>JARTUT010000888.1:0-600000 GCA_030674115.1 Micraspis discolor | reverse complement strand
TTACTTCGGGTTCTTTCGTGCTTTCCCGCGTTTTTTCGTATAACTTCGGTTTCTTTCGTGTTCTTGCGTGTTTTTTCGCGATTATTCATGTTTTTTCGGTTACAACGGGTGTTTTGCCTTGTTTCGTGTTTCGTGTTTCTGGGCGCCTCACTGATCTATGGGCCTTATTGATCTATGGTCTATATTGATCTATGATGCTTTCGCTTCGTAGTGGCCGTAGAAGCCCCTAAACGCCCTTTCGGCGGTAGAAAACGAAACTTTAGAAAATTTCCAATGTCTGGGTACCAAATTTCATATTCAAGTAGCGAGATAAGGCAGTGAATTCTTCATTCCAAATTCGGCAATTTTCACGATATTACGAGATTTTGCGAAAAATTTTTCATGATTATATGGTTAAGATCTTTCACATTTTACTTCGATTGACGGTATGTTGCACACACCTGCCTTCTCTATAATTACTTTCATAACCTCAATGTTTTGTATTTGTCTGAAATATTGTTGATTTTTTCAGCTGGCCTGGTGATGGTTTTATAAAACCGAAATCGATCGCCTACAGAGTAAAAATAAAATTTTAACTAGAAATAGTGTGTTCCTCATTCACAATCACATTAATTAATAACGGAAGAATTCATTCACAAAATTGTTTTTATAGATCATCTTCCAAATTGTTGAGAGAAGTCAAAAAAACCGCATGTCTGTGCTTAGAAACGTTATTCGTTATAAAAATCAAATCGATTTACTTGTCGTTTTGTCGGTTTGGAATGGAAAATAATGCGATCTAAAAGGCTAAAACGAAGCGAAGCGGCAGAAATAGGTAATGATGGGAGTAAATTATACTGTGACCATGAATACCTAGTGAATACGATACAGAATCAGAAATTGGCGCAGAGGAAAATGAGGCCACAAAAGATATATAATTCCTTGCAAATAAGAGCGATGATATATTATAATACAAAGTTATCTTCATACCTTGAATTAAAATGAGAATTTGCATATACATACTCATTTTGAGCAATGGTTGGAAATGTGTACTACAGTTTCTCAAAATATTGCTCATTTTATTAAATAAATCTCTGTTTTGTGTTCATTCCACTTTTATTTTGATATGAAACAAGAATTAAACCCAACTATTATGCGATTTTTTCATATATTAGAAAACTGAAAACATTATCGAATTTCGTTAATAATCGAACCCGTTTCATTGATTGAGTTTATTCATCAAATACTCAATAATCGTAATCTTTTTAATTGGAAGGGCATTGATGATTTAATGTTAATCTAACAAAGAAAGATTGTAATGTCTGTTTCGGCTTGACAAACGTTTCAAGTCGGTGATTACGGGCTATAGCTGATTGTAGGTTGTAGAAGTCAAGTAGAACTTTCTGAAGATTGAATTCCGAAAAATCATCGCTTCCATGTAATTTGGTTTCGAATATACAGAGCACCAAGTTCGAGTGCCTATTAGACGTTTTTGGAAAATTGAACGTATTTAAATTCTGAAAATCCAGATTATGATCTTGTTAGAAAAACTCTGCCGAGTTGAAATATCTATGTACCCTGAGCACTTTCATTAAACAAGGAGAGAAATCAATTTATGAAAAAACAAATTATTTTTCTGTTTCTGATATGATTGTGCGTTCAATGTTGAATTCATTTCTGTTAAAATTATTGTATTAACTCAAGTCCTTTTCGAAACATCAAAAAACAAAAATATGAAAAACGGTCAAATATTCATTGTCGCCATTATGTTTTCTCCTTATTCTCTAAATCCTGAGCATGATATCAAAGTAGGAGAATGCGGAAAGGTCATGCAGCTTTTGAATTTCGTAAATATCAGCAGAGGGTGCTTCAAATTTTGTATTGGAAACCGTGATCAAAATTAACTATAACTTCTGTTTTTGAAATTGAAACATCATTTTTTTTATGATTGCGTTGGATTCTACTAAGAAAAATGAGGATATTACTGTAAGACGATCTTGGTCGTAAACTCAGTAATTCCTAATTTATTCAAGATTTCATGGAATTATGTTGTACGTGGAGACAAATCAATCTAATCTCTTGCATAAGAATATTCTGTAACCATAGAGGAAGAATTATCCCATGAAAAATTCACCAGTAACAGGTCCTATTGTAATCCTATCCTATTATCTTTACTTTTCGATTCGACGACATCAACCGTCCCCATTTAAATAATGAGACCTGTGATTTAATTTTTAATTGTGAGCTTTCAGTTGTACACAATACGTTCTCAAATACAGCTACCAATAGTGTACATTTTAATCATCGTGAATACTAGAGAATGTTGCACATCCAATGAGAAGCATCCCCAAAACTTTCTAAGTTTGGGATGCTTCAAAACCTATTAGAAAATACGAAATAGAATGGACTTATCAATGAGAAATAATTCGATAACGATTCATTTTGTGAAAGCAACAGTAATGATGACGACTAAATCTTAGACGTATCACTTTTGAATTATAATTTGGATCATTTACTTCAATAGTAGCTATGGTTTCATCAAATTATCCTTCGAATTCATTTAGATCTGACTAATCTGTTTTTATCTTCAACATTACTCTAGAAAATTTCGAATTAATCGGAAATTACTGTATTAAGATCATCTAAGAGTACTATCCTTATTGAATATTAAAAGAAAACAATTATTTTTGTCTAATTTTCACTTTATTAATACTATTACACGACCGGTTTCGGTTGTTAAACTATTTTCTGGTGCTAGGTACAGACTGAAATATTTCGTGGGCTTAAATCTATGGGATGTTCAAAAGTGGTGAATGGTTTATTTCTATTTGGATGTTAACTAGGGACTCATTGGGAATATTGAACAGATTTGTTATTTCCATCACTTCCAGCAAATTTCTTTTTAGGGCTTTTTCGCATTTGTGAAGGATTTTCAAATTAACGATATCCATATGATGCTCTTCAGTCACGAAATGATCATAAACTGCGGACTGTTTTCCGGATTTCAGATATTCTTTTATTCTGGTCTCAAAATTTCTGCCGGTTTGACCTACATATGCAGCGTTCCAATTTTTACAACAGATTTAATAAACACCTAAAATTTTCTCGGGTTTAAGTTTGGATTTTGAGTTATCTAATATTTTACCTAGGTTTGGACGTCCTGAAAATGTTGTTTTGAAATCAAATTTAGAAAAATAATTTTGGATTTGGATTGATGATTCTCCGAAATAAGTGATATGCATCATGAATTTATTAGTAGGTTTTTCTGTGGTAGTGCAAAGCATATTAATGGTTTTCAGTTTTCTCTTGTTTTCAATTAGTTTGTTTAGTAGGATTCTCGGAAAATTATTATTAGTTGCAATTTCTTTGATTTTATCAATTTGCGATTGTAAGATAGCGTTCGATGAAGGTATGGTGAATGAACTGTTGATCATAGATTTCAGAGCTGCCAGTTCATGATTATCAGGACTGAAGGAATCATATGGTATTATGGCTTCTGAGTTTGCGCCTTTTCGGCAGATGTTAAAGTCGAATGTGTTTCTATCTCTACTTATTAATTGTTATCTTTTAATATTCATGATGGATTTTCATAAAATAAATGAGTCATCAATTCATTCTACCAACTATCCTGTTCAAAAGAATATATGTATATATATATAGACGTATTACGTGGCCTTACGGAGCCCAAAACGCCATACAACGGACCCTTACGAAGCCAAAAACGTTTTTACGAAGCCCGGTCCGGGCTTCCTAAAAATTCACGTGTATATTTTTTACAGTGGCTTCCTATGGCATCAGTAAGTCCATAGACGAATTTTCGCCCTGGCGTCATATCGACCATTTTCTATCGCAACATATACGCGTTTAGTTCATGCCATCCGCCTGTAGGTGGTGCGCCGGTGGCATCGAGTATAAATATATACAATGTGAAGATACTCTGGGCCTATAGGAGTCCCACTATGGTTTGCATTGTTTAGGAAGCCAGTATATTTGGCAACGTTGCATTCCATATTATGCCTATTGAATTCTATTTTGTTTTACCGCCGTATAGTCTAGTCAACACGTGTCTTCAAGGTCAACATTTTTTATTCGCCTCGGAAATTTATGATCGGGGTGTCATTCCATTCATCTTGGCATCCAGAAACATTTTGATAAAGTTGAAGTGGCGCTTGCAAAAATTACACAATTACAATTTATTATGAACAATAGGGTAAAGAAAATAGGGGTGTTTGGTTTATTGCGAATATCTCAAAAAGTATTCAGAAATTTCGAAATTTGAAAAGAGACTCAAAAAGAGAAAGAAATTTCCTAAACAATAACCTACCTTCCAGAACTCCGGAATCAGTATTTATAATTTTTGCATAGGGTTGAATATACGGTTGATAATGGGAAATCTCGCTGGGGTAAGCTCCGCTCACTTTCGACTTTTAATAAACAAATAGTTCCTAAACTTATTAAATATAAAAGTTAGAAGCTGAACAAAATTCAGAAGACTACAGAATAGATCAATGTACAATAATCCGTCGACAAGAAATATTTATCGCGATTTTTCAATTAAATATCCATTAGTTAAATAACATATTTTTGTAGCATGAGCATCATCTGCAATAATTGCCATAATTGCAATAATTGCCATAATTGCAATAATTTGTAAACTATAAACCTGGATTATTTAACTGTTTTGCAGCTTTTTTACGAAGGGTATAGAATAGATTCCGTAGGAAAAATTGGAAAATTGTTAAATTTTTGTTTGTAATTAGCAGTTCCTTCAGTCAGAATGAATGAACTCTGTTCACACATAGAAAAAAATAATGTTTCTTCACTATTTTTATTGATTCATTTTTTATAGTTATAAGTCACTTTAAAATGATTTTCAATAATTTTCATTCCCTATTTAAAAATTGTCATAAACAATTTTTAATTGAAATTTTTTTTTGCAATTTAATTTTTGATGAAAATTACGATTCAACAAAAAACCGTTCTTCAAAAAATTTTTTTGCTCAAAAACACTGTTATTAACAATTTTTCACCACTTGTTATGAAAATTAAGGAACCATTTTTATTCTTTCATCATCATCCATCTCCCTCTTCGATATCTGCAAAAAAAATTATTTCGGTTCAAATTTTAATGCGATACGAAATTTTTTATAATCAAGGAGAAATTTGTTTTGCTTTTAAAATCGAAATATCTGATCAACTTCAACAGATACAGTAAGCATTACAGAGATCTTTTTGGCAATCTTGTTCACCTGAAAATAGTGCTTATCAGTTTTTCCAAATGTCTGTTACTTTCGAATTTTTGGCCAAAAATTGTATCAAGCGTTTTGTTTGGACTTACTGATGAATTGTCCGTGCTCAAAATCGATTTTGCCCGTCTGTTCCGTGAACATGATAACTCTCGAACGGATAAAGCTAGAGAGTTGAAATTTTAAGAGTAGAATTGAATTATAAATATCTCGGTTAAGTTCGCAGTTCAGATGAATCGACCGAATAGTTTCTGAGTAACAAAAAAAAATTACACACTTGACCTAAAGTTTTTTCCTTCAAATGATACTATTCAGGTAAAAATTTTTTTATGATGCAGTTTTACATCATGGTGGTATATCAGTACCATCCTTGACTTCGACAACCTAATAGTTTCGGAGATATGATTCTGCAAAATTTGAGTAATTACGGGTGAAAGTAAACAACTCTGTTTATCCCTCATCAATCATTTAATTACCGAGCTCCCATTGGTAAGTTCAGTCTGGTTACGGAAGATTCTAGGTTCAAATCCGTACGAAGTTTGAACTTTTCAACATTTATCATTATTTAACTCAATCCGAGAGATTTCAACTTTTGCATTTTCATTCAAATAAATTTTAACGTCTGGACACTTTGGCGCTCTTGTTCACCTGAACAGAGTATTTCTAGAATAGATCAAGTAGTTTCGGAGAAACGAAAAACAATGTTTCAGTTTGAATTCTTTCAAGCACTTGGTTGGTTAGATGGAATTTCAAGGATTCACAGAGTTATCAATTGAAATCTTTCACTGTGTAATTATTCAAATTTGTTTCATCTCAATAATCAACATAGCCAATATATTCATTTCTCGAATCCACCTCAAATTGCAGATCCTTAGCTCATTCCGTTCATGAGTTATCATGCTCACGTACGGACGGACATAATGTATTTCGACCACAATTTCTTTAAGGTGTCCATCTGAAACTGATGATTCCTTGTTTGCCCAAATGTTTAAAAATCGCTAAGATTTGGGCAAATTCATAGGTAAAAGAGAGAACTGAATATTTTTTGGCAAATTTATTTCACACCCTGTATGGCTAGAAGTTGAATAGCTTCTGAAGAGTCTAGTGAACAACCTATATTTGAAAATTGTCAATGAAAACAAAATTTTATTACTGAAACTAAGAATACTGATTCATTTCCTGAACTCGAAACCTCTAGCATTGTCGATGTACAAGAGATAATCGTTGAGTAGTCAAATTGTTAAAATATTAGTAAATATCGATATTATTTTGAAAATTTGCAAATATAAAATCTTTTTTGATGTCACCTGACTTCTGTCTCAATGTTGAATGTTGAGTTTGTTCATTAGATAGTCTATCAAGATAAACATTTCTGCCATTTTTCCATGACTATGCCCATACAAAGTTCATCTTCCAATTTGAAAATCGAAAAAGGTGGATCTTTGAGAATAAAAGATTTTCCAATAATAATTTTTATGAATTGATCTATTATTCAATATAAGTCTCGAGGTAGAGCATGAGGGTTGAAATTTTCAGGGTAGTAACCTATAAATTTCTTTGATAAATTCGTCATTCGGTCAACTCGACTGAATAGTTTAGAAGTATATTTTTTTCCAATGACACTTTGCAATTGAATTTCTTTTATGATGCAGTTCTACAATACGAATTTTGACTTTCGGAGATATTATTTTTCAAAATTTGAATAATTAATTGCTCAAAGTGTTTGATGGATAATTCTGTGAACCCCCAGATGGCTAGCTAAAAACAATAGCACAATTGCTATCTGATCGGCACCTCGAATTCGAAGGCCCCAGGTTTGAATTTTCAACTCCGGTATTTTGTGATGGGCATTTTTATGAGGATCGAAAGAAGGATTTCATGAATGAATGTTATTTGAGTGGTTCCTGAACATTTCAACTTCATTTTCATTAAAATGAGTAAGATCGAACTATTGGCGTTCGTACCTCTGGCAAATCTATAGGCGGAGCACTTATTGGATCAGATCTTATTATTTTCATGATTGCTGCTACTCTGATATTTCTTCTTGTAAGTTTTTCCTCTATAGATATTATCGATGCTTCATTTCACTATATACGATGATTATCATTCGCAGCATGTTGGAGCAACTTGGATTTATCGCTGTCCAGCACTCGTAGGACTTTCTGATGTGCTTTTATTCGTACATACAGAGGACTTTTAGTTCCTAGAATATAGGAAGAAAGCCGCATTTATGACAATAATATCTGATCGCATAAAGGCGGTGAAAATAATCTAAACAATCATTCTATACGAGATCCATCATCGAAAATTTCTCATGGTCAACTATAAATTATGATTCTCGGGCTCATGTGACACACGGAATTACAGAGATAACATTTTCTGTTCTTCTGGTTAAGGATATTTTAATAATTGCGCACCTTCGATTAATTCAGGCGTAGATTCAAAATTATTAAACGTTACAAATTTACCGGTACAGAGTGCATATCAATTTGCCCAATTTTCCAACTTTTGGCCAAAAATGAAAGGAAACATTTCGAATGGACTCATCGAAAATCAAACAATATCCATTCTGTCCGTCCGTACGTGAGCACGATAACTCCCAAACGGAATGAGCTACGGATTCAAAATTTGAGGGTGGATTCGAGCAGTGAATATCTTGGCCCAATAGTGTCACAGTAATAAAAAAATTTTTTTCATTAAGACGTTTTTTGGGTGACCTTCAATAGATAGGTATAATGATTCGTACAAAACATATTCTCGTTCTTTTGTCGAGCTTGTGAAATTGAACAGTTTTTGACAAATCAATACTTACGGAGATATGATTTTCAAAAATTGTTAATTACTCTCGAGTAGTTTACATGTGCGCCAGAGTCACAAATTCTTAGATAGGTTGGTTGTCCAAATATTTCGGTGAGTTCGTTTTTTGGCTAAATCCGCCAAACAGTCCTTCTGTTATGACCATAAACTACATTTCTTCCTCAATCCCTGAAACACTTTCTTGATCCATACAAGGTTTGGACAAGGTTGAATCGAGGGAATATCAAGAGTTTCGAGAAAATTGTAGCGCTAGTAAATTTTCAGCTGACAGAAGATGAATGAAACCTTCAAGAATGAGTCTGTAGGTGGCCAGTTGATGACGGCTTTGAAAAGGCTATATAAAAGACATGGAGTTAATTTAAATATATCTCGATATTGAAACAGTTTTATTATGTTCAGTTGACTGTCTGTAAAAAGGTCTTATGAATATTTTACAATACTTATATGACTCATATTTCTACGTAATTTTTTAAGTGGGAATTAAATATATTTCAACTTCTTCCTGTTCTACATTTTTCTTGTGATAAGCTCATTTGACCTAGGAAGTAAAAGAAATTTCAGAAATACTATTGCCGTAACCACTTAATCCCTATAACTTCGAATGAAAATAAACACTTGAAACCGTAACATCTGTTTTCATCCAGTTTTCGTACGGCCGATGATATTGAGAACATAAATTGAATGAGAAACAAACATCTGTCTGATGAGTCATTCCGTGGCTTCAAATGGCCGCATTACTTGTGCTGTATATGAGGCTGAACTGGAAGAAATGGAAAAAAATGCACTTGAACTCAATATCTTACTAGAATATTTCGGCAACACCGCTTGGGCTGGAGATCGACCTCGGGGCATCAATTTATACACAAATGGGCTTAGTTTGTCACTAGGAACATGCCGGGTTTCCGATCGGCAGTGATATGTTACGGAGGCATGTATAAATTATATACGTTCCCCGCATACCCCCACATACCCGGGCGGCCCTTCACCTTCGTCCCGTAGCGGGCTTGGTAAAGATAACTTAATGCGTATATATATATATATTAATATATATATTTTTTTTTGTTAGAATTTCTTGTGCTTTGATATAACTTTTTTTGTTTAAAATTTCTTGGGTGTATAGCACTTATTCTACTAATAAATGGTAATTGTTAAATTATTATTTGATTCATTTTATTTTTCCAACATATGTTTCGGCGTGTCTACGCCTTTTTCAAGGAATATAATTCAGTCGACAATTTCTTCATTCAAATCGTCCGTCAAGATATTATTTTCTCCTATAATCAAACTTTAAAAGATCTTCAAATATTAAATATTCTGTCAGCCATGAGTAAAATAATGTAACATTATTTTACTCATGGCTGACAAAAATACTCGGAAAATTATTATTAATTGCAATTTCTTTGATTTTATCAATTCCCGATTGTTAGTTAGCGTTCGATAAAGGTATGGTGAATGCTCTGTTGGTCATAGATTTCAGAGCTGCCAGTTTATGATTATCAGGACTGAAGGAATCATATGGCATTATGGCTTCTGAGTTTGCGCTTTTTCGGCAGATGTTAAAGTCGAATGTGTTTCTATCTCTACTTATTAATTGTTGTCTTTTAATATTCATGATGGATTTTCTAAAATAAATGAGTCATCAATTCATTCTACCAACTATCCTTATTATTCCTTCGCAGAATCCAACGCAATCATAAAAACTAGGGTTCCAATTTGAAAAACAGAAGTTTGAGCCAATTTGTGATAATGGTTCTCAACACAAAATTTGAAGCATCCTGTGCTGATATTTACGAAATTACAAAGCTGCATAACCTTTCCACATTCTCCTTCCTTGATATCATGCTTAGGATTTAGAGAATAAGGAGAATAAATATAATCGTGACATTCAATATTCGACCCTTTTTCATGTTGGAATTGAATTCCCAATCATATAAACTAACAAAAAAAAAAATTTTTAATTACATATGTTTTTGTCTCTCCTTGTATGAACGAAAGTGCCCAGGCTTCAGAATTATTTCAGCTCGGTGAAGAATTCCAAACAATATCATAATCCCAATTTTCAGATTTCAAATATGTCCAGTTTTCCAAATACGTCTGTCTAATTGTCATCCTGTACAAGATATTTTGATATATAAACGTTTGTTCGTCTGAAATACTGGAATGATATTGAAAGAAGAACTTGACTACTGATAGATCAATATACTGTAGAATAAACGTGAAAAGCTCTTGACTTCGAGTCAGTGCTTTTCTGATATTCCATTCTGTTCATGAATAAACACAACTTCTGGTGATTAGCTTCGCATCTGCTCTGCCCTCATCTTTTGTTGACATAGGCAAATAAAGTGAATATACAGGGTGAGTCTTTGACCACTACGTTAATTTTAATCATAGATTCTTGACATCAAAAGAAACTTTTTTTCCTAAAACGTTTTTACGAATTTGGACCCGTTCAAAAGATATAGGGTGTTGAAATTTCATAAAAAAATTGCATTTTCACCTGTCATCAAACGACAATATCAATTGAAATAATCTCTAGTAGAAGGTTTTTGATAACAGTCATGCATATTTAGGTATGAATGGATTTATTCCGATTATTAGTAAAGGGACTATAAAAAATCACCATCCGTTGATAAATGTGAAATGCTTATGAATTCTATCAATACAAGCCGAAAGGAGAAATGGGATAGTGTTGTATCAAAAATGAATTTTACACATTCGAGTAGGAGTTCATGGGATATATTGAAAAAATTAGGTGAAGCTACTCCCCTTGCCTCATCATCATCAAAAATTGATCCAAGTTCGCTCGCCGCCTAGTTAATGTCAATCAGTCAATATATCCCAATCTAAAATGAGGAATATGAAGAAAAACTTACACATATTCAGGAGATCAACTACTACTTTAGATGTGTCACATCCTTTCAATATAGATGAATTGAGGGCTGCAATCAAATCTACCAAATCTCGAAAGGCAGCAGGTTTTGAAGGAATTTATCCAGAATTCATCAAATATTTAGGAAAAAAGGCCTTGTCTTGGTTATTGTCTTTCTATAACAATATTCTGAATTCAGGAAACTTTCCTTCCGAATTTCGTAAGGCTAAAGTAATAGGTATTTAGAAACGAAGAAAAAATCCTTGTGATCCTAATAGCTATCGACCCATAAGATTATTGAGTGCTCCTTTCAAGATATTAGAAAGGCTAATTCTTTTTAGAATTGAATCTTCTATAGAAAATGCTCTACAAACTTTCCAGGGAGGCTTTAGGAAAAATAGAAATTGTTCAGATCAGGTTCTCAGCCTCACAAGTTTCATAGAATCAGGCTTCAATGATAGGTTGAAAACAGAAGCTGATTTCATTGATTTATCTTCGGCATGTGACACTGTGTGGAAAGATGGATTTATTTTCAAACCTATCTGAAGTGTGGAAAAATGGTAAGATTATTAGAAAATATGTTATCTGATAGAAGATTTCTTGTTTTTATTGACAATAAGAGTAGCAATTTCAAAACATTGAAAAACGGTCTTCCTCAGGGATCAGTTTTAGCTCCTTTACTTTTCAATTTGTGACTAAGTGATTTACCCACGACATTATCTCAGAAATTTGTTTATGCTGACGACATTGCTATTGCTTACCAATATTCGAATTTCCATACTCTGGAAAACATACTCTCATCTGATTTGGAAATTTTGAAGAATTATTTTATTGAGTGGCGATTATGTCCAAATCTCAATAAAACAGAGGTATCTTGTGTTACGTGTTAAGACTTTACAAAAATAATCTGATCGAAATACACCCAGAATATTTGAATTTCGATATGACTAGATGTAACAAAAGGTGACCAACTAGCTCACACAGGGTGGGTTACCCTCTAGAACATAGAAAGAATAATTATATTTATGGGCGCCAGGTAATTTGAATATCTGGCCACCTACTTCCAAAATTACTAAATTATGTCAATTGAAAATTAAAGATCAATTACAATTACAATTACAAGTGAACAAATGAGAGTTGGTAGGAAAGAAAAAGAATTTGAATTTTCTGTACACCTTATGCTATATTTACTTTCTGAAACTTTACTATCCTAATGCTAAACCTATTTTCCTAATTACTAAAAGCCTATTCTTCCTATCCGTATCTAAATCTTTCTCTTACTGAATCTATCTACTAACTTATACCTAACTACTATCCTATTTTCCTAATTATTTCAATCCTAAAATTCCTAAATTTCTATTTATATCTAATCTATTATCTATGCCCTAAATATTCAACCTAATCATAAATCCCACTGTTATATACAATTTCTCAAATATACAATATATAAGTAAATGTCCCCTGTCCCCTGGGGGGTACTTATCCAAAAAAAATTCGGTCTAGTGACACAAAAATATTCCTAGCTGCTATCTCAATCCAAAATTCCTATAGCCCTTCCAGTACTACATTTAGTAGTTCACGGCAATCCAAACAGAAATACGATTGTATATTTACAATCCCATAAAGTAAAATATAGTATGTACAATAAGAGAACCCTAAAATTAAACAATATTTACGATTAGAATTTTCCTTCCTGAAGACGATAATATTAGCTTACCCTTGATGGTGGTTGGGGTTATCGTGAGGTATCTGAAGAAATTATTAATAAAATCCTCGATTTTCGAGATCAGTCAGAAAATAATGCTAATTTTCCAGCTTTCTTTAATTAATTTCTATACGAAGAGGGCTTTAAATCCCCGAAGGAAATCTCAATAAAGATATATACTCTATTCAAAGTTTATTTGTAACTCGGTTGGCCATGGAAGTTTGACACATTTCACTCTGTATATTAAAAAGTTAGGTTGGGTTCGCTATTTTCCTGTCAGATTATTACGCACTGTTGTCCATATCACATAAAGGTCCTAGTAAACTTGGATTCACTCCAAATGCCAATTTACTTCTGAACCTTGGAAGAGTTTCGAAAGGTTTGAAATTATTATGGCAAAAATTTCTAAAGGAGCTGCTCTTATTTTGATTGGGATGTTGTATGATAACCTCAAAATATTAATTATAATATTCAAGTTACCGTTCATCAGGGATGAACATATTTTAAGTGATTTTCGGGAATCTGAAGAAGTTTGAACATTAATCTGTTCATCATGATACATGACACTTCCGATTGGAATTTGTTTGATATTCGAAAGGACATTGCTTTAATCGTTTGGAAGCTGGTTCAACATTTCAAAAGAATTAAGGAAGGTATCACAAAGAAGTAATGTTGAATCTGAAGATGTAGCTAATAAGGGAATGGTATATATTCTTGAATGCAGAATTGGAACAGAGCATCTCACTTCTATGAAACACTTTGATTTAATTATCAACAAAATAAGATTCAATACAAGCTTGTATTCTGAACATGTTCTAGTTGATCAATGCATAAAAGTGATGGTAGGCACATTTAGTTTTTCAAATCTCTTATTTTTCCTCATAAAAATACCTTCATTGTGATCTTCTCCATGAGAGCTATACTTGCTTCGTTCAGTAGGTATTCTCTGCAAATCTCTTGGTGATGATGTGAAATGAAGGTTTCATTTTGAGTCACTGACGAAAAGAGCTAATTCTTCCATTCAATATATATTTTTTATCGTGATTGTTTCATAGTTTTGTTGGTCTGGGATATACTCAGCTCTAATCACATCCTCAATATTCAAATAATAGCTTTTAACATAAAGAATCGAATAAATGTTGATTACTTCTAAAGTTCTTTCAATCCGAATAATATCTCTTACAGGTATGTTATGTATACAACAGAATATTTTGAAGAATTCATAAACACATACAGGAGCATTCACAATACTGAACGCTATGGAAAGTGATGTATGTGTTCATTTCTCGTTTGCCTTTTTTTTCAAATAGGAACTGAGAGATGAATAAATTTCATTTACTCAACCCTTGATCACTGAGTTAGTCAACAATTCAGTAGAGATTGTGAATTGATCATACTTGACTGAAGTGGAAGCATAAAGCACAATTACGAAAAATTATACAATACTTATTCACATATAATAAACAATATTGAAAATGCTTTTTATTTCTCTAACAAATAAATTTCAATAAACTTGAATCATACAAATAAGGATAGAACATCAATGATCTGAAAACAATGAAGAATAACGATCTACCATAATCAAATTAGATATAATTCAATTATTAATATTCAATGTGTAGACTTTTACTATTATCAAATAACTTCCAATCATTATTGAAATCAAAATAGATATTTGAAAACTTAAATGAAATATCATATGATTGAAATTTGTCAAATTATTATTAGGGTTTTACAAATTACACAATAAAACTACGGAACTCCTGCCCGGATTGATCTCGGTTCCGCGCTTCTGCCATCGACTTGAACTTTCGAACTTCGGAATGTTAGGAATGATCTTATCATAGAAACAGCCGAAACAGAGAAGCCAATATATTTCAGCTTGGCACACAAAAAGGAATGATTGATCGTGTCGAATGCCTTCGAGAAATCGAGCAAAACATGCAGAACAGAATAACCCCTGTCAAGATCATGAAATATTCTATCCGTAACCGATGCCAGAGCTGTAGCAGTACTGTGATTCCTATGAAAGCCAGACTGATATGATGGCAGCAAATTAAAATCATTGACGTACTGCGAAATCTGATCTGACAAAATCCTCTCCAACACCTTAGACAGAAGTGGCAGTATACTGATAATCCTCAAATCTGAAAAAGAAGTAGGCTCCGCCGTTTTAGGGAGCGGTATACCAATAGCGCACTTCCACTGCATGGGGAAAAGACTGGTAACTATGCAGCTATTAACCAGATGCTGAACATTTCACGATTCCAAAACTGGAAATGCATGAACGAGCATATCCAGCCTAACATCGTCGTCGCACACAGCTCGAGAATGAGTACCGGTCATGATGGTCCTTATTTGATCCAAAGAAGCAACCCTGACACGGAATGACAACTCAGCCCTATAAACATTGTTGCCATAATACGAAATCTTATCAGCACACACCTCATCAGCCGCAACACCACTGAATGCTGAGAAAAAATCACTAATCGATTCCGCGTCCTTTAAGCAATCTGGTATAGCCCTTGCATTAACTTTTGAAACATTTAGAGATCTTAATGCCCTCCAGGTAGCCTCATTACCATCAGAACTAGCAGCCAAGAGATATGACTTATTGCTTCGTCTAATCTCGGTCAAAGTACCATTTCTCATTCTCTTATACAAGATACCTCTGTTTTGTTAGGATTTGGACATAATCGCCACTCAATAAAATAATTCTTTAAAATTTCCAAATCAGATGACAGTATGTTTTCCAGAGTATGGAAATCCGAATGTTGGCAAGCAATACCAATATCGTCAGCATAAACAAATTTTTGAGATGATATCGTGGGTAAATCACTTATTATATAAAATGAAAAGTAAAGGAGCTAAAACTGATCCTTGAGGAAGACCGTTTTTCAAAGTTTTTAAATTGCTACTCTTATTGTCAATAAAAAAACCAAACCTTCTATCAGATAACATATTTTCTAATAATCGTACCATTTTCCCACACTTCAGATGGGTATAGAGTTTGAAAATTAATCCATCTTTGCACACAGTGTCATATGCCGCAGATAAATCAATGAAAGCAGCTCCTGTTTTCAACCCATCATTGAAGTTTGATTCTATGAAAATTGTAAGGCTGAGAACCTGATCTGAACAATTTCTATTTTTCCTAATGCCTTCCTGGAAATTTTGTGGAGCATTTTCTATAAAAGATTCAATTCTAAAAAGAATTAGCCTTTCTGATATCTTGAAAGGAACACTCAATGAACTGAATGGGTCGATAAATACTAGGATGACAAGGATTTTTTCTTCGTTTCAAAATACCTATTACTTTAGAATATTGTTATAGAAAGACAATAACCAAGACAAGGCCTTTTTTTCTAAATGTTTGATGAATTCTGGATAAATTCCGTCAAAACCTGCTGCCTTTCGAGATTCCTCAATTCATCTATATTGAATGGATGTGACACATGTTCTAAAGTAGGAGCTTATCTTCTGAATATCTGTAATTTTTTCCTCATATTCCTCATTTTAGATTGGGATATATTGACTGATTCAGATGCATCAACTAGGCGGCGAGCGATTAAACTTGGATCAATTTTTGATGATGAGGTAAGAGGAGTAGCTTCACCTTATTTTCCCAATATATCCCATGAACTTCATCTCGAATGTGTAAAATTCATTTTTGATACAACACTATCCCATTTCTCTTTTCGACTTGTATTGATAGAATTCATAAGCCTTTCTTAACCTTCGAAACTATGTTTTGCAAGTTGCTTTTGATAGAGCATGATCGCTTTATGCCAAGCATTCCACGCATCTCTGTAGCACTTTTCTTCAAATGAAAATAAAAAAATTAATGCTTTCCGCAGATCATCACTTCTTGGTACAAAACAGTTTTAACACGATGAAAAAATATGTCGTCTTTTCAATGACTAAATGTATACTAAATATGTTTCACAAATGTCATAGCAAATAAATAAAAAAATAATGAAGGCTCGTTCTCAAAAAATGTTCGCTGTCGAGACATTTGTATCTAGACGCATACTTCATACCGGTATACCTGGTACTTGGTTTAATTCTTTCTCGAGATATTTAGTGAAATGATTTTTAAAGTGTTTAAACGAAGATTTTTGTGGTTGAGATAAAACTGAAAGAAAAATGTGAGTGCGGTCATGGTTGATTCAAGTTAGTGGATCTTATAACATCATCTAGCTATCTCTGTTGTTTTTGTATCGCATTGTTGCAGTCTCACAAAAGACGTGTTAGAACAAGCGCATAAACACCCGTAATCTCATGTCAGTGCTTTTCCTAAATTTTTCACCATCGGTTTTGGGACACAGTTATTGAATATTCTTCAGTAGGATAAATATGAGAAAATGATTTAAGACCATTTAAGAATCTGCCGTCACCTCTCTTGATCTTTGAATTAGGGTCATACTATATGTTTGGGCTTGCTCACTCCGTCTATAGACAAATGAGTATCAATCGCCAACAAGTAAAATATGCTTGAATTAATCATTTCGAATTGTGGTAACAGGTAGATGACCCAAATTTCATAGTCGGAATTGACCAATGTCGACCTTCGTGTTCATTGTTTCTCAAATTATCAGGTCCTAATATTTCTTTTCACACGTTATTCAGACTAATCGTCGTTGATTCAATTCATATGTTGTATACTCAGGATCACGTAGTTCATGATCCAGTTACTAATAGGAACCTCACGAGTTGGCATGAACTCAAAATTAGAGATCGATTTTGTTGAATGGAGGATGAAAGGATGTGAAGTATTTTACATTCGATTGAATGTATCAACATATTCATTGCAGATGGGTTGCCTAATCAATTTCAGCCCGCAATTTGATTAATTGGTAATGAAAAAAATTTCAAACATTTTACTGGTTTGGTCACCGAACACTATTTTCAAGAAGTGAAACGTCCTAACTGATTTTTGGCAATTCTGGCCGCCATGCCTTGGGTTGGCCAGGAATGGCATATTAGCAGAAATTTTAATCTTCCATAAGCCTGCTCTACTCTTGAATAAACGAACCATCTTAAATTCAGTATACTGGTGACTGGCAACATGGCTGAAACAAACGAACTGATAACTGAACTGAATAAATTCAAAAAGGACTAGTTGATCGAAATTATTTTATTGAAGAGAGTTGTCACGGTTCTGACTCGTGAATAGGAGGACCGGTTCAGTTTCAATGCGACGCCACTGGATATTTTTCATTTGACTCGGGAGACGAAATATTATAGTGATTCTAGTTCGATTCTTTAATTTTTTTTTTCTTTCGCGTCTGCGATGGGCTGACATATGTGTGGGACATCGGAATGTAATTCTTTCGCATGTCATTCAGAAATTATTTTTCAACTTTGAAAGAGATATATGTGTACCTTACCTTTTGAATCTTCGTTTTAACGGATCAAGTTTTCAAAGTTGATATCATCTAAGTTTTGGAAAAAGGAAATTACAGTGTTTTATTACCGTACCTGCCTGTAATTTTATCGACATTCTGTCGGATCGAAACCATACTCAGTGGAAAACCATACATTAGGCCTACATTTCATCATGTAAGTTGAAACACTTCGGTTATGAATTATTGTTTGTGCTAATTTTATTTACAATTTAAAACTTTCTTATGTCTCACGCATTGCGTTTTGCTTGTTTGCAGAAGGCCTTCTTCTTCTTTCTTTTTACTACCGTTCCGAGAGTTGTTCCTGAGGATCAGAAATAAAACCTTATTCTTTCTTTTTGCGTTGTACTGGAGTTCGTGATTTTGGCAACATCCAAGTTGATGGTCGTCCTATTTGAAATTATCTACCTTCGTAACATTCAGGTCAGATCTACACATTTATTGTTTTTAATGACTGAAATTTTGATGCTGCTCACTGCCCTTCCACAATAATTGTATCGGAAAATTATTACCATCCAACTAAATTAGTTTGAATCGAATCTATACCTTAAAATTATTGCTAATTCGAACACAATTTGTTCGATAAGTGTAATTATGTTATATCTATATAGTTGAACAAGTAATAACGTATATGGTAAATTTTGTTGAACATCCCCCATTATATTTTATGAATGCTGTAAACCATTTATAATGTTATAAAGGGCTCCTTTAATTTGATATAGTTTATATAGGATAACTTCTTCCATTTTCAATTTTTGCGTATTTATAAGATCTCTTACGAATTTGAGTTAACATTTGTTATTTGGATGATTATAGAAAATTTACCCAATTTTCGTGATTTTCTTTCACTTTTTCTGAGTGTCCATCTAGTTTTAGGAAGTTTTTTTTTATAAATCACGTGGCGCCTCAAATAAAGAAAATATATAGATTAAAATCTAACCCCGACCCCTCACCGAACGTAGAGCTAGCGGCCTTCCTAAATACTAAATAAATTTTCTAGTAATTATCTCAGTTGAAACGTGATAGAGTGCCAAATTCTGTAACTGTGAGTGAGAACTTGAGAAGGCATATTGAAAGTGACAAAATTGATGGCCTATTGGATACTGGCGAGTGTTGGACGAGTACCTACTAACCTAAAAGGTGAGAACAACATTCCATGTTTGAAATCTAACCTAGCCGTCATGAGCGCTAAATTAGAAGCATCTAATCAAATTCTTGCTGAAAAGAGAGGCATATTCAAGCTCAGAATACAATAATCGAATTACTGAATAATGAAATATCTCGATGAAAACAAAGGACAGTGTTGCCAATAATGACCGACATTCTTCGAATGTAAGAAACTGCGACGTTGCCGATATCCCGTGCAATTCACTAAGAAAAGGAAAACTGGAGTCTGAAGTCACAAATCGGGCAGATTTGCATGGAGTCAGCAAAGGAATAATTAAGGAAAAAAACAAACAAAAAACAGCTACAATCATTGGTACAACACAAGTTGAAAATTCAGAAAAGGTTAACTTTGCAGGAGCAGTGAGGAGAGCTTGGCTACATATTGGTAGAGTCCAAAAGGGTGTTTCATCGTCTGAAATAGACAAATATCTTAAATCAAAAGTGAAATATACGAAATAACAGAGATTCAAGCAAGATAAGGGGCGAACAGTGTTTCTTTCAAGCTTGGTGCGAATTTCTCTCTTCTGGAAGAGCTCACTAAACCCGAACTCTGGCCGACAGGAATAACAATAAGAAGGTTCAAATTTTGTCGTTCCTCAGATCGGCAAAAAAACGTCCAGATATTTGTTGAACCTTAACTGCTGTTCGATAAGAGCGAAAGCGGAGAAAATAGAACATTTAATCGACACAACATAGATTATGGAGTTATTACTGAGACTTGGATTACAAGTGATTTATACAAACATTTACCTTTTAGCGATTTGAAGGTTGCATCAGGCTACGCAAGAGAAAACGGTTATGGAGGAGTGGCTATTGTTGTAAGAAAAAATTATGAAGTAGACGAGTTGACTATACTGAACGAGTTAACAGTGGAAGGCATTTTTGAAATGACCGCAATCAAAATCAGTGGCTCAAGAACGATAATAGTCGGCATTTACAGGCCCCTAAATCAAATTATGAAAAATTCTCTGAAAAATTTGCTTCCTGTCTGGAAATATTACAGCAATTTCATTCACAATATATGATCATCATATCCGGAGATTTCAATATTGATATATTGGAAGAGACGAAGATGTCCAAGCATTGGTTGAATGCAATCGAGGAATATGGTTTCAAGTATCTTTTCAATTCGCCATCACGGGTAACTTTATCAAGCGCAACTTGTATAGATAATCAATTGACGAACACCCTCGACCAGGTTAAATACAAGGTTACATTCAATCCTCATGTTTCTGATCATGTGGCTAGGAAAATCCAATTTCACTCATGTACAGATAGCAGAAATAACGATAAAAAGGTTAAATATTTCAGAAATATAACACAGTCTAATACAGAGCAGCTTCTGGACTATCTATCGCAGAAGAACTGGATTACCGAAATGATGGATAAGTCAGCGGAGAAATTTCTCGAAGCCTTCCAATAACAATTAGTGAAAGTTGTTAACAAATTTTGGCCAATTGAACGAAGAGAAATAAATATCTCAAAAAGAAGAAATAAACCGTGGTATACCAAAGATATGGAAAATTTGAAGAATATTTTAGACGCTATACAAATAAGGTTAGAAAAAAGAAAATGTCAAGAAGATATAAGTCTGTATAAGAAAAATAGGATACTGTACACGGAGGAAATCGATAAAGGTAGAAGAACACGTACTACTCGAACAAGATTGAGTCACCGGAAGATACGCAAAAGGGAGCTTGGAAAGTTGTAAATGCATTCAGGAAAAAGAAGGATGATAATGATGTCGAAATAAACGCAGAGGTCTACAGTGATTTTCTACAGAAATATTGTGGGGATAGTGAAGTACCAGAAAGCAGGAGCAATTTTGAGGAAGCATTGAAAAGAGTGAATATCAGGAAAAGTGGTTCATTTTTCTTGCAACCGGCAACATCGCAAGAATTAATTGAAATAACAAAGTCGATGAAGAACAAGTCAGCTGTCGATCCATACGATTTATCTGTTAAGATAATCAAGAAAATTATTCATGTGATCGCGGACCCCTTATCGCTGGCTATTAACAGGTGTTTCGAGGAAAGTGTATTTCCGTATTCTCAGAAAATTGCCCGAGTGATTCCCATATTTAAGAACAAGGGTGACAGACGAAATTCCGAAAATTATAGACCTATTTCACTATTACCGGTTTTATCGAAATCTAGCTGACCCGACAGACTTCGTCCTGTCAAAAAGATTTGTAATGTGGCAGTTTTTATGCCAAGGTATTTTAAAAAATTCTCCTGAACAGAACCGTCACCCTGGTGATAGGGCCTTGTGAATAAAAAATAATTAAATAAAACATATATAAGGATTTAAAAATAATTAATTGATTAATTGTTAATCATGTGAATCATAATTATTATTATTATTATTATCATTGTAGTGCTTTGTGGTAAACGATGTTTTTGTTTGATTACCTGGCGCATAGATAAACAAATCTGATGGTTTTCCAACACGGGAACAGGCAACATACTATTGACCATGTGAGAAACATGGGTTTTCTAGATTAATACCACAAACAATTAATGATTGCCCCTGGGACTTGTTTATAGTCATAGCAAAAGCAAGCCGCACTGGAAACTGTAGTCGTTTAAACTCAAATGGCACATCAGTCGGAATCATTGGGATGCGCGTTATGAGAACATCTTGCCCTTCATACTCTCCTTTGAGTATAGTTGCTTCTATCACATTGTTCAGTAATTTTTTATCGCTAACCATGTACCGTTGCAAAGACGCGGTTGGTTGATATTTCGCAACATTATAACCACCGATCCAACCTTTAATTGAAGATTGTGAGGTAGCAATCCTGGCAAATCCAGCGAGTTTAAAAATTCCGGTGGATAGTTGACTACATCATCTTGATTAGTAGCCGAATCAACTGATATATATATCCTCAATTCGCCTGTAATTTGTTCTTGAATTTTGAAATTTAATTCATTTACATCTATGTTTTTTGCAGCCAGTATAGCTCGTTCGCTCAACCAATCATGGTTTCTGTAATTTTGAGAGATCTGGAAACACCTTCTGAATAAGTTCATCTTTTGATTGAGTTAACTGACAAAAACTTTGAGGAAAGTTAATGCAGCCAGTGAACATGTCTATAGGAAATTTGCCATTACCAATGTCAATGAGCTGTTTAGAGAATATGTTTCCAGATTGGTCATTTTGCAACTCGACACGTATATTCTTGCTTAAATGGAGTACTTTGAGGTGTTTCCACAAATTGGAGGACTTTAGACATGCATTGGGTTCATCAGCTGGCGTTGATCGTGGAATCACTGGCAATGTTTGACGAAAATCTCCTGCTAATAAAATCATTGCACCACCAAATTGGTTATTATTGCTCCGTAGATCTTTAAAGGTTCAGTCTAAAGCCTCCAAAGATTTTTTATATGCCATCGTGAATTCATCCCAAACAATCAATTTACATTGCCGCAAAACCTTTTTGCCATTGCAGAGTTCTTCGAAACGTTGCAGGTTGCAGTTTCATTGCTTTGCATATTTAATGGCAATTTTAGTGCTGAATGGGGTGTTCGACCACCTTCAAGCAAAGTTGCTGCGATTCCCGACGAAGCGAGTGCAAGTGCAATTTTATTTTGTGAGCGAATTGTTGCTAATGTTAATGAAATCAAAAAAGTTTTTCCTGTACCCCAGGTGCATCTAAGAAGTAAATCCCTCCAGTTTCATCATTTGTTACTTTCATAAGAGTTTCAAATACATACTTCTGTTGTTCATTTAACAGTGGAAGATTTGTTTGAATTAATTCCTTCAAAGCGTTGAGATCATACAGTTTTTCTCGATGCAACTCTTGGTTAAAAGCGTCATGCATTGCTCCAACGCACACACGCACATTGTTTTGATAGATATGATCTTTGTCGTTAGGACACACCTACATTGCTTAGACATCAGTGAGTGCTTGTAATTTAATATGAACTTTATTTTTATGTTTATACTGGTTTACCTAGGTATACATATATCAATGTACACCCCCCAGAAGCTAATTAAAGCTTGTGCGAGTTAGGTTAACCATTGTGTGTTCTGTGGAGGCTTTGTTACTGTGTCCTTACGCCACCTTAGGCACAGCACTGTTAATTTTAGACCCAACAGTCTACTTGAACCTACGGACTTGAACCTACGACACCACGGGTTTCCACGTCAAAGGTCAAGGCTTTATTCCACTAAGCTATGAGACACGCATAGCAATAAAGCTCAAATTGACTATGTTTTAGTTACAAATCATTTGTATGGGAAAAAGAAAAGGGCTATTTTTAGGGTTTTTCCAGCAATAATTCTAATTTTTGTCGCCGTAAAAACCATCCTTGAACTTCAACGAACATTTTAAAAAAAGATTTGGCCAAATTGGTCCAGGCGTTGTTGAGTTATGCGCTTACCAACACATTTTGCGATCCATTTTTATATTATAGATATTTGAGAGTCTTCTCAAAAAAGGGTTATGAAATATTTGGAACAAAATGAGTTTTTAACCGGGAAATAACATGGATACCGAAGCAGAAAATCAACTGTAACTGCTTTAATAGACGTTGTTGAGAAAATATCCGAGGCATTAAATGAGGGAAAAAAGATTGAGCTTACATTGTGCGACTTGTCGAGGGCATTTGATAGTGTGGTACATTCAATACTATTGAAAAAGCTTGAATACTATGGAATACGAATACATCCACTGAAACTACTAGCATCCTATCTGCACGGTAGAAAACAATATCTGGATTCAGGAGGAAGGTGGTCTAATCTGGGATCTGTCAAAAATGGAGTTCCTCAGGGTTCTATTCTAGGACCACTTATGTTTATAATATACCTCAACAATCTACCCGGAAATATCCCATGTGATGAACTTTGGAATTATGCCGATGATACGTCATTTTTGAGTATTGGTAGGGATTCGTTGACAACAAAAACTGAAAATGGCCTGAATAGCATTGAAGTCTGGCTTTCTGATAACGGACTATACCTCAACAGATCTAAAACGAAGACCTTGAAGATGGATACAAGAAAAAGTTCGGAGATCGCAAATGACGCACAATTTCTAGGAATAACTATGCAGGAAAATTTCAGATTCAATAAACATGTTGAGGTAATAGTAAAAAAATTGTAATCGGTTTTATTCGTTAAGAAGAGCTTAAAAAAGATCGTTAATGAGTGTATTATGGTTGCTACCTATCACGCACTGTTCCGCAGTAGGATGTCCTACGGGGTAATAATTTGGGGCGACAGTCCGCATTGTGGCTAGATCTTCTTCAAACAAAAAAAGGCAATAAGGATTATGGCAGGTATCGGGAATCGAACCTCCTGCAGAGATTATTTCAAAAGATTCAAAATACTCGCATTTTATTCGGAGAATATTCACACCTGCAGTGCGAGAATAAATGTGAATATCGTACTCGGGGTAATTGTCATTTAAACTCTTATTCTACACGAAATCGAGATGAATTGGATGTACCGTACCAGAAATTAGATCTTACCAGGAAGGCTTTCAACTATTGGGGAATTAAATTCTACCGTCTACCGGACCGTGTTAAGAATGCCAGGAATTTTAAGAGTTCTCTCTATGAATTTTTAGTGGAAAAGTCCATTTATAGTTTTGATGAGTTTCTAAATTGAATGATTTCTTAATGTCGTGTTTTTTTGCATTTGCCTATATGCGCTACACTTATGTGATCTTTGTACCTATATATGTATGTGTAGAAATGTATATATGTATATATTATATTTGCAAATTTTATTTTTTTATACATTGACTATTAGGTTATTACCATTTGTTGTTGTAATACCATGCGAAATAAATGATTTGATTTGATTTGAAAATAATCTCAGAGTGATTCGGTTATTTATCACCAGTATACATTGAATAAACTGAAATAAAGATTGAATAATATAGATTAAGAATGCAACATTACGTGGAATATATTCAATTGAAAATAAAAACAGAAATAATAGTGAGATAATTATTACATATGGGATGATATTACCTTGATATTACTTAAAGGGAAAATTATAAATTTTTCAAGATATCGTGGAAGACAAAATTCCTTAAAAAAATTAATGTTAATTGAAATACCTTTATTTTTAGGTTATTTACGTAATGAAAAACATTTTTATATGAAGAAGAAACAGGGTGTTCTGACTTATCACCACTGAATCAAAGCAAAACGAAGTGTTCATAAATCCAGTTCAATTTATTCCATTTATTTTAGAATGAAATTGTAGACTAGAATAAACTAAATTAAGTAACATGCATATTTAAATTCAGTTCTTTGGTCTTCACAAATGTTAGATAAGGAACTGCATCATATGCGCAGTAAGTTTTTGATGGAGTATGTTTTTCGAGGAGGATGTCTATGGGAATAAACGAATAAACAACACGTCTACTGAAGTTAAGTCATTCATTAAACCACGTCTACAAATTACAAGAAAGTCGGTTTTCTGCAAGAACTAATATCTATTACATGGGGTCAGGTGTGTCAGAGATATAGAAAATCTCAATAATAGATTCATTTATTTTTTTTAAATGAAATCAATGTACAAGATGTCCGGCGACAGTGAAGTGAGAGTCGACCACATGCCAAAGTTGAAGCCAGTCAACGAATTGATTAATTCGACAATTATTTCGAACCTCGAGAAAATCTCACAATGATACGTCATATTTTTTTCACCAGAAAACAAAACGTCGATGAAAATATAATAATTTCTTAACTGATCTGGAAAATTTGAGCATGAAATATGAATTTACGAGAATCTCTAGTCAGAGATATATTCATTGCTAACATGAATTCTCAATTTACGAATATACGTTAACGTTTGTTGCAAGAAGTCGATATTTCTCTCCAAAAAACTGTCGAATCAGCCAAATCTGTCGTTATGGCTCAACAAAATTCTGAGAAAATACAGAAAGAGTATGTAGGCGGAACAGAACAAGTCCTTTACGTCAATAATAGTATATTATATACCGCGGGACTGAAGGAGTACATTTAATCCTGAAGGTAAAGTTTATTTAAGTTAATTTACCTGAAGGATTAAATGTACTTCAGTCGCAAGGTATTGTCACGGTTTCAAAATTCCCGCTCCAGTTAGTACCTGCAAACCGAACTGGTGGCGTTAGTTGCTGTAGTTTACCAGCTCATCTCAACGTCTCATACGTTGTCGGTGGTCTTAGTCTGTGCATGTGACGTAGGTTGTCAATTACGTCGTTCTTCCCGCATTTTTGGATGAAATGTCCTAAAGTAATTAATCGCAATTTTGCGGATCTGAACAGGATTTTAACTGAAGCCCTGAGAGAAATCTTATCATGTTGGTTTGGTTTGTTCGTTGGTGAGATTTTTGCGCTTTAGCGTAGTGGCGTATTTGTTAGGAAAAACGACTTGGGATTGGTGAGTTAACCTATGTTTGTCACGAGGTATTTTAGATTTTTGTTCATATTTTAGCGTCGTTCTGCTTCGAATTGGGAATTGTTATTGTACCGTTGCGAGGTACCGCAGATTCTGAACTGTCTTTGAAGTCTTCGAGCTGTTTGTCTAGGCTGATTTTGAATTACCATCGAACTGCCGTGGGAGCTGTCTTTTGGGACCTCCACCAGATTTTGCCATCTAAGATACCACACCTGTCGTCTACCTAGGGCGCATTGCTGTGAGGAATTGTACTACATTGGCCCAGGAATATATTTGAGCCCAGTTTCCATCTACGAGACTGTGAGAATAATTATGGATTAAGAAACTATATCCTTTTGTACTTCTGTCAAGCCACGACCTAGACTGTTATAGAAGGTTAGTCTGTAGAATTTAGTTAACATTGATTAGTATCAAAGAGGCCCAATTCAGTGAATACTGTTAGTACATAAAACCCGACCTATCGAGAAGGTCGCTTAGATATAAGTAAAGAGCTATTTGTAACGATTACCATCGAGGCTCTGAGTATATACCTTGGGGTGATATTACTGTTTGTTTAATAAGAGATAACGCCTTATATCGAATATTCGGGTTGTGAAGTAAGAACTAGTTAGTGATTTACCTTCTGTAAGATATATCCTCGTTTGAGGGACCTTGTGTATTTCATTTGGGCTCATTATATTATTAAATAATTGCTCTATATTCTTTCTACCAGCCACTACCTCCCGCTTGTGTGATCGGGCTCGTTTGGCATCCTGAGAGTGCGTTCGTTATTTTCTCTCTTTTGCGACCCTGAGATCTTTAGTTTACTTTCCTAGCCGAGGAGGTACTTTGTGCACTCTCTGGAGCCGAGTGGGTTTGGTGACATAAGATTGGCGCCCAACGTGGGGCTCGAGTAATTTTAAGTGAACTTGTTATTGTTTGTTGGTTCTTTTTTTTATAAGTTCAGTTGAGGTGGTGACTGGATGAAATTGAATTTATTTTTAGTTTTAAGATTCATTTGAATTTTGTTGTGCTGTTTACCTTGATATTGCTATTTGTTATACCTTGATCTTATTGTAAGGGTAACTTGGGAGGTATGGCTCTGAGAAACAACCCTAATAGACTTAAGAAAGATGAATTGCAATACGAGTTGCGTGTGCGGGGTTTTAAGTGTTCGGATACACAGACATTTCGGGATCTGCGGACCTGTTTGCGTCCTTTGTTGAGGGTTGAGAGGGGAAATAGGTCTTTTGAGTACCCTATGATTGAGTTGGATCCGTTATCGGAGTTTGATGCGTGTATTGTCGGGTATGATGAATTGTTGAGGTTGTTGAGTGGGCCTAACCCATGTCTTTAAGCAATGTTTACAAGATTTTGTTGTCTTGGATTTTTTATGTTGATTTTGTGTTTGTGAATTTCAAATTGTTTGTGTTTTTGTGTGCTGCGTTTGTTCCATGGGGAGCGATGGTTCTGATGGTGGATCCTCGGTTGCTTCCGCGCATCCACCATTTGCTCGCACTAGTACTCAGGCGAATGTTGGAAGCTTTCCTCATCATTTAAATTTACAGAAGTGGAATTTAACTTTCACGGGTGACAATATTTATATTTATTATTTATTTATATTACATAAGTGGATTAGATGTTCGTTTGTTACTTTTGAAAATGCGTTTTATACTATTTTCTGTTCTAATTGTGATGAAGTTCTATATTCTAGTGTTGTTTTACATTTTTGAAATTCTCTTTCGATGTGTCTGATAGTCAAACGAGGAATAGATAAATATTTTTTCTGAATCCAAGAGATATCCTGATACCTGTCTTGAGGAGGGCACCTAATCTTGGTGGCTCTGAGTTGTCGGTTAGGTGAAATATTCGTTGGTCACGTTGTGGTTCGAGTTTATTGTGTCTTGTGCCCCGGTGACGGTGGGGATATTTTTTGGGACCGTCATATGCTCGGGATACTGACCGTCTAACATCTGACGTGTCCAATTCAGTAAGTGGATGTCGTTCGTGCCTTGCCCTTTTTGTGCTCTTGTGCCCCGGTGACGGTGGGGATATATTTTTTTTTGGGACCGTCATATGCTCGGAATTAAGATGGCTACCAAGAGTGTATGCTCCATGAAGGCAAAAGCTGATACGAAACTTAGCAAGAACACCAATGAACTATTGGCAGAACGCAGAAAAACGGATAGGGATTCAGCAGGGTATCCAACGCTGGATAGAAAGGTGAAAAAGGCAATTAGAAGGGACCTGAGATCGTATAACACACAAACAATAAACGAAGCTATCGAGAACAACATGAATATGAAAGTACTTCGGTCGAAAAGAACAAAAGGAAAGTCGCTCATATACAAAATTAAGAACCAACAAGGAGAAGTTGTTACTGAGAGGCAGCAAATAACTTCCACCATCCAGCAATTTTACAGCGGACTTTACAGACAATCGGTACCTAAACCAAACCGATCGAGAATTCAAATGGTCCAGAATGTGGGCTCCGAAGATATACCGGAAGTTGACACTGCAGAGTTAAGAATGGCATTAAAGCAAATGAAGAACCGGAAGGCTCCAGGAGAAGATCTCATTACAGTGGAGATGCTGAAGAACGGAGGTAAAACTCTTGAGAAAGCACTGATTATTCTTTTTAACAGATGCCTGGAGGAGGGAAAAATTACCGATACATGGAGAAATGCCGAGGTGATAATCCTCTTCAAAAGAGGGGACCGAACCAACATCGAGAACTACAGACCGATTAGCCTTCTATCCGTTTTGTATAAGCTCCTCAGCAAAATCATTACCAACCGCCTCAATAATAAGTTTGACTTTTATCAATCTGTGGAACAGGCTGGTTTCCGGAGCAGCTTCAGTACATTGGACCACATACAAACGATACGCACGCTTATTGAGAAATGTACAGAGTACAATGTCCCGTTACACCTCGCTTTCGTTGATTACAAGAAAGCATTTGACTCATTGGAAACATGGGCGGTGATGAAGGCAATGAGCAACGCAAGGATTGACTCAAGATATACAAACCTCATTGAGGACATATACAAAGATGCTACGCTCCACGTCAAAATAGATGAAAACACAACAACGGAGATCCCAATACAGAGAGGAGTTAGACAGGGCGACTCGATCTCTCCGAAATTGTTCACCTTAGCGCTGGAAGATGTCTTCAAGAAATTATCATGGCAACAGGAGGGAGTCAATATAGACGGAGGATACCTAAATCATCTCCGTTTCGCCGACGACATTGTACTCATGAGCACTAATGCAGGGAGCTTAGCAGTATGTTACTTGACCTGAAGGAAACGTCATAAATAGTAGGCCTAGAAATGAACCTGCAAAAAACTAAGATCATGAGCCCAGACAATATCTGTGTCACTGTCGATAATGAGGTGCTTGAAGTTGTAGAGGAATATATTTATCTTGGTCACAACATAATGCTGGGCAAGAACAACCAGACAACCGAAATAGGGAGAAGGATCAGGCTGGCTTGGGCGGCTTTTGGGAATCTGGCACATATCCTCAAAGAACCTAAAATACCAATTAATTTAAAACGAAAGGTATTTGATGCTTGCGTGTTACCAGTCATGTTGTACGGACTCGAGACAGTTACCCTAACAAAGAAAAGCGCACAACGACTGCGAGTCTGCCAACGTGCGATGGAACGAGCAATGCTCGGGATCAGCTTGAGAGACAGGCAGACAAATGAAAATATCAGGGCGAAAACCAGAGTAAGTGACGCAGTAGAACAAGCTGCTAGAAGTAAATGGCGGTGGGCTGGTCATGTCGCGCGCAATGATGTGAAGTGGACGAAAATTATCATGCAGTGGAGACCACGACTGACAAAAAGAAGTGTTGGCAGACCCCTGTTAAGATGGCGAGATGACATTCAGAGACGAACAGGAAAGAACTGGATTCTCACAGCGCAATGTAGGACGACATGGAAGCGATTGGAAGAGGCCTATGTCCAGGAGTGGATTCAAACGGGCTGAAGAAGAAGAAGAAGAATATGCTCGAGAACATGACGTCAAACATCATACGTGTCGATTGATTGATTTTATTTTTTTTTATCGTAGGTTTTAGAATTCCCGATTGTGACTTTTGTGTTTGCCTGAAGGGCGTGTATCCTGATTGTTCAGATTTTCCTTTTTTTTTCCTAATGAACTCCCGACGAGTTGGTGACACCAGTGGTCGTGTATTGTCGCAGAGCGCTCTACCCACGAGGACCATTTGGAATTTTCGATTTTGACGTTAACTGTACCTATTTAGACTGTTTCCTGATTTTGAGTTTTTTTTTTCCGATTTGGACATCACCGCTCGGAGATGTGATGGGGGTCGTGGAGGTTGCGACCTTAGATAAAGTAAGTCCTCCTGATCCAACACCTTGACCGTTGTCTTCGATTCGGATCCCGGTCAAGTTTTATTTTTGTTTTCGAAATTCGATATCTTTGCTGTTTCGGTTGTTGTTTTGTTTTGGTTGAATCGGTTTTTTTTGCTCCTTTGTTATTTTTCTTGAGGATTTTCCGTTGAGTCGGTTTCATTGCTTCCTCTTGTTGGAGATTTTCGTTGAGCTTAGCTGGACAAGCCGGTACCCAGATGCCTTCAGCGACTGGGTATCTTTCACTTTTGTTTTGCCTTTTGGGGGCGTTGGTGATTTACGTGGTGGATACGTGGTATGGGTTTTCTTGTGTGAGTCGTCGGCGAACTGAGTTCAACTCCTGCGGAGGAAAAGGGGAAGTGTCACGGTTTCAAAATTCCCGCTCCAGTTAGTACCTGCAAACCGAACTGGTGGCGTTAGTTGCAGTAGTTTACCAGCTCATCTCAACGTCTCATACGTTGTCGGTGGTCTTAGTCTGTGCATGTGACGTAGGTTGTCAATTACGTCGTTCTTCCCGCATTTTTGGATGAAATGTCCTGAAGTAATTAATCGCAATTTTGCGGATCTGAACAGGATTTTAACTGAAGCCCTGAGAGAAATCTTATCATGTTGGTTTGGTTTGTTCGTTGGTGAGATTTTTGCGCTTTAGCGGAGTGGCGTATTTGTTAGGAAAAACGACGTGGGATTGGTGAGTTAACCTATGTTTGTCACGAGGTATTTTAGATTTTTGTTCATATTTTAGCCTCGTTCTGCTTCGAATTGGGAATTGTTATTGTACCGTTGCGAGGTACCGCAGATTCTGAACTGTCTTTGAAGTCTTCGAGCTGTTTGTCTAGGCTGATTTTGAATTACCGTCGAACTGCCGTGGGAGCTGTCTTTTGGGACCTCCACCAGATTTTGCCATCTAAGATACCACACCTGTCGTCTACCTAGGGCGCATTGCTGTGAGAAATTGTACTACGTTGGCCCAGGAATATATTTGAGCCCAGTTTCCATCTACGAGACTGTGAGAATAATTATGGATTAAGAAACTATATCCTTTTGTACTTCAGTCAAGCCACGACCTAGACTGTTATAGAAGGTTAGTCTGTAGAATTTAGTTAACATTGATTAGTATCAAAGAGGCCCAATTCAGTGATTACTGTTAGTACATAAAACCCGACCCATCGAGAAGGTCGCTTAGATATAAGTAAAGAGCTATTTGTAACGATTACCATCGAGGCTCTGAGTATATACCTTGGGGTGATATTACTGTTTGTTTAATAAGAGATATATATATATTCTTTTGAACTTTTGGCTTTATTTAGTTAGCATAATAAGAGATAAAGCCTTATATCGAATATTCGGGTTGTGAAGTAAGAACTAGTTAGTGATCTACCTTCTGTAAGATATATCCTCGTTTGAGGGACCTTGTGTATTTCATTTGGGCTCATTATATTATTAAATAATTGCTCTATATTCTTTCTACCAGCCACTACCTCCCGCTTGTGTGATCGGGCTCGTTTGGCATCCTGAGAGTGCGTTCGTTATTTTCTCTCTTTTGCGACCCTGAGATCTTTAGTTTACTTTCCTCTTTTTTTTTTTGTATTATCATAAAAGAGAGTGGCGCCCCTTTATAAGTAGTCTCAGCTCTAGAGCTAGCCGAGGAGGTACTTTGTGCAATCTCTGGAGCCGAGTGGGTTTGGTGACAGTATATACGATACTTTTCGTACTTCCGGTATGATTTTATTGATTATTTCAATAATTTCAATCAGTTTTTTCTCTCTTCAACTCGTTTAATAAACATTGTCATTACTTGTGTCATTGTAAAGAAACATTGTTATTGATAATTATTGGTATCATGAGTGAAGAAGGTGTATCTGATATTGATAAAAGAGCAGCCGAAGTAGGTGAAGAATTTTTAGCACCGAAATCTAGAAAACTATACGAGCAGCAGTACGATGCTTTTAAAAAGTGGTGCCGCTTAAAAAATGTGAGACAACCTACTGAAAATGCGCAGTTAGTCTACTTCAATGATAAATCAAAAGCGGTTTGTGCCTCAACTCTCTGGGCACATTACTAAATGCTGAAATCGGTTATTAACATTAGAGAAGATGTTGATATAAGTGAATTTCCAAAATTATTAGCTTTTTTCGAAGAGAAGAAATGAGGGATTTAAGCCAAAAAAGTCAAGAATTCTCACGTCTGAGCAGGTAGATCAGTTCTTACGGGAGGCTCCGGATGATAAATATTAAATGCTTAAGGTAAATTTGGAAATGTGTTTATATTCAGAAATTTCAAGAAATCAATTTTTTTGTAGGTTGCACTTATTTTGGGCGTTGCGGGAGCTTGTCGTGGAAAAGTGTTGGTTGATTTAGAAATCGACGATGTGAGAGATTTGGGCGATTCCTTCCTAATTGCGATTAGAAACACCAAAAATAAAATTGACCGAAAATTTGTGATCAAAATTTCAGAAAACAGTGCCATCAGTTTTGTGGCGATATTTCGAAAATATGTGGCATTGCGAAAGACAGGCACACCTCATTCAAAATTTTTTGTTCAATACATCAACAAAGAATGTACTACGCGAGTAGTAGGAAAAAACATTTTTGGTACATTTCCACGGCAAATAGCAGCTTTCTTGAAATTAGAAAATGCGACGTCTTATACGGGACATTGCTGAAGAGACATGGAGGATGGAAATCCTCCAGCGTGGCCGAGGGATATATTGAATCATCTATTAAAAATAAACAAAAAATTTCAGATAAAATATTTGGTCAAGTCGCCGATTCGTCCACTATAGTTATGCCACAGTCCTCATTCTCGCTTCCTGTTTCCGCCGGATCTTCGAAACAAACACCAGTTCAATATGATAAGGACCTATCTGTTACTCGTCAGTTACCTGCTGCATTAACCCAGGAAAGACTGGTCAATATGACGAACTGTCACAATATTAATTTGAATATTAACGTTAATTACCATTCTAATTAATTGTATTTTTCAATAAGATATCCCTTAAATTCGTTTGTTTGTGATTTAATCGTTCCGGGAGTTTCGTCAATATTTAATCCCGGAGGTATTAAATGTGACACTTTAGTATCCGTCACAAGGGAGTGAAGTTGTCACTTTAGGCCCGGAAGTACGAAAAAGAAATTATACTACAGGATATCACAAATACAGTCAACAAAGACAAAGAACATCAGTCAATCATCCAGGAAGTCTAAACGGGAATTTCAGGGTCGAAAACCATTTCCTAGTAACAACAATATTTGTGGAAGATGTGGTCAATAACATAAATACAAGTGTCCAGCTGCGAATGTTACATGCAGGTTATGTAAAACGCAAAATTTTGCATTGAGAAAACGAAATTAGTCAACAAATTAGAAGTTGATGATTATTCAAGTTCGGATTCAATTCTTTTCTTTTTTCGGTATGGTAAAAATCAGCAAAATTGTTAGTTTTTATTATTAATTGTGAAATTAATTGCATTCTTGATTCTGGTGCCGATGTCAATATCATGTCATATGAAATATCCAAGAAATTAAATTTACCAGATTCGTCATTGAATAAGTGCCAAATTTCAGTCAATAATTTCGGAGGGAATAAAATACCTGTTATTGGAAAATGTGATCTTAAACGATTTTCGATGAAAAATATGAAATTATCACATTTATAATTGTCAATATATCTTGTCAATCTGTCTTGTGTTTACCCACATGTCAAAAAATTGGAATTTTGAGTAGAATTTTTAATAGCTCAAATAACGATTATAATAAAATTCTTAATGAATTTCAGGATATATTTCAAGTTCTAGGATGTTTACCTCCAGTTTGTCATATCGAATTACGTCCAGATGCTATTCCGCATGTCGATCCGCCTAGAAAAGTACTTTTTGCTCTACATGACAAACTAAGGGCCATAATCTTTACGAAAAAGATCTTTTTCACAAAGGCCGCTTTTCAAGAAAGCCGCCTTTAAACGCAGTTTGAAAGCGCATCCAATTCCATAAACATAGTCCCACCCTCATTTAGATAAAACTCCCTTTTGTTTGTAACTTTCACATTTCCTAAGGTTGGCTATTCTGGGATCTAGTGATTTATTGTTTGCATTTGGTAATATTTCATAGAGAAATGAAATTTTATGGAATAGAAGAAAAAGCATAATATTCTGTGAACGAAATGAAGGAGGGAGATTCGAAAGTTCGAAATATTATTTTTATTTTGGAGGTGCAGAAGAAGTGTGGAGGTGCGAGTGCAAATATGGAAGGAAAGAAAAGAAAAATTGTGTTCAGATTGAAGTTCTTTTGAACATATATTTTTTCAAGACAAAGCATGGCAAAAAGTAACTGCGAAATTCGACTCGTCCACGCTCCATCCAAGGAGTGTTGATCAGTTGAAATCAAAATTCGATAATTTGAAAACGAAAGCAAGGAAGGTGGCAGCTGCACAAATAAATAGTTCAAGGGGGACTGGAGGTGGTGCTCCAATAAAAGAACAGTTCGATCCAGTCATTAAGAGCATATTGAAAATAATAAATTTGAAAACTGTGGTGGGGCTCTATTCACCCTTTGATTCTGATGCCGTAAGTTGAAAATAATTTACATTTTGAAAAACATTTATTAATACCTACCTGCCTTGCAGGTGAAAAACGTGGAATTAAGTATTTTGCCTGCTGCGCCTGATCCTAATGTAAGTGTACATTTTTGAAATCATGGCTTACAAAATTGATTAATACTGAATTTTAGAATTCGTTATGTTGGTTAATCGTTGATCAAACTGAACCTGAGTGTCAAAATCAAAGTGCTGGTCCTGTTGAAATCACACAGGATAATCAAACTTACACACCCCTAATAGATTCATTGGAAGAGGAGTTACAAGAAGGGCAACATAAGGTAGATAAAAATCATTCTCAATTAAAATTGCTTGATTTTAACACTTAACATTATTATAGAAAGAACCACAGAATTGGTCATCGTACAATTCGAAGAAATTGAAGAAGCCGGTGACCAAGAAGCTGAGAACTCAAGTTCGAAACCCTGTGTCCGTTGCAAAGGAGAATTATTATAAGAAAAAGAAGGAAACTTTGGAAAATGAAGACACAAGGAAGCAGGAGGAACATACTATCAGATTAGAATTATTGAAGTTTCAGAGTTACAGACAAAACTTAATGTAGAACCTCGAATTGTAGTACATAATAAAAAGTGTTCATCAAATTTTTTTCTTTTCACTGGACGCTTGAGTGTTTGATAAGGAATAATAATATATCATAATATCTGAGAATTAGTTTAGGTGATTAATGAAATAAGCAAATATGTAATAAATTCAGAGAATTGGGATATTTAAAATATTTTCAGGGTTCAATGTATATTGAAACATTAAATCAATGAAACAATCTATCCAATTATATATTGCTAAAATGTTCATTGATAATTAACTGTCTCACTTGACAGCCAGATGTCAAATTATTCTCTTCACTTCGAAACCTCAATGGCTCCTCTTCCACTGGTACAGCGTTTGACCATTCATCTGGAAATACGCATTCATATCTAAACAGATATTAGACAATACAACTGTAGCAACTATTATTGCCATTGTGGTTGCCAACTTAACACTCATTCCAGATGAAAGGACAGGAAACCTCGTTTCCATACACCATACTGTCTCTCCACAACATATCTTGTTCGTATGATTGATTCATTGTAGAGATTTTCAGCGTTGATCGTTGCTTCCACTAGTTTAGTCATAAGATACGGTTCAACGATGTAACCACTATCTCCAACTAGTAGGTATCGTCCAAATTTTCCACTATGAAAATCATTTTTCAAATTACTATTATTGAAAAAAGTTTGATCATGTGCTGATCCAGGCCATTTTGTTACAATGTTTCTGATTCTCAGATCCGCATCTATAACTGTTTGCACATTTAGAGCAAAATAATGCTTTCTACATCTAAATATTTCTGCATCATCACCACCAGGGGAATTTATCTTGATGAGGGTGCAATCTATTACCAATATTTCTTGGAAATCTAGCGATTCTGTAAAACTTTGCAGCATCCTCAAGCATTTCATCTTTACTTTCGCTCATCTTGATGTACCTTGGACGAAGTGAAGCAATGGCTTAAGACACTCTTCGAACTATACTAGAAGAAGATATTTTTGAAACTCCCATGAAGTCCCCTGCCGTTATCAGCATATTTCCAGTGGCAGTGGATCTATACACCCACACCTAAAAAGGCATTTATATTATTAATCAATAGCTATTGACATTCCAAAATTTTTCTTACCTGTTGGTTGGAAATGATAGTGCAAGGGCAATTTCCTGCAGTAAACGTAGGACACCTGTTAAACGAAATCGATTGAAAAAATCGATATCATCCAATGTTGTTAAATGTTGCTCCCTTCTTCTATAAATTTTCGTCCTTCTTGAAAAATATGTCTTGTTCATCATCAGACGAGGAAGAACTCGAACTTGAACTTGAAGATATTTTCGAATTTTGTGGAGAAAACTAATTTTCACAAAGAGAACTCCTAAGCAAACCACTATACTAGCACTATAGAATGAATTAACCATTGACCTTATATCTAGAGATCTTTGGAATTAACCAATACATTTGCATTCGAAATGAAATGACAGAACAGAATAAGGTTATAGATAGTCATAGAGCATGCGTAAAAAAAAGGATACTTTTTCTTCCGTAAAGGCGCAATATCCGGACTTTATGATAAAGGACACTTCAAAGCTTCCCTTAACCTTGAAATTGATTTATGGAACCCGTTTCATTTGTAAAGGAGACTTCTTACGAAAAAGGAGACTTCATTTTCGATTATGGAACTGGCCCTAAGAGAAGAATTAAAAAGAATGGAGAGCATGGGCGTAATATTTAAAGTGTCAAAACCAACTCCTTGGGTCAATTCCACAGTTATAACCATCAAAAAGTGAGGTCAGTTGAAGTTTGGTTTAGATCCACGAAATCTGAACAAAATATTATGAGAGAATATTTTCCTCTGAAAAATGTCGATAAAGTCAGGTCAAAATTAATTAATGCATCATATTTCTCACATTTGGATGCTTTTTCCTGGTTTTGGATGATTAAGTTAGATGAAGAAGATTTATGCAGGTTGGAAACGCTTTTTGGTAGATATAAATTCAATCGATTACCTTTTGGTTTATAATCGTCCTATTGTCTACAGTTCAAAATTAATTTTTAGGTTTAGAACAGAAAGAAGTTCTTCTGACTTCTTCTCGAAACAACTATGCACAAATTGAAAAATTATGAGTCTTTCTACCATAAACCTGACTTCTTCTCGAAACAACTATGCACAAATTGAAAAAGAGCTTTTACCATAAAATTTGGTTGTGTCAAGTTTCATCAGAATATTTTTGGTTATAAAATCACTGTACATACAGATCATAAACCCTTGGTATTTATTTTCAAAAAAGCCCTTTATGATATTCCTGCTAGATTGCAACGAATGATGTTGGCCCTACAATCTTACGAATTAGATGTCATTTATGAGCCAGGAAAACAGATGTATATCTCTGATACTTTGTCGTGGGCAGCTTTGAAGGGCAATTTTGTTCCTGATTATGAATCTGATGTACCATATCATATCAGTCTTTGTTCTTTAGTTATTACTTTAGGCATTTTGAAAAAATTCTGAAATATTTTGATTCTCTTCAAAATCAAATGTGACAGATGACAAGTGAAAATTGGCTTAACTGCTTGACATCGGCAACGTCGAAATCGAAGAAACACTGATGCCAACCCAAGAAACTTAAATCATGGCCATCCGCGATACAAATAAACTTTGAATGGAGTATACCTACTGCTTCCTCTGGGGGTTGCAAGTGAATGGGGCATATGCTGAAACCGTGAGTTGATGCTTCTTAATGTTATTGTGACATTTGACCTCAATCCTATGTCTAGTTTCCCAGGTATGAATTACTCAGAGAAAACTCGGCTGTAACTCGGCTAGCCAAATCCAAGGGGTGCATGTGGAAGTGAGTCATAGATTTATTCTCTGTATAAAGAGAGAAGAATAAATACCAAATTTCGTGTCGATTCTATGTCTAGTTCTCGAAATATTCGAATCTGCTTGAATAATCATTAAGCCGTTATTTTAGCCCCCCAAGGGGTTGCAAGTCAGACATAACTACTGATTTATTTTTTGGTCGTAATGTTGAAGATTCTGTAGGAGTTTGATGGCATTCTCATGTATAGTTGATTTTTTATGAATTTTTAAAAATCAGGCCGATTACCTACTGACCCCCCTGGGGGGTGCGAGTGAATGGGGCATATGCAGAAATTGTGAATTGATGCTTCTAAATGTTATTGTGAAAATTAACCCCAATCCTATGTCTTGTTTCCCAGGTATGAATTACTCACAGAAAACTCGGCTGGAACTCGGCTAGCCCCCCCCAAGGAGTGCAAGTGGAAGTGATTCATAGAGTTATTCTCTGTATTAAGAGAGAAGAATAAGTACCAAATTTCTTGTCGATTCTATGTCGAGTTCTCGAGATATTCTTATCTTGTTGAATAATCATTAAGCCGTTATTTTAGTCCCTCAAGGGGTTGCAAGTCAGAGATAACTACTTAATTATTTTTATATCAACAGGTTGATAATTCTGCAGGAGTTTGATGGCATTCTCATTTATGGTTGATTTTTTATGAGTTTTTAAAAATCAGGCCGACCACCTACTGACCCCCCTGGGGGTGCATGTAAAAGTGGCATATGAAGTTAATATCTGTTTATTTTCCTGGACGTTATTGCCAAATTTGACATCAATCCTATGTCTAGTTTGCCAGATAAGAATTTTTTTATTGAAAACTCGTTCGTCATTCGGCATATTCGACCCGGGGGTGCTGTGGAATGAGTGCTGGTGATGGATTTATCATGGGCCATCGTCGTAGAGAACGTACCGTATCCAAATTCCAACGTGAAAATAGAAAAATCCCAAATTATCTCGGCGAATCAAAATTTTTTGCATCGCTATCCGGCCTATATTCCAGTGGTGTACGAAAAATTCTGTACAAAACTCGGCTATCTTACTCGGCTGTTTTCACAACAGTATTGAAGATGCGAATGGAGTAAAATACCGTAGAAATAGAATACACATAATAGTCCAGTAAAGGAAGGGCTGAAATCACTTTTTCTCGGAAAGAGCTGCATTTTTGATATGTTGATTGTTATAATGAGAGAAATATATGATCAAAAATGCAGGTGTTAAAATTTTCAGGAACATTGAAAAATTCTTGAAAATATAGAGAAAAATACGGTTTTTCTGATATTTTCGCGAATTAGAAGGTTTAGTAAGAAAAAGTTTTAAACAAATGTTGTAGAGCGGAAAATTCTAGTCCAAATTATGTACTTTATCGTTCTCGAAAGTGAATTTGTAAACTGATAAACAGCGTTTTTCTTTAGTAGCACAATACCAACGATTTTAAATTTGTCGCTCGATGAAATGACTACCGGAAGGCTGAACCAATCATCTGGCAGATATTCGCCAGAGTTGGACTCTACTCGTTTTGTTATTGTATTGCATTTATCACATCGAACCCTAGCATATAATGTTGAGTTGGTTGGAAACGGACAGTTAGGGTAAAATGATGTTCGGTTTTCTAATCTGATACGCTAGCGAAGGCGATATAGATTCTTCAATGGAGGCTAGATGTAATATGAAAAATAGAAAAGTCAAAAATTGGATAAATTTTAAAAAGAAATTTTGTAATTTGACGAAATTGAAATTGAAATTTTATTAATTCAAAAACGAAAATAAATTTCAGCCGCAATTATGAACAAATTCCTAGCTGAATTTCCTTGATGCATACGATATACGAATAATAATTTAGACGTAGGAAGGTATACTTTATTGAAGAGCAATAGCATTAATGAATAATAAATGAAGTTTCTGCATCGAATAAAATCAGGAACAACTGTTTTTTCATTTTTACTAATAATGTAATGTAATGTAATGTAATGTTTTCCTGGTTCCTAAAACTGGGGTTGTGAATATTTTATATCTCGATTCACCGATGCTCGAATTTTCCCCACTTGTGTTATACAGATATCTCATCCTTTTTTCCGCAATAGGATAAAGCTCTCTAATACTTTCATCTTCTTGATAGAAAATCTGCACTGATTCCTGAAGATCGGGATTTCTCTGTAGTAAACGTATTATTTTAATCTTTCCTTGAGTGTACATAGCAGTAGTAGAATCACATCCAGCAAATGCATGGGCGAATAAAATAAATGGCTTCAATTGTGTCGATTTGGTGGAACGAGATGAAACTCTATGCTTATATTTGGGGTTGGTTTTTAGATATCAACCGATTTCAAAGTGGCACGTGAAGTTGTTCCGTTGCGGCATGATACACCGTAAGTTGTAACCAAGAATTGTTTAAATTACTGTTAATCGAATATGAATGCCTGAAGAGATACAAGAGTGTTATACACAAATGTCGAAAGATATGTGTCGTATTCCATTTCAGTTTTCAATAAATTTTTATTTAGTTTTTTTAACTGTTTGATGTTTTGATAAGAATGAAAAATTTTCCCTTGTCCATCAAAGAAAACAGTGCATTATAGAATGAATAAAGGTAATGTCAATTTTACATTATTTTTACACAAAATGTTATAAATGAAGAGCCACTTGACCGATTTGGTGTAAACTTCTCATAAACCATCAATATTGCCCGAACAAAGCCTGAACATTCGGTTTGGATAGGTCAGCCCGTTCTAGAATTATGAAAGAAAAGCGTAAAGTGGCATTGATTTTTATTATATTGCTTTCGATTGGAAACTACTTGATATTACCGAATCCTGTCATTGTCTTATATTCAAGATAGCTACATTAAAATGAACAATACAATATACAAAATGAAAACCAGTTGAGTCAATTCTAGGGACACTCTACACGTTCAAGATCTGTTACTGAATCTGAAATATTACTCAATGATGTTTAAGGTCGGTTTTCGACAAACATGAAACGGAGTAATCAGTGATCTAGTGTAATATTATTACGCTGTTGTGGAGGAATTGAAATTATGGAAACGTCTTCATGAATTGCATAATATCAATTGTTCTGATATCCGTGTCTTACAACTTTACACTTCATAGAATATTGTGTCAAAAATACAGTTGAATGAAGAGGTCACTATAAACACGTGATAACATAATTAATTGACAAACTGGAAAGAAGCCTCGTGAATTTTAAAATAAAACTATTTCAACCGTAGATACACGTGTCATTTTTTAGGTATTAGGTCAGATTCAATGGGTTGTACGCTCTCTACCATTACTTCACATTTTTGTTGGATCGAAGATTATAATTATGATTAGACTTTTCGTTCGGGTGCAAAAACATCTATGTTAGATGACGTAATTTATAATGCATTTGTGGACAAAATAGAATTTTTCTCGAATATTCTATTGAGCGTTCAAAACATATCAATTCTTAAGCGAGATTTCATGAAGTGGACATCTTTAGATGGCGCTCCGTAGTATGAGTCGAGAAAAAAGTTGAAAAAGAATTTCAGATTTTGTTCGTCACATACAGGGTGAGTCTTTGACCACTGCGTTAATTTTAACCATAGGTTCTTGAGATCAAAAGAAACACTTTTTCCATTACGGTTTTACTATATTCAGCTGCGTTGAAAAGTTATAAGCATTTTAAGTTTTCACATTGGGCAAATACCCCTCTGTAGTCCAGTAAAGTTTGAATGAAAAATACTTTCCACAGCATCCACTATTGAATCTGAATTGTTTAGAAACATTATTTTCCCTCTAAGAAATGATTCACTTAGTCATGTTTCATCCGATGAGGTCCATATCCAGAAAGAAGATAAAAAAATACTAATTTTCTGGTAAAAAAAATTCAACACCATAAACATAGATTTTTGTTGTTCTACTATATTTTCCTTCTACTTCAAGATTATAAACCATGCCTTTCAAGAGAGAAATTTCAGAAAAACCTCAGAATTATTGGGTGTTATCATCATACATTTGTAATTTTCTTCTTAAAATTTCCAAATCATGAAAACCATCATTTCTATGAAGACTTCCAAGGCTAGAGGTTGTTACTGTGCTTTTTTTTCACTCAAAGCCAGAAAAAATCATCTATGATTTTCCAAACACTGATATTTCTGAAGTTTCTTCTCCTTGACAGAGACCAGTGAACAGGTCTATGAGGTCTCTTGATATCATACTGTTAAAAATATGAAAATCTTTTCAGAAATCTTCAACAACAATGAATGATGTCAATACGAATAATCATTTTAAAGTGATGTTACTTTGCTTGATGATTATTTTCTGTACTGAATCCCAATAACAATTTACCTCGATAGATTACAAGTATTTCCAGATTTAGGTGTGCAATTATACTTTCTTGAAGAAATACCTAAATTTGATTTTGAAAAATCAACCAGGTGTTCTTTAATAAAAAAATTTTTGTTAAATCATTAATATGAATCTATTCTGTTCAGACTATAATTACTGATTACTGATTTTTATAATCAGAGTATCTGTTTTAATTACGTAAACAACATAAATATTGAATAATGGTTATTCATAGATTATGTTAAATTTTAATACCTTACCATAGAATATTAATTTATTACCGAACTCCAGGAGAGAAAATATTAATATTTGCAATGTTTTTTTAAATGAAAGATAATATCTGTAACTATTATTGATCTTTAGTTATAATTTTCCTCAGAATAATTAGAGTGAATTATTATCACATTAAAATATTATAACGTCTCTGTGGTGGCTAGTTCCCAATAAAAAAGTGTTCTGTGGTTCCTTGCTGTTTTGCATGGTACTAGAATTACAAGGTATTCTCACGCGCATATCGGTAGTGACTTCATCAAGAGACCCCTGGTTGGTTGTTAGAACTGATCAGAGATGTCTCTACATGCTATATAAAACCGGAGGTCGTCTATAACGTTGATATTCGTGTTCTGTGACGAAAAAGGCCAAAAGAAGTGAACGAATATAAAATAGTTCGAGATAGTGCGAGAAAGGTATTTTATATGGCACTTGCAGCCACCAAATAGATGGTTTTTTGGTAATATACATTAGGAAGTAAAATTATCTACCATCGACAAAATAAGAATATTTCAAATGCCAACTTTCTCAGATATCTACTTTTAGGATTTTCAGAATAACATTTTTTTTGGTTATGCAACGTTTCAGACAGGGCTATATTTGTTAAATTACTAATTTTCTTACTTTAAAGTTTAAGTTCTCATAATGATTCAATTCAGTAATAAATCATTTCTGATAGTATTTTATAACATGAATTGAAATCTGATGAGAATGTAGAAGCTTATTCTTGTTTATTTTCTCTGAAGCTGATTGAAACCAATTTGTTTTTATTTTGCATGAACCTTCATATGTTAATATACAATTAATAAGTACATTTATTTATTTACTGGAATATCTACAACTTCAAAGCAAACCATAATAGCAAACAAAATTTTCATTCAAATAACTTAGATTCATTTTTCATCATATACTTTATTTTGTTGTATTGTGAAAGATAAATTATATTCACATTTTCGGCAAATCTAAGAAAACGACGATTTCGAATAAGCCAATAGGCTTCTTATCTCTTGCTGACGTCATGCGCGAAGTTTACAAAACTCGTTCTTCTGGACATTAAAATTAAACTATGCAATGTAAATCTATGCTGGAGACATCTCTGTCTCCTCTAACAAACCAAAGGAGTCTCTTGATGACGTCATGCGCGAATTTGTTCAAAACTCGTACCCCAAGTGAGAATACCTTGTAGTCCTAGACCCATGCTGTTTTGATTCTGTTTGAAACTGTCAAAAGTTATTTGTAGCTTTTTTTCAAAAAAATGTGGAAAATATTGGAAGGATAATATCGATAGTTTTGAAATATTCAATTCAGTATGAAATGATTATGGTCAGAAATTGCATTCTATTCTAATCTTTCTTGTTTATGAGCTTATAGCTTCCAGTTTTAATATTGATTGAATTTTAATTAAACATGCATCATAACAAACATTCAGAAATATTAAAACTAAGTCAAATTCTATGAACAAGGTTGAATCGGTGTATGAAATAAAGATAATAAAGGTATAAAACAAATCTAGGAGACTGGGTTCGAAGTTTTTAAAACTCATATGAGCTCAATTTGCAGCATTCCTATGTTAGAATAGATATAATTTGATGAACCCTGAAAGTCTGAAGCTATAAAAAACCAGCTCTTCATAAAGACAAGTCTTCAATTTAACAGGTCCTGACAGAAAATATTTTACCTATTTCAACGGTCAAAATATACCGAAGTACCGAAGAGTGATGGAAAACTTTTTCTCTATTTATTATGGAATATTACTCTGGATTAAATATTAAACAAGGTGCTAGACATCATTAATAATGAATACAGTAAATGGCAATTTAGATTCTGTGGTGAATGTAAGACAAAAATTGTTCAGTGGTTAATTCCATCTATAGTGTTTAGTGGTGGATCCACAGACTGGAAAGACTTCCCCAACCTTTTGTAGAAATATTTAATAAAGACATAAAATATGGCAACATTGAACAAATCTGATTATTGAATCATTTCAGCACAGAGTTGGATTTGGGAAAATCAGAAAATTTGTACAAAATTATATCGATTCAATTCCATTCAACTTCAAATATCTCAAGAATAGTACAATTTAGGAGAAAAGATGAGGAATGATTTTATAGGCAAAAAAGACTTATGATTCCAGGAAGTACGAGATACGGACCTTCAGTTCAAGCGATATGTGTTTTTCATGCAATTTAACCAATCTGTAGAGCAGTAGTGAGAAACCCACAAGAAGTAGAATAAATCTATTGATTCCAAAATATGCACGAGTGTTATCAAAAACCTTCTACAAGATATCATTTCAATTGATATTGTCGTTTGAATATTACAGGTGAAAATGCAATTTTTTTATGAAATTTCAACACCCTATATCTTTTGAACGGGGCCAAATTTAGAAAAATGTTATAGGAAGAAAATGTTTCTTTCGACGTAAAGAATCTATGGTTAAAATTAACGCAGTGGTCAAAGACTCACCCAGTATAATAAATAAATAGTGCAGTGGGTCAAATTACTATAAATCATTTGCATTATATTGCTATAAAAAGAAGTAGTGAGTAATATTTTGATTTTGGCAAGACATTTCAATCAAAGAACATATAATAAACAGAAACGTCGATAGTGCGAAAAGGGAAATCCTAAAGGTTACCACACACGATTATATCAAGTTTTGTAATGACGGGAGGGAGAAATACGTCCGATATTAAAGAGAGCTTCACACTGAAGCAATTACATGATGAAATAATCCAGAACAAAAGGGAAATAAAGAACACAATCGCAGCTACTGAAACACGATTAGTGCTGGAGATTCATTTCTTAAAAAGTAGAATCGACCAACTGGAAAAAGAAAATTTTACACTAAAGGAGAAAATTGAAAGTGTTGATCGTGCAAATAGGAAAAATAACGTGATTATCTTTGGGTTGCACACCTCGGAAGGTTAAGTTGTCCCAAGTTTAGTTTTCGATGAGCTACATAGATTGCGGAAGCAGACATTGGTGATTGCTATAGATTGGGAAAAACTGGACATTCCCCTATTGAGGTAGAGCTGATATCAACATTGAAGAAGAGGGCCATATTTTCTAAAGCAAAACAATTGAAGGGAACACCAGTAAGCATTTTTAATGATTTGACGGATATTCAACGAAGTGATTTCAAAATATTAAAAACGAATCTTAACCAAGCAAGAGCTAACTCATCACTCAGATCATACATACGTGGTAACCGCCTTATAATGGGAACAAGGGAATATACTGTGTATGATCTTCAACTTAACCAGCAAGAAAAGAAACCCCATTGTGCACCTCTGACACCCTCAGCATCGGGAAGTCTTTCAGTTCTGAGAAAAGGCGTACATGAAAAGAATTCGGAAGATACTGAAACGGACTGGGAAACTGTGGAAGATAATTTAGAATCTGGAGCTGCAGCTGCGAGGACTCCATGTTCCACTTTTCTTGATTATCGAAAAAAATCAGAAAGCCACAAAAACCCTAAGAACAAATCACCGCCCAAGAGAGAACCCAAGATAAATAGGAAGTTGAGAACTGGCTCGACCAGATCTTAGCTGGCTGCGAGATTAAAAGTTTAGAGATATGTAATAGAATTTGAATATTTTTTTAATTTTAATTCGTACATCCATTGATCATAAGAAAACATGAATCCATATATAAGAGAATATCAAGAATGTGAATATGATGTATGAAAAGTAATCTTAGGATATTTCACGTTAACATTAGAAGCATCGCCAAAAACTTTGATGAATTATTGCTTTTACTAGATACTCTTTCAGTTAAATTTGATATAATAGTGTTAACGGAAACATTTCAGATAAATAGCCCAGAAATTTTTAAAATCACTGGATATCGAACAATTTATAACGAAGGAAAATTTAACAGAAATGACGGTGTTTTGGTTTACATGAGGAAAGAAATAGAATGTTTGTATAATTTAATACCTGTTGGCGAAAGCATGTCAATAAAAGTAAATATAACTGGAGAAAATGACCTTACGCTGACGGCAATTTATAGATCGCCCGATACATGTATGTACGCCTTTTTTTCCCACCATTTCTCTGGGTTTTCTCTAGCTTCGATCGGACAAAGAAATTGTCAAGATCAAAATAGTGTTCAGAATCCTTGTAGGAATTTTCTAACGATTCGGGTGGCATAATCTCTTAGTGTTCTCTAGTAGATGTGTCTCCACCAAGCCATTCACCGATATGATCATCAGGAGAATGCTGGTCGTCCTCAAATTGTAGATTTCACGCAGCTGAAATGCCAAGTCCCCGTATTTGGTAATCTTATCTGTGTAAGGCTAGTTACACACACATCAATTTTGGACGTTCGATAAAAGTTCGTACGAACATTTATCGTACGTCCAAAATTTAAAGTAACTTTCAGACCTGTCGATCTTGTATCGTGGAAGTACGTTTTTGATGATTCGCTTCAGTTGCTTATCAGCATGAACCCTTTCAAGACTCGTGTTCTTGCTAGGTGGTTGTTGTACCGTCGGCGGTAAAACCAGGAGTCAGTGGGTTCATCCTATTAATCAGAGAAGACTAGATGCAGGGATTATTCACACGCTTTATGAACAATTTCGTAGTGACGAAGAAAAGTTTTTTAATTATTTTAGAATGTCAACAGCAAGCTTTGATGAATTGTATGAGAAAAAACTAAATAATTTCACCAAACACACTGCATTACTTCCTTCTCTGATGGCGGTTAAATCGCAACCATAGATAAATAAAAGTATATAGATCGGCAACTCTAGCAGATTTTTGTGAATGCGCAAATGAACGCGACACTAGCGGTCGATGCTGTAGTGAAGCGAACTAAAAGAGCAGGGGAGGTAGAAATTGTGGTGGGGGTAAAAGAGGGGGTATTGGCGGGCTATTCGAAATTGAGAAATTTTAATCGCATTTTTCGCTGAAATTGGACTGATAGAAACCAAGTCATTTCCAACCTGATTTGAATCAAGTTGGAAATGAAAGAGTTTCTCTCAATTCAAATTCAGAGAAAATGCAATTAAAATTAGATTTTATCGTGAAAAGAAGACAAATTAAAGCTATATCCTGAATTTTATTAACATTAGCGTAATTTCTGGGCTTACAATCAATTACAATGCGATTACAGCCAAATAAATTGAAAATATTGATAAAACACAATTAATTCAAAACACAGTGAACGTTATCGACTCCAAAAATTATGTGTGATATTTTCATCAAGACATGGTTATATTACAATTAATACGATAAGAAAAATAATTTGGCATCTACAAACATACTAGAAAAAATTCATTTAACAAAATAATTATGTTTTCTTAATTAATCGAACACACTTTCAAGGATATGATAGAGAGACCAAAAACCTGGTACATGAAACACTAATTGTTAATAATTAACCTCAAAGAATTGTGAAGAATTCACATACAAATAAGGATAAAAATAAATCAATGAAAACATATTTTGGTAGGCCTAAGATCATCAAAACTTTTCATTTTTTTGACAAATACTTCTTATGTTTTTCATATTTTTTACTAGCTATACGTTTGATGAGATCTTGAGACTGGCCCAAAATTTGTTTTCCTGTGAGAATATTACAGACATTTTTCATCCATATTAGCATATATAATTTAACAAAAAAATTTAGAAAAATGTCTATAATATTGTGCTCACTACCTTCAAATTTACTTAACCAATCAGACTGTTGTAGAATATACTAGATCTTAAATGTAACAAGTATTATGTAAAACTTACTTGGTGATGCTTCTTCCATATAAGATACCCTAGGTTCCAATATTTGTTCAGTGGCTTCTGAAAAGAGTAGACTTATGAAATATTGTGTACGTTTCACGATTCCATGTTAATTCATCTATAATAGATTCTCAAATAATGTCTTGTTTATAATATAGCCAAGTAAGACTTTTATGCATGAAAATTGCAATTAATAAAACAAGAAACAAACCTGAGTTTCCATCAGCAAGATTTAGAAATAATGAGGGTTCAGCATCTAGTTCAAGGATACTTCCTGCTTTGTTATTAGCAGGAATATGATCGTCAGGCGTAAAATGCTTTTCACAAATCCTGTAATTGTCCTAAAGTTCTCTTGAAGATTTTGCCTTCAAGTCTTCTCTCCCAATTTTTGTTAACCACTTCTCCAATACCTAAAAAGTTTTAAATATAAGTATACGAGGATAAATAATTTGTAATCATTTGTTACACTCACCTCTCTACTTTGTGGAAATCTACGGAAATGGTATCCACTCATTTTACCATATTTGGTTGAACATCTTTTAACACAACAATATATATATATATTCTTTTGAACTTGTGGCTGACAATATTTAGTTAGCAAACAATAAAGCATATAGATCAGGGGTTAGTGACGGGGTGTCATACAATTCGGCGTATGACATAAAAGCCTAGGAAAAAAACCTAGTAAAAAAAAACTCTGGCTCCCCGTCTAAGTGTGAAAATACAAAAATAAGCTGAAATATATTTCAGGGACTCCTTTCTTCAAGAGTGATCTTCTATTGCTGGAGAAAGAGACTTCTTCAAGGTGCTCACATTGAATCTGGAAATAAAGACAAAAGCAGAAAAAAGAACTGAATAACAAAAATACGTATCATATTCGTTTGAAATTTATAACCCATTCCAAGAAAGAGTTGGAAACATCATGAATAGCCCTAAAACCATCTTGAAATTTATATATGGGACAACTATTGATGAGATGAGGTATTGTTTCTTCTGCTTCTCCACATTCACAACAATTGAAACCCATTTTAAAATTCACGATTCGATACTGAAAGTCCAAAAGATTCACTCTACAATATCACCAAGGCCAGAAAGAACGGAAATTTGAGAGAGTACGTATTTATAGCCATGCGATGAATTATTAAAAATGACTTTTATTGTCCATGCTTTCTTCTTGTCCGCCATTACGGTAGGAAATTCCCAGAAATTCCTTCGATCCCTTCCACAATTTTCATTCTATTTTCTGATTGGTCGATCCAGATTGACAAACTTGTAGTGAATCCAACTTGACCAAAATAAGCCCAAAACGAGGTACAGTCGTTTTGAACTGACTTTCCACCCCTGATCGCAACTAGTAAAGCCAAGCGAACTTCGGTCGTACGAATGAAATTCGATGTGTGTGAAGACACCGTTTTGATCACATGCGCCACTGTTTTCACGACCACTAGACGGCGGTCGTGTACAGTCGAGACAATGGACGACCGCAACACGACGTCCGTACGATCACTTTTGAGAATCGATGTGTGTGTAAAGACACAATCATTTCTTTGCGCCACTAGCCTTAGGCTAGTTACATACACATCGATTTTGGACGTACGATAAAAGTTCGTACGACCAAATTCCAATAGTGGCGCAAAGAAATGATTGTGTCTTTACACACACATCGATTCTCAAAAGTTTCTCTAAAGTTATCGTACGGACGCCGTGTTGCGGTCGTCCAATGTCTCGACTATACACGACCGCCGTCTAGTGGTCGTGATAACAGTGGCGCATGTAATCAAAACGGCGTCTTCACACACATCGAATTTCGTTCGTATGACCGAAGTTCGCTTGGCTTTACAAGTTGCGATTTAACCGTCACCAGAGAAGGAATTAATCCAGTTTGTTTGGTGAAATTATTTAGTTTATTTGTGTATTCTTAATTTTGATGAAGAAGTTCTGCATTATACCTAATTTATTAAACAATGGTTGAAACGATTGACAATGAACTCCTTATTTCAATGGTAGAAGATAGGCCAGTTCTTTGGGATAAAACTTTAGACATCTACAAAGATAGAGTTGCCTTAAGAAATGCGATATGCTATTCCTCATTTTAGTGTTTTTGTGGCTAATCCCACTTCGCAACTTCTCATGCAATTCATCAAAGCTTGCTGTTGACATTCTAAAATAATTAAAAAACATTTCTTCTTCACTTCGAAGTTGATCATAAAGCGTGTGAAAAATCCCTGCATCTAGTCTTCTCTGATTAATAGGATGAACCCACTGACTCCTGGTTTTACGCCTTCGTCTACGCCGACGGTACAACAACCACATAGCAAGAACACGAGTCTTGAAAGGGTTCATGCTGACAAGCAACTGAAGCGAATCATCAGAAATGTACGTCCACGATACAAAATCGACAGGTCTGAAAGATACTATGAATTTTGGACGTACGATAAATGTTCGTACGAACTTTTATCGTACGTCCAAAATCGATGTGTATGTAACCAGCCTAAGCTCTCGCGATGTAATCGTCCGCCGGGATCGTGATCATCTGTTTCAGGGTGTCATTTAGAAGTACGCCTTTAATAATTATCATTATGATTATTTGGAGAATAAGTGTCAGGTGAAAACACACATGATGATCGGAGATATGAGTATCAATTTGTTTGCACATGATGAATTTGTTGACGAATATAGGAATATTTTACATTCGTTTGGTATCATGTCATCAATAAATGAATGCACTAGACCTGACGGAAATTCCTGTATAGACAATATATTCCTAAAGGAAATCAATCTCGAAAATAAGTTGGATCAAATAAACGGATACGTACTGCAATATCTCATCACTGATCATTTTTCAACGATTCAGATAAACAAACTTTGCTGCATAAAAACGAGAAAAAAATGGCGAAAAATACGTAAACTATGTAAAATTATGAGAAGATTTACAGAAGGAGACATGGTCAGGGGTGTATAAAGAAGAGAATGTGAACGAGATGACTTGCTCTTTCATTGAAATTTTAAGTAAACATATAGATTTCAATACATATTCCTTAAAGATAAAAAGTAATAAGTGTCCTTGTAATCAATGGATTACTCCTAGTATAATAAAAGAAATCAATATAAAAAACAACCTCTATATGCAACCTAAGAAAGATCCTAATAATACAATCTTAAAATCTAAATATAATAAATGAAATTCAAAAAGAATAAACACTTCAAAGCGAGATTATGTACAGAAAATGGTTAACAAAACTCAAAATGAATCTAAGGTGGTATGGAAAAGTAAGAATTATTTATGCGGGAGTCCGAAAGATGCAAATATAGGAATCGTACATGTAAAGTATGAAACAGTGTATTACCGAGATAAGACAGATATAGCTAACATATTTAATTTGCATTTTAGTAGCATAGGAAAACTTTATGCTGACAGAGTCGATCCTTCTAAGAATTTCAAGGAAAGAGATACTTCTCAGCGTAATTCTTTCTACCTGTTTTCTGTTGACAATGTGGAGATGCAGGACCTCATAGGTCAGCTCAAGTCCGGCTGCTGGATATGATTCTATAAGATCTGAAATTTTAAAAGAGGTAAAAAAGGAAATATCAGCACCTTTAGTTCATCTTATAAACAACTACTTCGAGAGGGGATGTTTTCCTGACACTTTGAAGACAGGTATAATCAAGCCAGTATACAAGAGTGGGGACCGATCCGAAGTTACGAACTACAGACCCATCACCCTTATATCGAATCTGGCCAAGATAGTAGAAAAGGCGTTGAAAACACGTATCATGAACTTCTTGAAAAAATATAATATCATCGACAAAAAACAATACGGATTTATTGAAAGAAAATCCACAGAAGATGCTATAAGAGAGCTGACGGGAAAGCTGTACGAATGTATGGATAAGGCGATTCCTTCGCTTTTTATATTTGTTGATTTGTGTAAGGCCTTTGACAGAGTGTGCCATATTCGATTGCTCCAAAAATTAATAGTTTACGGCTTTAGAGGCTCGTCATATAAATTACTAAAAAGCTATTTGTCAGATAGAAAGCAGGTTGTGGAAATAGGAAACTCAAGGAGTCAAGAAGAGAGAGTAACTTACGGAGTTCCACAAGGTACCGTATTGGGTCCTGTTCTATTTCTCGATTACATAAATAGCCTACTCAAAATAGAACAGTCTGAAGGTGCGATTTGCTTCGCTGTCGATGCCGCTTTTCAATACCAGGGAGGAACATAGGAAGAACTGAAAGATATTCTTAAAGTTGACGCTGCCATAATACCACAACTTTGCTCCAATATATCATCTGCTTTCAACTTCTTCGTGGATGGTTGGTCTTGGCTCGCTAATGTTAAAATTGTCGATTCCAAGTTGAATGTCCTTGATCCTTTTGATATACTTATAGGTGCCGATGTTTTGTTTGGATAGTCAATGAAAAACTAAATTTTCCCCCTCTCCTCAAATGCATGTTTTTTTCGTAATATAACTGTCCTCTGGATACAACCTTATTAGCCAAATAATTCTGGCTGGTTTGTGTACCTTAATAAAATACTAAGTATACTAAATGTAATAATATACTAAATGCATTCAAGTTTCACCAATACCCTTCAAGTATTTTTCATTAATCAGAACATAAATCTGATTTGAAGTGTACAAAATCTGAACCTAATTTTTCCGCCATATTGCTTCTATTTTTATGTCAAACCAGTGGTGCCATTTTTTCCTTGCTCGATTACATGTCATTTCGTCACCTCTTCATTTTATCTCGATGGATTGGACAGACTCAAAGTTAGCTCTAACGTGGATTCAATCTTCGCTTCACCGTTGGAAAACTTTCGGGTGAAACCGAGTATCGATTGGTATCATGCTTGATGAGGAACATTTACCAGCAACAGATAAAGTACACAATAAAGATGTAGAAATAATTTCGATTTCATCAGCTTAGTTGCTGCTGTCTATATCGGGTATCCAAGATTCTGTCAGAATTCGAAGCAGAATAGAGCAATTAAGATAAGGAAAGTCGTTCTATGTCAGACTTAACTCAACAGAATGGCTATTGGTTGTAATTTACACAGCATTTCCTATATAATTTACGACAAGCCCCTTCGTCCATGGAAACTACAAATCAAACATTTTATAGGGGAGATGAAATTTTGAACTTTTCTTGAACCAGTCTCACACATTCATTGTACAGAAAGCGGTCCAGATGAAAGTAGTTGATATTGTATACCTTATACATTTATTTAGAAAGATCAGGTGGATAGTATTTGGGAATTTGACATATTTCATTATGCAAACGAATGTTTGAAAAATGATGATCCCGTCTCAGATTAGATAAAGAACTGAAAATGATAGGAGTTTCCATGTAAAATTATCCGTAAATTTTGTACGAATATGTTTTGGAAGCTAGTATATCCAATATATTTGTTTTTATGGCTGGCTCGTACCATGAAGCATTGAACATAACTTCACAATGCACTTTTTCTTCGAACCGTGTGCTTATAGATTTACCCAAAGGTCTGTATTTTCTCAGTATTTCGGATAAAAGTGGTCTCAATCATTATGTTAAGACTAACTGATAATTAATCCATGGTCAAAATAAATTCTGTCCGTCAGTATGCCTACCGACTTCCCAATGGAATGAGCTAGGGAATGAATTCTTCAGGGTAGATTTGAGGAATTAATATCTCAGGCGAGTTCGTTATTCACCAAAATCGACTCAGTAGTTTCAGAGTAATGATAAAAAATTCTCGAAATGAACTTCTTGAATAAAATTTCCCTTATAATGTAATTCTATCATATGAATGTATTGATACTATTTTTATTCCCAATAACCACTACTTCTGGAGATATGAAGTTGGAATAATTACTTGATGTGGTATCTATTGTATTGATGCATTATTTCACATCGCGCTGAGTCGATGACCAGGCGAGATTTTCCTCTTCGGTCAGGTAGCGAAGGAGTCCCACGTCAGTAATCTACTACGTGTCGATGCCCCCCTCTCAGTCACGCATGACAGTGCCAGAAGGTGGTAGCTCCTGAGAGGGTTATAAAAGGCAAGTTCCTGCAGCTTTCAAGCGAGTCAGCTTTCGCAGCTTTTTCCACTTAGACGATTCGATCTTCATAAATAATAATAATAATAATAATATTATTATCATTCAAGATCATCTTAACGGGACCTGTTCACTGGAAGAGGTGGAGGCTGCAGTGAGAGCAGTCGCTTATCTACTATGTCGTTCGGAAAGTACAGCTGCGAATAATAATAATAAGCATAGGAAAAGGCTAAATCGACTTAACATCAAAATAAAATCAATGAGGCAGCAGGGATCTTGGTACCAATGTGTCATTCTGAAAGGAAACACTAAGCCAAGCAAGAGAATAAGGTAGTTGATTGAGGAGCTACTGGAGCAGAAATCTGTAGATAAAATAAGATCACTTGCAGTAGCAAGAAAAAAATTAATAAAAAGGCAAAAATGGATCGAAGATAACAACACCTTCACCGCGGAACCATCGAAATTATTTCAACCTCAACAGCAAGAAGTGCAAAACCCACCATCACCTCAGGACGTCGAAGAGTTTTGGAAAAGCCTGTATGAACAACCAGCAGAGACCAGGGATACTCCAGCACTTCCCAGATTCCAGCAAATGTGTGATCAAACCCTACAGCAGAACGACGAACTTTCTGAAATATCAACCGAAGATATTAGACAAGCCCTTAAGAACAAGAATGATTTCACAGCACCTGGACCGGACGGTATTCAGAACTATTGGTGGAAGAGCTTTCCGGTTACACTTCAACACCTGGCAAGATTATCAAGATTATTCAGCGGGATGATGATTCGCCGTGAGCCCATTCCTTCATGGTTGGTATAGGGTAAGACAGTGCTGATACCAAAATCAGGAGATTTAAGGCAACCCAAGAACTATCACCCAATCACTTGCCTCAATACACTGTACAAGATACTCACAAGTGTTATTCAAGATCGAATTCTGAGGGTTATTGGACCAGTATGGGACAGTATCTACGAGCAGAGGGGAGCAAAGAAAGGAGTGCAAGGATGCAAGTACAACTTGCTGATCGACCAGAGCGTATGCCGAGACGCCAGACATTACAAGCGCGACCTACATAAAGCATGGTTGGACTACGCGAAAGCATATGACACCTCGTCGCACGACCTGATCATACGGCTATTAAAACTGCTGAAAGTCCACCCTAACATCATCCACACGATGGAAAGCATCTTTGCTTTGTGGAAAACGAAGTTTGTCATCCGTGCAGAGGGAAAATCCGTTTATACGGGATGGGTGAGGTACAGAAGAGGAGTGTTCCAGGGAGATTCACTAAGCCCGTTATTATTCTGCATAACACTCATGCCACTATCAATTGAGCTGAGGACAAGCAAAATAGGATACAAGGCTGGTCCACCAGGTAGAAAGAACCACCTGATCTCCCATCTCTTATGTACGTAGACGACTTGAAACTCTACGCTCCCTCCAGGTCCACACTACAGCAACTATTGAATATCGTGTCCGACTACACCTCTGCTATAGGAATGTCATTCGGTTTGGACAAGTGTGCTGTTTTTCATCTGCGCAAGGGAAGGGTTGATGATCCAGGAGAAAATATCCAACTGGAAAATGGAATAACTTTTCGACATCTGGAAAATGGAGAACCTTACAAATTTTTTGGGACGAAACAGAGAGTAGTACTGGAGACAACCCAGATAAAAGACGCCTTATTAGCCAGTTACAAGAAGAAGCTGAGAGACATCTGGAAATCACAGCTCACGGGAAAGAACAAAGTATCAGCTACAAATATACTAGCCATCCCGATACTTACCTACTCTTTCGGGGTGGTAAACTGGACGACGGTGAACGAACTCCTCGAACTTGATAGGTCAATAAGAAATACGATGAACATGAATCGCAGCCTTCATCCAAATAGTTCGATTCATAGAATATACCTTCCCCAAAAGCCAGGGAGGTAGAGGATTGCAATGTTTGGAATATCAACACTATCAACAAACATTGGAAACAGCAGTAAGGATCCTAAGAAGTGAAAATCCGCTTCTGAAGTTTGTAGCTCAGCATGAACTCGCGAACCACGGAACCTTCCTAGTCCGAGCTGGACACAGAGCCTTGGAGAAGCTCAGCATAACCAGCGTATCGATTGATCCTGAGAATGCTGGAACACCAATCGCTCAAGTGGACCAGAGAAGGCTAGCAAGACTGATCCGGAAGTCTCAGTCGAATACATTACTCGAACATCATATGAGTAAAAGCCTGCACTCCATATTTTTGAGGAGTTTAAAAGACAAAGATCTGTCGGAAAAATTGTCTTTCGCCTTTCTAAAGTCGGCTAGCCTTAAGTCAGAGACGGAGGGATTTGTGATGGCGTGTCAGGATGGAGTAATAAATACCAGATGGTATAAAAAGAACATCAATGAAATGGACACCCCAACAACTTGCAGAGCGTGCCATAGTCAACAAGAAACGATTATGCACATTCTTTCCGCCTGCAGAGTCCATGCTCCATCAGGGTATATAGAGAGACACAACGCGACACTCCAAGCTCTATACTTCTATCTAAGAGCGGCATATGAGATATAAAAAGAACCGGTGCTACCATATGTGCCTATGGAGATTGAAGCGGTGGTCCAGAACGAGAGAGCTCCGAATATACTGGAACTATCCTGTCTCAACAACACGTCAGATCAATGCAATAAAGCTAGACATATTTCTTTTAGAAAAGCACTGAAGGAATTGTTCATCGTGGAATTCTGCTTCCCTGCAGAAAACAATATAGTGATGAAAGAAGAACAGAAAAGGAAAAAATACAAAGATCTTGTTTTCGAGCTTGGAACTATGTACCCAGGTCATAAAGTCAGGATGGTTGTACTCATCATAGGATGTCTCGGTGGAATGAGAGCCAACTACGTGGAAGAATTGAAAATTCTTCCGGCCTGCAGATCTGAAGCCGAGATACTAGCGCACAGAATGCAGAAGGCGGTGTTACTTGGGTCACTGCATATCATCAGATCCCATGAACTTTAGATGCCACTTGCAGCTCATCTCTTTTGTTAAGGGACGCTACAAGGGCCGGACGAAGAACTTCTCCATGGAATGTGTGAGGGGTTTTTAGTGAGTAACTAAACAAGATCTTGGAGTCTCACACTACCTAGAGTGCGGACCCTCTGGGCGCCCATAAAGGGTTTTCCCCTCTCACGAAAGAAAAAAAATAATAATTATAATACATATAGTTCAGTCAATCTGTACATTTGGTGCGGGTATAATTACCCGCTCGATGAAATTTGGTACACTTGTTGAAAATGATGTAACTAAGCTACCTTTTCGACGGCCTCGCTGAAATGTTACCGGTTTTTTGAAAAACTCAAAAAAAGTAAAAAAAAATGCATTTTTCTCGAATTGTATGCATGGTACAGGAAATTTTATAGAACAAAAAATGTAGAGGACGTTGCGATCTACATTTTTTGTCATTGGTGCAATGCTGCACGACTAAAAGCGCACAAAGTAGGTGGCGCTAAAGTATCAAAAAGAGTGTTTTTCATGTTTTTCGCCCTGAAAATGTTGATTTAATGCAAAAGATTGAACGTAAAAGTTGTTCCTTACATTATTATCAACTACTTCTATTTCAACATTTTTTTCGTACAACTTACCATTTACAAGTTATAGTAATACATAGCGCTGCATATACAGCACTGTTCTGCTAACGGTAGTTTTCTCGGTCCTATTGTGACTTTCTCCGGCGACGTTGGCATAGTTCTAACAAAAGGGCCGGTTTGGTCATCTGCCCTATTCATTAAGGACCGTACATTTTTCAGTTTCTATGAGATTTTCGGAGATTAAAGACAGCATAATTTAGCTATGTAAAAATGGGCGATCAAAAAATGAAAAACAAAACTGAAAAACATTAAAAATTGTCTTTGTTAATAACATTGAGAGTTCAACAAAATAATTCATAACAGAATGCGACTCAAATAATCAAATAATGTATAATACTTGTCAAAAACAAATTAAAATTTTATTCATTAAAGTTTAATTGCTAAGAAAAATTGAATTAGTAAAATCTTGATTTAAACGTGCACTACCGATGTGTACTCATACTGCGTACAACAGTATATTTAGATTTTTCATTCTTCTGCAAGCTGCAGCTTCAAAATTGTAAGTTGTACAAAAACAATGTTTAAATAAAAGTTAATGATAATAATGTAAGTAACAACTCTTACATTTAAACTTTTGCATTAAACCAAGATTTTCAGGGCGAAAAACATGAAAAACACTTTTTTGATAATTTAGCGCCACCTATTTTGTGCGCTTTTAGTCGTGCAGCATTGCACCAATGACAAAAAAAATGTAGATCGCAACGTCCTCTACATTTTTTGTTCAATAAAATTATCTGTACGATGCATACAATTCGAGAAAAATGCATTTTTTTACCTTTTTCTTAATTTTTTTGAGTTTTTCAAGAAAACCGCTAACATTTCAGCGAGGCCATCGCAAAAGTAGCTTAGTTACACCATTTTCAACAAGTGTACCAAATTTCATCGAGCGGGTAATTATACCGTCAAAACGATTTATTTTTCGACAGATTTACTAATAATACAAGAGCTGTTTGCTATGTCGTAAGATGCGACATAATAGGAACTATGTGGGGTTTGCAAGGTCCCTCATCAGACGCGACCCCTTACGAAAGGAGATGCCCTCTCTAATCAGAAAGGGTAGTGGGCAACTACCGCGGAGAAAAATCAAGAACCCAGATGATGTGCTGCGAAATGAGAAAAAGTTATAAAGCCTCGGATAAAAACGGCGTAGACGGGTCCAGAGCTGCAGCAACTGTCCCCGCGCCCGGTAGAAGAATTGAGGTGTCTTCGACCATCAACATGCGAAATCCTCATCCTAACTCATCTAGTAGCCATCATAACAACACTCAACAACTATCAACACTACAACCTAGAGAGGAAACTTTCATTGTGAGAGAAGCAGATGCAGACGGAAACTGCTTATTCAAAGCTGTAAGCCTACACTTATATAGGACACTGAACGAACATATGAAGTTAAGATAAGAAGCTGTAAGCTATATCAGAAGTCACTGGGAAAATCTGAAATATCATATCATGCTTGAATACCCATCCTTAAAAAATCAAAGAACATATTGCTACAATATGAAACAAGATACAACATATGGAACAAGTGTAGAAATCCTAGCATTGTCTGAATTTCGTAAACTAAACTTTTATATCTACACAACAGGAAATATATTCAAAAATACCACAGAATCTCAACCGGTAAGTGGACAACCGGGAGTTGAACGCGGCACCTAGTACCTAGTCGGTGTGAAACTTGAACGCTAATCTCTAGGCCACCGAAGCGCTGTGAATTAAGCTATGCGTGGCTATATAGAGTGCCGCCAAGAGATCCCTATACACTCCCCTGCCGCTGACAGAGTGCCGCTACACCTCAATAACAATAAACTAACAAATGATGAAATTGACATCATCGAAGAATCTGCGCAAACACTTAAGGCAAACCAAATAATACATGATTGTGAACCTCAAATGGAGGATGAAGCAAGCATACCAAACAAAACCTAGAAATGTGATGGTCCGAAAGAAAGTGATGGAACGAATGCCAGCATGTCAGTGACAAACAAACTCAATGAGTGTGATCGAAACAGCACACATCAATGAACTTAAATCACCCATATCGGAAATCAAAATAAAATTAAAACGAGACACAAATAAAGATAATGGAATACAAACAACGCCACTCAAAAGAGTCAACAAAAATAAAAAAGCTCAACAACTGATAACGCTTGGAAATGCAGCAATATATAACGTCATGGAAGAAAACGATGAATTCAAAAATATAACCCAACTGAACAAACTCTTATATGCAACAGCAGAATCGATACAAAACTTGCTCATTCCAGTCATTGTGAATAACAAAGAGAAAAAAACAGTCACAGGAGACCTACCATGGAAAATCAGAATCCAAAATAAGATTAATAGGATGAAAAAAGATCTCTCACAATTCAAAGAAACAGAGAAAAATAACATCAGTGAATCATTGAGAGAAAAGAAAGAACCCTGTTCAGAAAATACAAAATAAAGAACTCCCGAGACCAAATCCTAGCATAGCAGAAGATTAAACAACTGATCTCAGCAAAAACATATAGCATCAAGAGATACTCCGAAAGAACTAACCAATACTATCAAAACAAACAATTTAACGAGAATGCCAAGAAATTTTACAACAACATTCTAAGAAAGAACAAAAGAGTTATTCATACTCCACCTAAAGAAGAGATTCGTAACTACTGGCAAAGTATTTGGGGAAGAGGAAACGAACATAACTGCAAAGCACAGTGGATACAATATGAATATGAAAAGACATCTCAAATCAAAAGAATGACATGAAAAGAGATCACATCCGAAGAAATCAGGGCAGCACTTAATACAACAGCAAATTGGAATACTCCGGAAGACCAACACCGGGCACATCTGCAGAAACGAAAATCAGAAAATCAATCACCTGTTATACGTAGATGACCTCAAATTAGTGGCCAAAGACGATAAGGAACTGCAACAACTGGAGAAGGTAAAAAAATTCAGCGATGACATCCGTATGGAATTTGGTCTCGAAAAATGCGCAAAGGCAACCTTTATGAAAGGAAAACTGATATCCAGCCAGAATATGGAATAAGATGAAGTTACTACCATCAAGACTCTAGAACAAGCAGATGTTTATAAATATCTAGGAATTGATGAGCATGAGGGCATACAGCATAAAAAAATGAAAATGAAACTACAAAAAGAATACCACAGAAGAGTAAAAGCAATATTAAAAACTGAGCTGAACGCCAAAAACAAGATGACGGCCATAACGACACTAGTAATACCTGTTATTCAATATAGCTTCGGGATTATAAAATGGACAATGGCAGAAATAAGAAACCTTGATCGACAAACTCGAAAACTCGTCACCATGCACGGAGCACTACACCCTCGAGAAGACGTAGACCGCCTCTACATTCTTAGAAAAAAAGGAGGCAGGGTATTACAGGAAATTGAATCTAGCTATAGTATCGCTACCGAAGGACGCAAACAATATCTGAAACTTAAATGCAATTTAGGCATGGTGTACCGCCAACTACACTACACGGATAATTACGGTTCCAATAAGGAAGATCAAGATGAATCTAATAGCGATGAACATGCGCAGCCTAGAAAACCAGTGAAGAAATTCAGAGAAAAACTAAAGCAGAACAAAGAAGGAAGATCTAATATCTGGAAAAATAAACCACTTCATGGTCAAATAGCTCGCGAAACTGAAAAAAGAAACAATAGATATACAAAATTCATGGAACTGGCTCACACACTCGAATTTGAAAACAGAAACCGAAGCTCTAATAACTGCATGCAAAGAACAAGCAATTGCCATCAACTACATAAAAACGAGAATATTGAAAACCAGTAAAGACCCTAAATACAGACTTTGCCGGATTCAAAACTTAACTATTCATCATGTAGTGGCAGGCTGCCCAATCCAGGAGTATCAAAGATGACATAATAAAATTGCTGCTCATTTACATTGGAACATCTGTAAAGAATATGATATTGACGTTAAAGAAAATTGGTTCGAACACGTACCTGATCCTATAATCAACACCCCCGAAGTAACCATCATATGGGATACACAAGTTCAAACGGATAGAACCATTACAGCAAATAAGCCAGATATGATCATCAAAAATAAGATAACGAAATTATGTAAACTGATTGATGTGTCAGTACCATCCGACTACAATGTCACACAAAAAGATGCGGAAAAACTATTGAAATACAAAGATCTCCAAATAGAAATACAAAGGCACTGGAATATGAAAACTACAGTTGTCCCAAATGTAAGAGGCGCCACTGGACTAATAACCAAAGCAACCAGTGAATTCATAAAGGAAATCCCTGGAAATCACAATATTCTCACCCTCCAGAAAACTGTTGTCTTGAGTACGGCACACATAGTACTATGAAATCTACGCAACCACTTTCATCCTAAAATAAGAATATCCTTAGGTTTATAGTATAAACCCGGTGTTTCTTTTATCAATTAAACTGTAACCATAGTAAGATGACTATGTGATTTGGCCATTATTAATAATATATATACATATCTATTCTGTGTGCACATGAGTGGCAACGTCCTCTGAGCCGCTGCAACTCAAGCTGCGATGTTCATTGTTATAAAGTCATTGGACTAATAAAGTTATAGAGCAAGAGACAAGTGTTTTTAAATAGTGTTAGAATAGATGCAACACCTCTATCATTCTTTAAGTAGTCACTTTATTAATAAAGTGAAAATTAGACAAAAATAATTGTTTTCTTTTAATATTCAAAATGGATTTTCACAAAATAAATGAGTCATCAATTCATTCTATCAACTCAATCTTTTCTGCTATATTTGGCCCAAACCAACATAATATGAATTAAAGCACTCGGCAATATGTTTTCTCACATCCAATGTCACAGCATTTGTTGATAAAATTCTGTCTATTTTCACTTCAGGTCTGGTCCGGTTACATATGGAATCAATAGTTCTCCACAGGGCTTTTGACTTGTTTATGTTGTCTCTTATCATTTTTTCTGCATAAGCTCTTTTCGCATACCTACCAACTTGAACATCTTTTTCCTATAGGCTTGGTATTCTCTCTTCATAACAGGATTGTATGGATCTCTGCAAACTTCCTGGTACAGTTTTTGCTTCCTATCAATTGAAGCAAGAATTCCAAAGGTAAGCCATTGTTTTCTCCCTACACTCTCGCTGACACCATATCGGTGACACCAACCTGTTCAACATACATCGATAATGGGTTCATAAGTGAGAATGAGAATACAAAGGAGCAAGATAGAATATTCTCATGCAAAAACCTCTATAATTTCAATCTCACCTTAATACTCCGTTTTAGTATTGTAACACCATACTAAATATACCTCATAATTTTTTTTAATGGAAGAGATATACAATATGTCTTGGTGCATGTTGTCAATTTGTTCATGATAAATTATAAATAACTATAATTGTATTCTATGGCTAAGAATATTGCTTAATTAAGGGGGTAGATTCCTATATGTAATCAAAAGTCTTAATATCCTCACTATATTTTGTCAGATTTAAAATGTTTTTCTATTCCAATATCCTAATAATATATTTCTTAATCACGTCTCCTGAAATTTATGAAATATTTAATTTATTCAGTAACTTCTTTAGTTCGTTCACTTCTTCATACCCCCCATTTTAATCCTAAACACTAATATTCCACCAGATTTGATAGTGCCTTTAACTATTGAAGGGATATTCAATTTCATATTTTATGTTGAATGATTGTTTGGGCTATTACCATCATCTATTGTGGATGTAATGATTTCCGACGTTTCGATAGACATCTTCCATCTTTATCAAGGAGAAAAGTTAGAAATCTTTTTTGAAAATTGAAAATTTTCAAAAAGTCAATATTAACAGAAGTCATGAAAGAAAATGAACGTTGTTATATACTCATCTGTGATATGATGATCTTTTTAAGTTGGATCGAACTATCGGCGTCCAAACTTTTGGCAGATCTATAGATGGAGCACTTATGGAATCAGGTGTAATTTTCATAAATGCTGCTTCTTTGATTTTTCTTCTTGCTAGTTTTTCTTCTTTTGATATTATTGATGTTTCATCCCACTTTATACGATGATTCTCATCTACAGCATGTTGGACCAACCTGGATTTGTCGCTGTCTAGTACTCGTAGAAGCTTCTGATGTTCTTTTATTCGTACATTCAGAGGGCGTTTAGTTTCTCCGATGTAAGATCTTCCGCACTCGCAAGGTAATTCATATATGCGGAAGATCTTACATGAGAACTACGTGAAAATTCAAAAACAAATAAGAGCAAACATTAGAATAGCAAAGAATGAATGGCTAAAACATGAATGCGAAATTATGGAAAGATTACAAACCCTACATGATGATCTCAACTTGCACAAGAAACTAAAAGAAACGGCAGGAATATACCGAAAAAGAAACTTCTCTACCATCGCAGGCGACATCAATGCGCGAAAAATAATATGGGAAAATTATATCAGAAACCTATTCTCGGATGACAGAACTCATGGCCAAGATACAGAGGATGATCTATCAGGATCCTCAATAACAAAAGCAGAAATAGAAAGGACCATCCGCACACTGAAAAATAACAAAGCACCTGGTCCCGATGAGATAACTGCAGAGCTTATTAAACTGCTTGACGACAAAGGGGTAACAATTCTTCACAAACTCTTCAATAGAATATATGAAACCGGTCAATATCCCGCTCAATGGTTGTCATCTACCTTCATACCTTTGCCAAAAAAGAATAAAGCTAGGAAATGCGAGGATAATAGACTTATCAGCCTTATGTGCCACTCCTTAAAACAGTTCCTCAAGATAATTCATCAGAGAATATTCAGAAAATGTGAGCAAAACATCAGCGACTCGCAATTCGGATTCAGACAAGGCCTGGGAACTCGAGAAGCATTAGTAGCAACACAAGTACTGATACAAAACTGCTACGATCAGCGGAAAGATGTATGCCTATGCTTCATAGACTTCGAGAAGGCCTTTGACAGAGTTCAACATCATAAATTACTAACAATTCTGAGGCAAATGGATATTGACGGCAAAGATATTCGCTGCATTGAAAATCCGTATCTGAAACAACTGCTCACATAAAGATCGATGGAGAACAAAGCAATAATGTTGAAATCTGCAGAGGAGTCCGGCAAGGGTGTGTTCTCTCACCTCTGTTATTCAATTTGAATTCTGAGAACATCTTCCAAGGGCACTTGAGGACGTTGAAAGGGGTATTAAAGTCAACGGAACATGGATTAATAACATTCGCTACGCGGATGACACGGTCTTAATTGCTGACAATATGAATGATCTTTAATACCTTATCGACGAAGTAGGACAACACAGCTAGAGAATGGGCCTTAAAATAAATGCCAAAAAAAAAAAATATATGGTCCTTACTCGTCAACCAGACAGACTCAATAATGCAAAACTAACATCTGATGGGTCATTAATTGAGCGTGTAAATAAGTTTATATACCTTGGATTATGGCTCACTGAAGACTGGACATCTGACCTAGAAATAAAATGTCGTATAGAAAATGCCCGCAACACATTCATGAAATTTAAACGTATTCTCACCAATGCGGACTTTAACCTAAACCTGAGAGTGAGATTTGTGAGGTGTTACATTTGGTCGGTGTTACTGTACGGTATGGAGAGCTGGACACTAAAGGTGGTCACAATGAATAGAATAGAAGTGGATATATCGCAGAGTACTTAAAATCCCATGGACGGCCCGAGTACCCAACGAAAATGTCCTACGAAGAATAAATAAAGAACGTGAATTGCTGCTGACGATCAAAAAAAGAAAAACTGCATCCTTAGGGCATATAATGCGAAACCCGAAATACCAGCTTCTACAATTTATTATCGAGGGAAAGATTGAAGGAAGGAGAGGAATGGGAAGAGAGAGGATGTCATGGCTACGTAACATAAGACAGTGGACGGGCTTGCGAACAATGGAAAGCCTAATGCATACAGCTAGAGACGGGATAGAAATGAATCGTGTGGTCGCAAATATTCATTAGTGAATATGCATTAGAAGAAGAAGAAGAATCATAAGAATTCTTTTTTATTCAAATCGTTGCTCAATTTACCCAAGTTTCAAAATTAAATTGATTAGTTAATTTCTGCTATCGACTGCAAATACCATCCAGAAATTTCACGAAAGAAAAAGGTGAACTTTTCCCTCATACGTCCGTGCAGATGAAAAACCTTGAAATGTTACAAAAGTCCTGAGGATTATCCCAGAACTGACAGAAAATTATCAGAAAATTATTTTGATAAAACCCGAACATCAGACAACTCGGTTCTAGGACTGTCAAGGAAAACTCGAACACGAAATGTCAAATGCGCATAATCCTTATGGTTCTGGGACAGTCCAAATCTGGACCCAAAAAAAGTTATTATGTAATTTATTTCAATGCGAAAAACGGTTTTTAGCTTTTTAAACGAGAATTGTGCATAAGATTGCAGAAAGTGGTAAATTTGGTTAAATAATGATTGACACTTCAATACAAAAAGAGAAAAGTGACGTACAATCTATGCCGAAATAGTCAAGTCAAATTACGTACGAACGCCACTGGTCGAAATTTAAAAAATCAAGCATCGAAAAATATTCTTCTTTGAAAGTTTAAGTATGACAAATTTCTATGAAATATCTGAAGTGATATGGTGGATATTAATGATGAATGATTCATTTTGAAAATTTGCCACCCTGTATCTCATAAAGTTAGACGATTAGGACATATGTTCATATTGAGTTTTTTTTTTCAATGGGCCCGAAAATCACACCCATGAATATTGATTGATATTCAGTTTGGGAACAACCTGTTTAATATGTATATTCCCCGTGATGTTCCTTCTTTTGGAGAACATGTACGCAAAAGCTATTTACCCTTACTCGGTGCCTCTCGACATTTTTCTGTTGGAGGAATTGGATCGCCTCATTATTCGATTTCCTTCTGTTTGCAACTCGACTAGTCGAATAATCATAGTACTGCAAACAAACAACTGGAAATGAATTGGCAAAATCTCATTAAATCCAGAGTTCTACATAAGTAAGTTTAATTGGTGCTGTTGTAGGTCGAAGATTAGAGAATTACTTCTATCTAAAGGGGCTATAAAAGAGTAATTCACGACATCTCTTGCAGTTTACAGCAGAGTTATCTCCTAGTTCCCCCAAGAAATTGCAAACGAGATTTGAATGCAACTCTAGATAATTCGTTGTGAATTGTTTGTTGCCTGCCTTCGAACCTTTCTCTCAACAAGCTCATTCACCATTTTGTAGAACAATGCCTCACTTCCTTTTGCATCCAATACTTCCAAAATAACTAGTATACCCCTCACTAACAAATTAATATTTTCTTTCAATTTTGTTGAAAAGAAAGCAAATGATGCTAGTCTGGGCCAAATTTTTCATTTCAATAGACAAACAGTTTCCGAAACCTCTTTGTCTTGAGTATTTTTCATTTTACTACCATATTTTTCCCATAAATTCAATTCATCTGAAGAATTCTAGATATAAGGTCCGAAAAAAAGGAACACATGTGTCAAAAACTGAAATTGCTCCAATAAAAAAGTCCATAAAAGGGAAAACTTAGTCGAACAACTATACGCAAGATTATATTTCAGATGTTTAAACGATTCGTTTCGGAGTTAGTAACCCCGAATGCAGAATATAAATTTTCGTAGATGGTTGTTCGAGATTTATGCCCATAACAGATTTATGATTGAGAATCATTGGATGTGTGGAACGACTTGCCACGTTGAAAATTGATCTTGAAATATCAGGTGGATGAATTTAGTAAGAGATCAGGATTAGTGAATGGCATCAGAGTATGGAATGTTATCCATAAAAATAGTACTGAAACCCAAACAGCACGTTTTTAATTCTGAATTAAATTACCTCACCACAACATTTTTTTTTAATCAGATATTAGCAATATTTACTACAATTCAGGAAATATCTGAAAAAAAAAATAGAAAGCACTGACGTGAGGTTAGATTGCTTTGGCGCTCTTGTTGAGCTACTTGCGAGTAAATATTCAAACCATAACAAATCTATGAGCACTCTGATCAGGTGAACAATAGTCTTTTCTCGTACTATGGGACAATGTGATGCAAATATGAACGCCTAATGAATGAACAAACCTATATCTCAAATTAAAATAACTACTCATAATTTTCCCCAAGTTTTGTTCGAAGCTATAATTCCCTTTTCCTAAAAACTTACTCAGTGATTTTCTGAATTTTGACAACGTATATTATATCAGCCATCGAGATTGAATTCTATCTCTCTGATTTCCCGTTTTGAACAATTTTGATTAATATAACGCCAACTGACACTGCTTAATGAGCCCGGCATTTGTCAATCGAATATCGATCTGTGATGGCCATCGCTCAGAGAAAATCATCGGGACGTATGTCATTTCTCTTTTCCCTTGAGTAAATTAAAAAAATGATCATTTCTTTAGATGGAAAAGAGCTACGACAATGAAATTCGAGGAAAAGTAAGATATCAATCACCTCAATATATTCACTAATTTTTATTGAAATTTTTCCTTGAGGGACCACAACATTGAGGATGCGGTATCATTGTTTTATGGAGTTTTATATGAGGGTCTTAATCGTTTTGTACCGTTAAAAGTACTGTTTCCATCTAAATATCCGACTTGGTTTAACAGGGAGCTAGTCGGGCTGATTAGTATGAAGAAGAGAGTTCACAAAAGATACATGCGCCTCAGATTGGAGTCAGATTATTTGGTGTTTGGTCAAATTGTGGCATTGAGAGTAATGTGCAGGCAGATCCTCGGCGTTTTTAGAGATTTATAGACTCAAAAAAAAGTGATCAGGGTTTACCAGTTACAATGAAATTTCGGGGGACCACCTCATCTGATGGAAATAGGATTGTTAATTTTTTTGCGGACTTTTTTTCCGATGTTTATAGTAAAGAGGTGGTTGTCTCCCCTAAGTTTGTTTTCGATCACACAGTGGACGTAGGTCGTTGCAGATTTTCCTCTCGTGAAGTTTATGAGATTATTGATAAGAGCAAATCAAGCATGTCTACTGGACCAGATGGCATTCCCTCCTTCATCCTTAAAAAATGCATAAGTACGCTGACCATCCCCATAGTCAACTTATTCAATTTATCATTGGACACTGGCCAGTTTCCTTCAATGTGGAAGAGAAGCTTCATAATTCCTATTTTTAAAAGTGAATCTGCCAGTGACGTAGAGAACTACAGGGGTGTTGCTATTCAGTCTACTATTTCGAAGCTGTTTGATAGCATAATCTGCTCCTTCCTCTATTGGAAAGTGAGACCATTGCTGATTGAGCGCCAGCACGGCTTTCGAGGTGGTCGCTCGACTGTATCAAATTTGCTTCTTTATGTGAATGATATAGTTGGTGCTTTTGAATCCAATCATCAAGTGGACGCAGTATACACGGATTTCTCAAAAGCCTTGATAGGGTCAATTTCAATTTATTGCTGACTAAGCTTGAGGCTTATGGGATTGCTTCATCAATGTTATCATGGCTCGGAAGTTTTCTGTGCGGGCGTACTCAGTCGGTTAAGTATAAGGGTTTTTCTTCTAGAAGCATAGATGTTGCTTCCGGGGTTCCTCATGGTTCCCACATTGGTCCACTCCTTTTCAATTTATATATAAAATAGGGTAGGGTTAAATTATTCTGGATCAAGTAGTAAAATTTGTACAAATTGAAATTTTCTTCATAAATTGTTGGAATTGATATTAGAAAAAGTAAAACTTTATTTTTGAATATCACTTTTGTGTGGCATATCTGATAATAATCTTTCAAATGATTCACAGGTATAATAGTGACGTTTTTGACCAATTCTACAAACTTGGCATACGGTAGAATAGATTCATGAAGAACATGTAATCTTGCAAAACTAACCGCAATTTGAATTTCGTCAAAAATATTTTTTATATCTTTTATTTCGAACATCATTAGGTGCATTTGCTCAACTTCTCTGAGTGCTGGGACAATTCGTAACAATTTATAACTTTCAGATAATTTTTGAAATTTGTCATCATATTTTTCTTTAAATCATTAACAACTGTAGCTATTTGTTTTGATTTCTCATGAGAACTTTCTCATTTTTCTCAATACTATTGAAGTAATTTTTATATAATTCTTCGTCATCAGAATCAAGCGTTCCGAAAAGTATTTTCGATATTTTTCCACCAACGTTTATCAAGCCTCTTTTAATTCTAACTTTTTCATTTAATAGTTCTTCTAGACTCTTGATATTTATTAAATTTGATTCTTGAAGATATCGATAATGAGCCTCTTTTGAAAAACCTAATTGTTGGTTTTTATTTTGTTAATTTCCTCTTGGTACTTTAAGATTAAACTTTCAATTTTTTCTAAATTGATATGATAGATTAATTGTATATTTCTTTTGTAACATAAGCTTTGCCTAATAATATTGGCAATACATTGCTTTCTAATGGAATTACTTCAAAAGAAGATATTCTTATTATTTGAATTAATACGATTATGGCGGTAAAGATATTCATCTTGAACCTGAAAACAATAATAAACAATTATAATTTACCTATTTTTTCCTTTTCTTGCGTTGCTTCATTATTTTCTTATGATAAACATGTTTATTTTTATTATCCTCAATACGATGTGAATCAACTTCATGTACATCAATTTTCTTATAAACCGGGTCTAATTTTCTAGTTATAGGATTTTTTATTTATAGTATGATCCTTAGTAGCTTCCCTTTTCTTATTCAGTTTTTCTAATTGTTCAATATTTTTCTCTCTCTTTTCTTTTCTTTCTTTAATTTTTCAGAAATTTCTTCAAGATTTTCTACGTAATTCTCAATATAATCTTGAATTGCTTCTGTACGAGATTTTTCAATTGGTGGTGAATAATTTAAATCTGCTTTTATAATTTGCATAGGAGTCATTTCTAAACTAGAATGGTATGAATTATTATAACTCAAAATGGCCTGTGATAATTTATTTTGAAATGTTGAATTTTTTTGTTGTAACGTCCTTAATTGTTCAATTAATGTAGAATGAAATCTTTCTACTAGAGCATTTGAATTCGGATTATAATTTGTTATGTAATGTATTTCTATCTGATGAATCTTACAAAAATCTTGGACTACACTGTTTTTGAATTCTAGTCCATTATCGCATGTAATTTTATTTGGAATACCATAATGACTGAAATAAGTTATTAATTTGTCCACAATTTCCGTTCCAGTTTTTTGGAGTAATAAATAACATTGTCCTAGCCTCGAAAACGAATCAATTATACTTAAACAATAATTTTGTCCGAATCTTATAGTATCACAATAAATATGGGAAAAAGGTTTCGCTCCTATTGGATTTGGTTTGAAATTCAATTTTATAGGTGTACGTTCATATTTACTTTTTTGGCAAATCTCACATGAATTAATATAGTTTTGGACATCTTTATCCATTTTAGGCCAATAATATTTACGTTTTAAACTGAGTAAATTTTCTGTTAATCCACGATGAATAGTCTTTGTTTCATGATACTGTTGTATCCTAAGAGTTTGTTCTTCCTGATCTTCAACATCTTCTAGAAATGTCTTTGCAATTTTGAAATTCAAAGTTTTGTGATCGAATTTATTCTGTAAAATTGTTATAAATGGTTTTTCTAATTCTTGAGATATAAAATATATCGTATAAGGCTTCTGTGGCTGAACAAATTCCTTAATGAACTGAAATATATCATTTTCAATGGATTTAACATCAACTCTTAACCTGAGTTTGTCTCCAAATAATTTTATTTTTATTATATTGAAATTGGAAGCTTTTTTCAATATTATTTGTGAAGAGAAAGCATTTACACATCTCTCTGTGTAAGGAATTTCTAAAATTGGATTTTCCGCGCTACTATGAACAGTTATGTCACTGTGAATAATAATGTTTTTATTTCTTAGTCCGCTTAGATCTTTATCATCTAAATTTGGTAGTTCATTATCAGGTTCTACTAATATATCGATACATTCTTCCAATTCGTCATCTGAGATATGATTAATTATGGAGAGTGAATCTTCTTCAATTGGATTTATTTCAACTTTTTCTATGTAATTTAAATCTTCATTAAAATTATCATCTTGTATGTAATAAATATCGACATTGATATCTGATTCTTTAAAAATGTATTTTATCATATTAAAAATAATTGTCCATTCCAATTTATCTAATCCGTATGCTATCCTGGGAATAGCTACATATTTATCATCGTTAAATTCACATAATTTTTTCAGATTAATAAGAGTTTCGAAAACCGTTTCATAGGTTGGTTTATCATAATAAAATTCTTTAGTTATTAAATAGTAAATATTTCGATTTTCAATTCTTATTGATGCTACTTCACCAACAGTTTTATTATGAGATTTTAATTTGTTTACATTTCCAAATTTACTTTTGAATTGTGCTGCAATACCTTTACTCATTTCTAAATCTTTTGATACACAATGAGCTAAAGCATATTTGTTCGGGCAACTAAAAATATTTCCTTCTTTCTCCTTAATATTAGAAGGTTTTGATAATTGATCGATTTTTAAAAATTTTTCGTAATTAATTTCATTATTTTCCTCTAGCCTTATTCTGCTTAGAGCATCCGTATTTATTCGACTTCGTTTTTCTTCACGTTGGCATTTAGGATATTTATAATCTTTAGAATGAACAGGAATTTTATCCACTGTACGAATTTTATATTTGATTTGTTTGGACAAATTCAGTAGTTGCAATGCATCTTCATTTGTTCGTAAAATTTTCAGTAATTGAGAAGCTATCTTAGGTTTTAAATGAGAAAGATCAATTGGAATCTCAGTTGGTTTTTGATACACCTTTTGGTATTTGAATGGTATCTTACAATATTCATTTTCTAATACTCCATTCTTGAAATCGATTCTCAAATTATACTTGTTTAAAAAGTCTTTCCCAATGAGACCATCATAATTTTTATGAAATTTATATAGAATGAAAGGATGATAATCGTTCATTTTGAATTCTGAAAATATCGGTATTAAAACTTTTTCATTCGAAGTTTGAGATTTAAAACATGCCGTGAGGGTAATATCTTCATTAAAAATATTTTGTTTAAAATTATTGTATGCAAATTTCGGGTCAATAAGACAAACTGAACACCCACTATCTATTAACAATTTACACTTGGGGTTCTGAAATTCTACATACGGTAAATGATTAATATTATCAAAAGAATTATTCAAGTCAATCCGTCTCGTTCTACGACGTCTTGAAAATTTTGCTTACTTTGATCGAATCGTTTATTTTGATAAAAACCTTTATTTTGGTAAACATCTTTATTTTGGTAAAAACCTTTATCATGGTGAAAACCTTTAGAGGTAGATGGTTGAGGATCATCCCTTTGAATATTTGTTAATTCTTCCGAAACGAAATTACGTTGAGGATTAAAATATTTTTTGGGGATAATTTCTAGTTTGTATCGACATTTTCTCCGGTGGGGTTGTATTCCTATAATCTGGATCTGGTTTAAACACATTGTGTGAATTATTCGCACTGTATATTTGCTTTGTGGGCTGATTTGCGTTCTGTGATTCAAAACGATTGTAAGAATTCGAATAAAATTGTCTCGTCGTATTAATAGGTTTATTGAACTGATTAAAATGAGAGGTATTATACTTTTGCTGTGTCGGTATATTTTTGTTCCGTCGACTCCTATCTAATAACTCATATTGAGTCATATTACTGAGATAATCTTTAACAGCGTTAACTGTTTCGTCGAAAGTTAAATTGTTATTTGTTATTAAGTATGTCCTCAATTCTACGGGCGAATTCGAAATCAATACCGTTTTACAAATTTTCAAAATATTTGATTTATACAATTGTTTCTCTGCATTTTGCATGTTATCTGCGTCAATTCTATAATTGATACGAATTTTCATCGAAATGATCCGTTCAATGAAAGCTAATAAATCCTCATTTGTTTTCTTTGTCATAAATTGTAAATTATGGATTAAAACATCCAGATTTATTTTATCTCCAAATTTGTTAATTAGAATGCTTTTAAAATATCCCATTCATCTGGAATATCGGAGGTAGAGACTTCAGCAAGTGCTCTATCTGTTAATTTTGATTTAACTACAGCAAAGCAATATCGTTTTACAATATCATGTTCTAGTCTAAACATATCAAAATAACTTTGCACATTTTTAATAAAAGAATGAAGTTCATTTTCTTCACCAGAAAACTTAGGTAATAGAAATCCAAATTTTTCTGCAATGCTCAAATCTACTCTCTCGTTTGCCATTTTAAGATTCTTATGTTTTCGTTCTTTTATAAAATGAAAATGTTTAACTGAAGTAATTGTGAATATTTTTATCAATACTTCTGAGAATAACTATTTTGAATTTCACGTTTCGGTTTTTTCTTATAAGAAACCTAGGAAAAACTTTGTGATAATTCAAATTATTGAATTGAAAATGTTAAAATTAACAATCGGTTTTTACAAGAAACCAAGAAAAACTCATACAAGTTTTACGCTCAAAATTAGAAAAAGATTGATAATTTTGGGCCAGAATTATTGGAAACTGGGGAAAAATAGAAAGGAATCTCTCACTTACGCAAATTTCCAATGTAGATCTTGGAGTCGTTGAAGGCGCTACTCGACAAAGATGTATCTCTTTCTCTTCAAGCTAAGTTTTTATTATATGCTGATGACATGAAACTGTTTTCAGTTGTGAAAAACGTGGAGGGTGCCAAAAGGTTTCAGGATCAGGTTAGTTCGTTCCTTGACTGGTCGGAGGTGAATTGCTTGTCTTTGAATATAAGTAAATGTAGGGTAATCTCCTTTTTCCGTTCAGACAACTACATTGAGTATGCTTACCACCTTGGGGCGTCGTCCCTGAAAAGAGTTGACGTGGTTGACGATCTTGGTGTGGCACTGGATCATCGTTTGAACTTCAAACAGCACATCGAGAATATCTGCTCGAAAGCCGGCCGCATGTTGGGGTTCATTATGCGAAATTCTTACGATTTTGGTCCTTGCACCATATATAAACTGTACTGCGCTTTTGTTCGTTCCATACTGGAATATGGATCAGTGATTTGGTTCCCTTATTATGCCTGTGATGTGGGTCGCATTGAAGGAATTCAGCGGAGGTTCATCCGTTTTCTGGCATACAAATCGTACATACCGGTGGACGGATGCTACCCTATCATTATGGATATGTTTGGCTTTGAGAGACTGTCAAGCAGGCGTCGCGCAACTGATTTCTACTATTTATATAGGATTCTGAATTCTGTGGTTGATTGTCCGGATTTATTGTCGTTAATACCATTTGATGTACCTGGAAGAATCACTCGTAGTACTCCACTCTTTCGTCCTGTGACTCACAGGACGTATTATGCATCGAACATCTATCCGGGGAGATGTTTAGCAATTTCTAATAGCTTAGGTGCAAACTTGGATTTCTTTTCCGTAAGTTTCCTCAGATTCAAGTCCGGTGTGAAAAAGATTTGCAGAAATGCGTGAGGATGGTTATCTTGGGTTTGTATGAGTGCTCCCTTTCAATGTTGAGAAGTAAATTATAATTTTGTTTCGTTTCTTCAATTGTTTTGTTTTAGGTTTAAATTTTGTTAATTTCAATTTATATATTTTTATATTGTAAAATGGGGGATTTCCCGTTTATTCGATATATATTATTGTAATATGATGTCGAAATAAATGAATAAATGAATAAATGGAATCCGAAAAATATCTTATGAGATAGTGAGGATTAAAAAATTTTTTTGGGAATTTTTTAAAAATTTTCTAGCTTGACGATTTCTGCGAAATTCTGCGAGCTGTTTTGTTACAGCCTCCCTCAACAATATTTCAAGTATCAATTTGATCGAATGAATATTCTAGTTGATATTGAGGAAACAAAATTTCAGATGCTCATAACTACTGAACCACCCGAAGGATTTGGCCCACTAACGAACTTGACCGAAATATTTGGACAATTAACCTATTCTGAAAATATGAAAACTCTAGCTGATTCCTTTTGGATGCTAGAGAGGATACGGCCGGCCGGACAAACTTAACTTTCGCCACGAATTCTTCATCAGGGAGTCGAACCCAATCGATTGAGACCATTTTCGGCTCGATATTCCAAAATTACAGACATTCGGGCAAAATGATAGGCACTCTGTTCGGGTGAACAAGAGCGCCAAAAAGCGAAAATATAAATAAAGTGCTTTTTCATAACCATGATTCATCGATGAGTTTGAATTATCAATAAGTTTTTCGAGAAAATCAAATTAGAGTACAAGAAAATCAAGTAACCTGGTCCAGTGGCGGCGAGCGCGCCCTTGACCGCATTCAATTCATAAATATCACACTTCACCAACGAAACGTTACAATTCATTTAAACTATAACAACCTTTTACACACAACAGATATTTAGTCCCCTTCTCGAAACAAACAAAATTCTTATTTTCAAAACGAAACATTGGGGTAATTTGTTGTATATTTTAATACCTTGGAAAAAAAATGAATATCACATCCGCATGAAATCTTCTAGTCCTCAAGGAGGATAGTCAAGGCGTTCCCGCATTCGACTGGCGGAGAAAGTATAAACTGAAAACGTACCCGTTCTAAGAGCAGCATACTTTAGAAATCTGTTTTGGATCCTCTCTAGGAAGTAAACGTCGACCGATAAGTATGGAGACCACACTACAGAGGAGAACTCCAACATTTGTCTAACCAACGAGATGTAAAGATGGTGAAGAGTCACGATGTTGAAGTCCCTAGTATTCCTTATAATGAACCCCAGAGTCCTGAGAGATGACGCAGAAACGTCCCGAATATGTGGCCTAGAAGACAACGTGCTGTCATATGAAACACCCAGGTGAACAAATACTCTATCTATAGGCTTACCAACAATACCATAATCGATCGTAATAGGGTGCTCCAGACGGGAAATCGTCATGAACATATGCTTATTGATGTTGATAGTCAGGCAATTGGCAAGACACCATTCCTCAACCGCCTGTAAATCCGATCTCAACCGGTCAACATCGAATAACGATTCTAATGAGAGTTTAGTTAGAAGTTTTAAATCATCGGCAAACAGCAAGAACTTAACAAATCGGATAACATAACTTATGACATTGATAAAAATCAGAAATAATAATGGACCAAGATGACTACCCTGAGGAACTCCCGAAGTTACCGGTATCGAAAAAGATAATGTTCCACTTATTTTAACGGTTTGGTGTCTGCCTGAAATATAAGACATCAACCACCGACAAAGATTATCATGGAGACCAAACATCCCAAGCTTTATACCCAAAATTTTATGGGACACACTGTCAAAGGCCTTAGCAAGATCAGTGTAAATAACATCGACCTGCTTGTGATCTTCTAAAGCTTCAAGAACATACTGAGTGAAAACCAGAAGATTGGTTTCAACGCCTCTACCCCGGAAAAATCCATGCTGCTCAGGAATGATCCCTTCATAAATTCTCTATTTCACTTGCTCATGAATCAAACAATTTGGGGATTATGCTAAGCACAGTAATTGGTCTTTCTCATCGAGAAAGAAATGGAGTTACCACTATCACGAAACAGACTATCAGAGGCGTCATAGGAGATGTTGTCATTGTCCGGTTTATAAACTGATTGAAAAGAAAAGCTGCGGCTATCCTTTTTCGTAGAATTCACAAAATTCCAGAATGTTTTAGGATCACTTTCAATAGATTCTTCGGTTTCCCTGATAAAACTATTATAACCTACATTAGTTAACTTTTTACACTGAGACCTGAGGCTACAAAATTGCAGATAATTCTCCCATGTATTAGAAAACTTATATTTTTAAGTGCTAACTTCTTTCTGAAAACAAGATCTTTAAATTCTCTCGGAAACCATCTCGGGAAATTTGAGTGTCTGATTGCAATTTTTGGAACAAATCATTCAATGGCATCATTTAATATCGTGTAGAAAACATCAACCTGAGAGTCGATGCTTTGGCCAGCCGCCCTAAGCTCCGCAGTCCAATCTATGCCCGACAAACGCATATTTAGACCTTCATAATCTGCGGTCTTAAAATTAAAAGTAATAATTTCTTGAATTTGCCCGAGGTTTTGACTAGTAGGAACATCAATGAACAGCGCTGGATGATGAAAGTCCAGCCCCGACAGGAGATCAACCGCAGCATCGACCCTCACTGATTCATAGCTTGAAAATACTAAATCTAACATTCTACCCCGACACTTAATACAGAATTGTTCTGGTAATGATTAAGAAAACTGAATGACTCAAGCAAAACCCGAGAACGCTGACACAAACCCGACTCAACAGACAAACTGGATTGGTCGTTGGACCACACACTGTAAGGCTCGGCCTCCACTAGCGATTTCTTGTCGCGGGGACAAAAAAATCGCTGTAGCAGAAATTCTGGCAGGTCAATCCACTGCGATAAAGAAATCGCTAATTTAAATCAGTTTTCCAATGGATATCATTGAAACTTTTTGTTTTTTGTGTGGTCGCTCTTTTGCTTCGAGCGAGAAATAAACGACGAAAACATCGTTACTGGGTCCATCCCATAGTAAGCCAAAGACTATTGAAAGGACAGTTTTACAAATTGTTTCAAGATTTATGTGAGCACCCTGTGAAGTTTTTCCAGTACTACAGAATGTCAAAAAGTAGTTTTGACGAATTGTTGGGAATAATTGGTCCAACAATAACGTATAATGATACTTCATGGAGAAAGTCCATACCACCAGAAGAACGTTTGTCAGTAACATTAAGGTAACTAAAAAATTGAACAGAATACATTAGGTACTTGGAATGTTTTATTCATATTAACAATCTATTTAATTTTATGTTATTGGTGTGATAAATCAAACATATCACTCCCACTTGCGGAAGAAGGTGACACAACGCTGGCCGAAAAATCATTGTAGAAACTCTGCAATGATGCAGTGCTCGGCGAATTATTTTCATTATAATAATTACAAGTTTGACCATGCGGCCATTGACCAGAAGCTTGTTGGTGATGTCGAGATAGTTCATAAAAAACTGGTTGGGGTTGAGGGTTGAAATGTCTAGCATTCCGCATGACATTTAAAATTTCGCTCTGCTTGGCTTTTAGTATATTCAATAATGATTGCTCATACGTTGTCGTCACATTATTAGATTTTTTTTATTTTTACCGGGCAGTACAGGCCTTGCCTGCTCGTCAACAGTACTGGGATTGACTGATTTATCAAGCAAGTGATTACCTTGAGATCGCTCTTGTTCATCATCGTTGTCACTGCGGGAAACGTTGCTACTGCTTTCCCTACCCTTTACAAAGGGCACCAAAAATAACAATTCATCAAAATGAATATACCTCCTTCTTTTTTTTGCTCCTTGCCCTGATACGGTATTCCGCTGTGCTGCCAACTCCCTTTGAAAACAGTCCTTTGAATTTTTCCACTTTTTCTGAACCTCTGCTCCTGAAGCAAAAATAAAAGATTAATTGTAACAAATTAGCGTAATGAAATAAATATACTTAATTACTATTTAAAATGGGTAATTTTTTAAGTTAATTTACGGCCTTATTTTCAGGTACCTTGCCACAGGAAACAGTTTTAAATCGTTGCACTTTGAATACCTTTTGAGCGCCAGTAATATTGGAAACATTGTAAGAGATACGTGTGCACAACTTTGTAAATGTTTACAACCACTTCATATGTCTGCCAAAACCGAAGAGGACTGGAAGGAAATAGGAAAGCAATTCTACAAACGGACAAACTTCCACAACTGCATTGGTGCAATCGACGGCAAACATATAAGATTGCAGAAGCCGATTAACTCAGGATCTCTGTTTTTCAATTATAAAAACTTTTTTTCAATTGTATTGCTCGCTATAGCTGACGCTGATTACTGTTTTACAGCAATTGATGTAGGTTCTTACGGTGCTAACACTGATTCTAACATTCTGAAAAATTCAGCACTTGGTGTAAAGTTAAGTGCAGGTAATTTAAATATCCCTCAAGCACAAACTCTGCCTTATGAAGAAACTGGGAAGCCAATGCCCTTTGTCATCGTTGGTGATGAAGCATTTGCTCAATCAGAACACATTATGAGACCCTACTCTAAAAGAAATTTATCCATGAAACAACGTCTGTGCAACTACAGAATAAGCAGTGCTCGAAGGTTGGTGGAATGCACTTTTGGTATTTTGGCCAACAAATGGCGCATCTTTCACCGTCCACTTGATGTCCAAACAAAGTTAGCAGACGACATTGTAAAATCATGTTGTGTATTGCACAACTTTGTCAGGAGAAAAGATGGAATACGTGTTGAAGATGAATGCTACGAGTGTCCCCTGGAAAGAATATCTGGACACGGTTTACGGGCTGATTATTCAGGCATTGAAGTAAGAGACTATTTTTCTAATTACTTCATTTCACCTCAAGGCTCATTACATTGGCAATGCGACAGAATCTAACCAGTAGTTGGTACAAGATTTCATTAATTAGAAAAGTAAAATGACAGTGCAACATACGAATTAATTTAACTATACCTGTTATCTTTATTTTGGGTTACAATACAGATGTTTATGATATCAAATTGGTTTAATTATTTAAACTTACCTTTAATTTTTTTGTCCTTTGCTGCCAGTTCGTTCCAATTTTGGATGACTTGGGTACAAACTTCAGCCCACAGTTTTTCTTTTACATTACGATAACTGTATTCTTTTAATTATTTATTGAAAAGAGCTGGTCTCTTCTCTATTTCTTTAATTAAAATTTCGGTGTCAATCACCGTTAAAATCCCGCCACTAAATTCGTTGTCAGACATGGCAACCACAGGGAAGAAACACTTGTGATGAGACGCCGGTTGCACAAGGTCTAAAATCAAAACAAACAAACAAAAATTATAATTTATAAATTGAGACAATTTGAAGATATTACATGAAAAGATTAACAATTTGAATTTGTTACTATCTAAACATATTTGAATACCATACAACAAAATAATAGAATTTTCTTTTAAATACAATAGATAGAGCAACCATATAATTAACGTTATAGTTATAAGTAAAACCTAGCTGACATAATTGATTGAAATAATTTTGATTGATAACTACTTACATGAAATATGAAATGATGAGACAGGAAAGACTTTCGCGACTAAACTCTCGCAGGTGGATGCATGTGAATGCCTGCCCATTCGGTCTATTCTGCGAAGCGACAGTGGCGTAGCAGAGAAAATAGGACTTGTTGCGTTTTTTCAATCGCTGCGATTGTTTAGTCGCAAGTGTGTTCACTTGTATTGCAATCAATGCTATTTGCTATTTTTACGACAGAAAAATCGCGCGACAAGAAATCGCTAGTGGAGGCCGAGCCTAAGGCAAATTATAGTCACCAATAATGATTGCTCCGTCCGGTTCAAACTGTTCAACCGCATCTTCGACATTCTCAGAGTGATTTTCATACTAAGATAACTACGGGCACCTGAGGAGGAATATATGCTGTCACAAACAATAACTTCTGGCATTCGATCGTCACAACCACCGACAGATCTTCTAGGGACGCTTGAACCCGAGTCACGCACTGGACAGATAAACTTTTTCGCATGGCAATCAGACAACCACCACCCCTTAACTTATAGCTGGTTAAAGAAGAACGATCATTCCTGAAAATATTAAAGTCCCTCAGCTGAAGCTCCAAATCAACAACCGAGCCATCCAACCACGTTTCAGTTATCAGGATGATATCATACGTGGAGACACTTGGTGCGTGAACCTCTTACATTTTGATAATAAATAGTCAGGTGATCGTTCGCTAATGCTCCATTTGCTCTTTTGCAGGAGGTCGACGATTTTTTGAGAGGGAAACAATTTTTGGTGTACCTCGAATATAACGGATTGTTATATTTTCTTCACCTTTTGATTTTCTGTTATCCAGCTCTTGATGTAGCCGTGACATATAAGCTCTTTGCTTCACTGTGAGATCCGCCCTCACCTTGATATGCCCAAACTTATTCTTGTTCCGCAAGATCCTGAGTGCATCCTCGGAATCTCTCAAGACAACCTTAATAGACATCAGTTCTCCGAACCTTTTCCTGCCGACACGCACGGTATTGATGACCTCTATATCTGAGAATACTCTGGATATGATATCTTGAACCACCCTCTTTGTGTCGACTCAATCACGGGGACACCGTGAAACACCACGTTTCTGGCACGAAGCTTGCGCTCATCGAGCTCAGAATAAAATTCTTCGGCAGACTCCGAAGGCAGAGTATCAGGTCCAAGAGCCGCTACAGTTCTTGCAATGAGGAAATTTTTTCTTCCTGGACTGCAATGGCACCAGATATTATGTTGATTTCCTCCCTCAACTCAACAATTTTACCAAGATATTTCTCTTCCATATCCTTTTTGAATCCGTCAAATTTCTCCTGGAATAACTGACTCAAACGTCTGAACAATTGATCAGCGTTAGAGGTCAGTTTAGGCGGTCTACAACACATTATTACCCCATCAGGTCCAACAGCATTCGCTCTATTCGAACAGCTGAGATGGAAGTTTTGGTCCCGGCTGGCTAAACTTTCCATGAGGGTCTATACAATCCATATGAAAATGCTTTATGCAAATAACACTTTTGGATGAATGAAGACATGGATTTCTGATTCTTTCCAACCAAACATTTCTAACACCTCAACTTGTGTAATGAAAAACCTAGAAAGAAAACAGTGTTAGAAACTGTCCCAAATTTTTACTAATCAGAAATTACTACACGAATATGAAATTGCTACAGAAAATATTAATTCACAGTACATTTTTAGTGAGTTATAAGTTAATCCAAAACTTCTACTTATATGAATGCAACACATACCTTTTGACATTACTATCACTGTAGCAATTGGGAACACAGCAAGAATAAACCATTTCAATTAAATTAAATTGAATAAGTTGAAAATGAATAAGCCATTTCAGTCAACCAGTTCATGCACTCTTCATAACGTCCACCAAGAGTGAGGTCCGATAAAATCCGTTTTTACCGATCACTACTGAGAAGTCCTAGTTTACCGATCCGAGCTTTTGAGACGACAACAGATGTTTCTACCGCTCGTCGAAGAAAAACGTGACCATCTTTGTAGTAGGCGAGTTCCCACCCCCTGGTGGTTACCACACTCAACACAGCTTACAGGGTCCACAACCTTCCTCTTACAGTGACCACACTTGTTCTCAATCTCGGTGTCAGACATGGTGACTCAAATTCGGTACGGTTCCAATGGAAAATCAGCAGAAAGTAAAGATAACAAATAAGAAAACAAAGCAAAAACAGACAACTTATGCTTCAGATCAGAATAGGCTTCCAAAAAATCGCTTCAAAAACAAAATGAAAGCGAATTTACAAAGGGCACTTATAAACACGTCGTCTTTCCACTGCTTATTATTATGCATTGCTTTATTTTGCTTTATTTTAATAATTTTTAACACCAAAATCATAATACCGGAAGTTGACACAAAATGAAATTACAAATATTCGAAAATAACAGACATTTCGGCAAAAGGATCGCTTGCTGTTCAACAAGTTTTAAAACGAGAACAAGCGGACAGACAGATTTAATCGAATAATATACTGAAACCAGTGATATCCTGATATGTATTTCTTGTTGCCTAGTGAAAATAAATTTCTTAATAACAGGATCATTCGCCATTTAGCAACAAGGGAAAGAAATTTTTCACACATATGATAGAAATGTAAATAAGCCCTGACGAGGGCACAGCAGCTTTTTCACTCGTATTCTGAAGTAATTTTTTTACTCTGGAACAATGTGATACTGATGAAACCGTTAAAATGAATGAAGATTCCTATACAATCAATTCATTCTGATCAACTTACTAAGGTTATAAAATATTTCAGCCAAGCGCCATGGATTTTACATAAAAGTAAATTGTTACTCTTTTTTTGATATTGGTTGAAATTCCACCCTGAATTATCAACATTTTTGTGCAGTGAATGTTTGTCATTAGGTTCCACATCTCCTCAGATAACACATTCCACACCATAAACTTCCTTCACATTCATAAGGGATAAAAATATCATTGCATTAGTCCTTCTTCGGTATTGCTGATTTTTCTCGATTATTCTGCAGCAATTTATTTTTCTTCTTTCTAGATGTTCCAAAAAATCTTTCTGGATCTAAATATATTTTATTTCAATATCACGATAACAAGATGATTACCTACAACTGAAGTCGAAATTAAATGTTCTATTCTGTTTGAAAGTCAAATTGAACCTAGAAAAATTCAATTTGCCATATACGTTCAAGGAATTTTGAATATTGCAACCATTGTATGTCTGATAAGTTACAATCGTAATCTAGGCCTCTCTTTGAAATCAAATATTTTAATCATTAAACGTCAGCATATATTGTAGAAGCCTAGCTTCTTGGAATGAAATGGTACAATTACAATGCTAATATCAAGTTGTAACTTCGAAAAAAAGGAAACAAATAGGTTAGCGAAATTTCATGGTAATCGTAACGATAATGGATGTTATTGATGTCTTTTATATCGGAAAATTTCATCATTCTAGCTCTCTATCATATATATATACGAGTATTTTTCATTTATGTAATTGAGTCATAGAAGCAATGAACAAAACTAAATAAAGGATAGTCTTTGTACTTCTAGGCATGATTAATGGCAAACATTATGTTATTTTATCTGAAAGAAAGATTGAGTCATGGTTATGACATCTTCTTTATGTTGAATAAATCGTAACCACATCGGTAACGAAATAACTGTGAGAAATGTTGGGGTCAAAAAGCAAGGCAGTGGCAAACAGGATTAATATAGATTCCTCTGTTTTCACCGATGAGTAATTCGAACTATTTCTAAAAATGCACTGACGTGAGGGTAGGAGCTTCTGAGCTCATATTCTAAGGTCTCTATTCTCGGACTCTGAAACAGGGTGAGTAATACTATATCAAACAGCCACAATGAATGTGGAAGAATCAAGAAACCTAAATTTCAAATTTGAAATAACTATTTACAGTGTTTTCTCACTTATATTGGAAGCTCAAAATACCCCATTGAAAAGTTTATAAAAATTGATTTCCATTTTCAACTTTATTCCTTCTGGTAGTTTCGGTTTTCGAAAATAATTTTTTGAGAATATGCATGATATCAATAAACCCACAATAAATTCACGCTTTTTTTTATCGAAATCCGACGTAAACCTCATGAGTAATCGGCTACTTTCAATCAAACTTAATAGAGTAGTCCTTGAACGTTCTTCGAACGATTTTCGAATTCCGAGTCGATTCAGTATCTTCATCAACAATGACCTGTAAAGTAATTCAAAGTCACTTATTATTTCGATCCAAATATATTAATTTTATATTATTATTTATTATAACACGACAGAGAAGAAGTTACTGTGATATTTTATTGATAAAACCAATAAAGGATCAGAAAAGTGATATCACGAGAACTGAAATATGTGAAAAAATTGATCAGGATGACTTGAAACTGGCAGTTTCCGGGATGAAAAACATAAAGAAAGGAGGAGTTATGATTGGCTGTGATGGAGACAAAACCAGGGATGTTATATCGGCTAAGGTTACTGAGGAATTGGGGAATAAATACCAAGTAATAGAAGCAAGTTTAAAAAATCCAAAAGTAGCAATACGAGGGGCGGAAAAGAGATATATGGACCAGAGTAATGATAGTATATTAAAATACATCATTGAACAAAATGACTTGAAACAAATTGATGAGAATATAATGAATAAACTGAAGATTGTGCAGATATATGAAATAAATCGAAGAAAAATTATTGTAACATAATTTGTAAATTGAAGGTTCGCTTTGTATGATGTAATAAAATCAAGAGGTAAACTGAATTTAGGATGGAGAAAATGTTTGGCAACTGATTATTATAATATTGTTAGATGCTTCAATTGTGCAGGGTTCAACCATTTTGCTGAGGAGTGTACAAAAAATAGAGCTTGCTTTAAATGCACGAAAAATCATAATACTAACGAATGTAACTCTGGGGAATTGAAATGTATAAATTGCTTAAGAAAAGTAAAAGAACTGAAAATAAATCTCGAAGTGAATCATCATGTTTTTGATCCAAATTGCCCATGCTATCAAAGAATTGTTGAGAATATCTGTAGGAAAACTAATTTCGGAGATAAGTAGCAATTATTGAGTCAAAAAAGAGTTGTATCTTAATTGTCAAGAATACCTGAATAATGAGGATAACATAGAGGTACTTATACTGAAATAGAGACAATTGTTTATTAGAAACACATATCACAGAAGATATCAACGCAAGTGAATTAAAATTAAATAGGTATAAAACAATAAACTGTATTTCCGAAAATAAGCGTACTGGTTTTTATAAAGGATTCCCTGGAATTATATATTGAAACATGTTGAAAATAAAGGCAATTACTTATGGATGATTATATGTGAGGTCAAAGTCAGATCACAAAAGTTCCTCATTTCCACCTTGTATCATCTTCTGGCAACTCGGGTGAACGATTTCTTGAATGATCTGGAAGAATTGTTGGATCAAATGTGTGAATTTGATGGAGTGATCATATGTACTGGAGATTTTAATTTGGACTGGAGAAAAGATTCATTTTACACTAATAAATGTAAGAATATAATTTATCAATGGGGATTAAATCAGACTTCACAAGAATAAAGAAAGATAGTTCGACTTTAAAAGATTATATTATGATAAAAGACCAAGGATTGGAGCATAAAGTGTGGCATTCTCCGAAGATATCAGACCATGCCATTTTGACGGTTAATTTGAATTTCCAAGAGGATCTGAATAAGAAAACAAGAATACTACGTACTTATGAAAATTATAATATGAACTTATTGCAAGATACATTAATGCATATTGAATGGAAAAATGGTAGCTCCAATGTGAATGAATTACTTTCCAATTTTGCTGAACCAATTGTGGCTGTAATAGGTCAAATGTGTCCCATGGTTGCGATACAACCGGAAAGAAGTATTGTTTCCAGATGGCTGAATGAGGAAATATTAAAACAAATGAAAGAAAGAGATGCAAAATATGAACAAGCAGTTTGGACAGGATCGGATGAAATATGGCAAGAATATAAGGAACTTAGAAATTTCGTGACCTATAAAATACGAGAAGCTGAAAAGGAATATTATGTTGGGGTTGGTTGGTTGGTTGGGGAGAACAGTTGGAATATATGGAAGAAGCTCAAGCACTTATTACCTGGGAAACAGAAAGATTATTCACATAGAATTAAATTCAAAGATCAAATGATTGAAGATGAGTCTGAAAGAGCCGAGGAATTCAATGAATTCTTCATCGACAGTATGAAAAATATAATATTAAATAACACGAAGTATTACAGTTAAGACAGATATCTACTTAATATTGAAAATTATGAGTGCTTTTCAAATTTCAAGATGCTCGGTATGAAAGAATTAAAACACATTATGATGTCTCTTAAAAATACGTTAGGACAAGATGATGGTATAAATACGAGGGTTGCTAAGGATGTGTTCCAGGCAGTGGGAAATAGGTAGCTGGATGTTGATAATACGTCGTTGGAAAGTAGAATTTTTCCGGAGAAATGGAAAAACATCAACGGTGATACCAATGCAGAAGGTTCATGGGACGTTTCTGTGTGAAGAGTTTAGAGGAATAAATACTGAGCCAGTATTAGAGAAAGTGCTTGAAATTGCAGTGAGACAACAGCTAACAAAATATTGTCAACGGCTGGTCATTCCTGTGAAACTACATTTTTAAATAGTTCTGACAACTGGATGAGAGGAATTGACAGTGGTAGGATAATATTAGTGGTATTTTTGGACTATCAGAGAGCATTTGAGACAATTGATAGAAAATAACTTTTACTTAAAATAAAAAAACTGGGGTTGTCTGGAAGGGTTTTTCAATGGTTTGAGTCATATTTGACAGGAAGGACGCAAAAGGTAAAATTTGGAAATTTTGTATCATCAAATGGGAAAAATGAATTTGGGGTACCTCAGGGTACAAATTTGGGAACCATATTATTCCTATTATATATAAATGATGTTGTAAAATATGTTTGGAATTGTGAAATTACTTTTTGCAGATGATACTATGATATATATTTCTGGATATGATATTCATATTTTGTTCAGATTAATCAGAAAGGATTTACATAGGTTGTTCATTTGGCTTTGCGATAATAACTTGAAGGTCAATATAAAAAAGTCTAAATATATGTTAATGGGTAGTGAATATAGGTTACGTAATACTGATATAGGTAATTTTAAATTTCATATTCATGAAAATGAAATAGAGAGGGTTACTGAAATGAAATATTTAGGAAATTCCAGCCTCACGTGGATTATATAGCAAATAAAATGTCAAAAAGAGTAGGTTTCATCTCTTGAATAAGGAGTACAATTGATATGAATGCCTCAGTGATGTTGTTTAGACCACTGGTACTTCCTCATATAGATTATTGCTCATCAGTAATGTTTAATTTGAATAAAAGTAGCATAGATAAGTTGCAAAAGGTACAAAATAGAGGTATGAGAATTATTTTAATATGTAATAAGAAAACTCCCATAAAAAATATGTTGAATAGCTTAAACTTAATGAGTGTCAATCAAAGAATTATTTATAAAACACTAGATTTAATATTCAAAGCCAGGAATGGAATGTTACCAGGCTATTCTATTTCTTTTTCCAAGTAGTGACTTATCGAATGGTAGTTGTGACCACAACAAACTTGCACGATGATAATAAAGTTGTTGTATTTTTCGCAAAAGTAAAAATCGTGAGGATAGATTTTTTATGAATCACCGCAATTTAAATTACCTGATGAATCAATAATAAAACTGGAAGGCGTTTCCAATAATTTTTTTCTCATTTCTGGGTGACTGAATAGAAACTTCACTTCTAATTCCGGAATGTTCTGAATCATGATCCCCTTAAGAATAAATTCCCATGTGAAGCCAACAGAGAAAATTTTGATCGAATTAAAATTGGCCTGCAATAAAGTTCCAAATTGCAATATAATTTAGTTACTCGCCCTTTCAACGGTTGACTAACAACTTTCAGAATAATAACAATACGAGTATCAAGTACACCTGTTTCATAGGAGATTCTGTTGATTGCATCATTTCTTTGTCGTGAATGGGAATTTATCAGGGTCAAATAAAAAAAAACATTTGATATTTCCTCAATGATGTCTACTGTTCCTGCTCACAAGTTTTTACAAAACCTTCATCATATAAACCTGATTCTCCAACGTCCCGGGTACCAATAGATATTGAGGTTTTCATCGATTAATCTGTTTTATTTTCCATTTCACAACAATTACACTAAGTAAATTACACCTTCTCTCGTTTTTACATTCTTGTAGGTCCGATCACTCTGATGTTATTTGTATAAGAACCACTAGGGAAACGAAGCAAAAATGCATGAATTGAAAATAAGTCTGAATCTCATGACAAATTCAACAACTTCTCCGTCAATGTAATATTAAGATCACTATGATATTGGATTTATGTGAAATTATTCAAACTGGGCAGAGAGTTAGTAAAACACGAATTGGTTTTAATCGTCTAATCAAATCCTTTACTCTGCGCTCTACACACTTAATAATAATTAATATGCAACATAACTCTCAAAGAATCATTGAGAGAATAAATGCAAGAAAAATGTTTTGTCACTATGAGCTCTTTAAAGCACAGAAGGGGCTGGTTCTTCTCATCGATTTTGCATCTTGTGGAAGGTTGTCAAATCCTAAACGCCTTGCAGCACCATGCAATGCTAGATTGAGAATTGTTGGTTGCAGCAATAAAGAGGTGTCCAAATGACTAAATCTCTAACTCTAATCAGCCTTCTCTACTAGAGTATTAAACTGAAATCAAAATTCAACTAGATTGGATTCAGAAATTATTATTAAAATATGAGTTTTTCAGTTTTTCTTTCACGTGTGACTGATCATCAGATCAGTCTATCGATTTGTATCCATCTCAAACTGATTCTCATAACAACACATTGATTCATAAAATCTCATGTCTTCCAGCTATATGTCGCTTAAGAACAATCTTTTCTCACTGTAGCTGAGCGATATTTATTTCCTTAAATCGATCACCGAATACCTTTTGTGTATGACTGCCATCTTGAATATTAAAAGAAAACAAGTATTTTTGTCTAATTTTCACTTTATTAATACTATTACACGACCGGTTTCGGTTGTTAAACCATCTTTTGGTGCTAGTTACAGACTGAAATATTTCGTGGGCTGTTCAAAAGTGGTGAATGGTTTATTTCGATTTGGGTGTTGAGTGGGGACAAATTGGGATTTTTGAACAGACTTGTTATTTCCATCGCTTCCAGGAAATTTAATTTCAGGCTTTTTTCGCATCTGTGAAGAATTTTAAAATTTACGATATCCATATGATGCTCTTCAGTCACGATATGATCATAAACTGCCGACTGTTTACCTGATTTTAGATGTTCTTTTGTTCTGGTCTCAAAATTCTGCCGGTTTGACCTACATATGCAGCGTTGCAATTTGTACAACAGATTTTATAAACACCTTTCTTTTCTCGGGTTTAAGTTTGGATTTTGAGTTATATAATATTTTACCTAGGTTTGGACGTCCTGAAAATGTTGTTTTGAAATCGAGTTTAGAAAAATAATTTTGGATTTGAATCGATAATTCTCCGAATTAAGTGATATGCATTAATTTATTAGTAGGTTTTTCTGTGATAGTTTAAAGCATATAAATGGTTTTCAGTTTTCTTTTGTTTTCAATTAGTTTGTTTACTAGGGTTCTCGGAAAATTATTATTAGTTGCAATTTCTTTGATTTTATCAATTTCCTATTGTAAGTTAACGTTTGATAAAGGTATGGTGAATGCTCTGTCAATCATAGATTTCAAAGCTGCCAGTTTATGATTATCAGGACTGAAGGAATCATATGGTATTATGGCTTCTGAATTTGTGCCTTTTCGGTAGATGTTAAAGTCGAATGTGTTTCTATCTCTATGTATGGTCAAGTCTAGAAAGTTAATCGCTTTGTTGTATTCAATTTCCAATATAAATTTTATTTTGGGGTGAATTGAATTGAGGAAATCAAGAAACATTTTTATTTGTTTATTTGTTCCGTTTATGATCATATCGTGACTGAAGAGCATCATATGGATATCGTAAATTTGAAAATCCTTCACAGATGCGAAAAAGGCCTGAAATTAAATTTGCGATGGAAATAACAAATCTGTTCAAAAATCCCAATTTGTCCCCACTCAACACCCAAATAGAAATAAACCATTCACCACTTTTGAACATCCCATAGATTTAAGCCCACGAAATATTTCAGTCTGTACCTAGCACCAGAAGATGGTTTAACAACCGAAACCGGTCGTGTAATAGTATTAATAAAGTGAAAATTAGACAAAAATACTTGTTTTCTTTTAATATTCAAGATGGATTTTCACAAAATAAATGAGTCATCAATTCAATCTATTATGACTGCCATCTTTCAAGCTGTCGTCGCTAACAGAATTGATCTCACATCAGACTATTACAGAAAACATAGTTTTCTAAATCTCACAAAATTTATTACTGTTTCGTTTTTACGTTCACGTAGATTAAATCCACCGTGATATTCTTCAAATAAAAGGCTTTGTCGTTCAAAGAATATGCGAGGTCTGTAAATTAAGTAATTTTTTTAAAATTTTTAATATAAAAATATTTACAATTCAATATTCTCAAATTCAAAATAACTTCCTTCTGAGGCAACACAGCGCCGGAGACGTTTCTTCTACTCCTTATAGCAGTGCTGGAAATCCGACACTGAAATAACCTCGAACTGGTCGGTTACAGCCGTTTGAATTTTTTAGACTGTCCCAAAATGATTTCCCTTGAGGTAATTTTTCTACTTTGTGAAGAGAAAAAAGTCACAAGAACTCAAGTCGGGCGAATAAGGGGGAATGTTCTGACGGGCCAAAAACTTGTTTATCGAAATGGTTTTCTGGAACCATGTTTGCGGAGATTCTTCTCATCCCCAATTCATTGGTCAAAATTTGATGAACGGTGATATGAGTTAAATTTAACACTTCTATCATTCTGATTGTCAACCGACGATCTGAATGCACAAGACCCCGGATACTGTCGACATTTTCATCGGTTCCTTCCGCTTCGTGGTTCATCTTCAATCGACTCTCTTCCTTCTGAAAATCCCTTAAATCACCGAAAAACCTGGGCCCGTGACAAAACACTATCTCCGTAGGCCTGCTGAAGTTTAAGAAGAGTTTCCGTTGCACTGTGCCTAAGTCTGAGGCAAAACCTGATAGCTCAGCGTTGCTCGAAATTAATGTCATTTATTTTTAGAACACAATAGAAAAAACTGTTTCATAAACCCATCGCTACGCACAACCAAATGACTCAATCGAGGTCAAACTCGTAAGTACTGTGTGTTTCGGTCTTGCGACCATTTTCTGATGAATACATAAAAAAAACTGAAAAGCGACTATAGTGGCATCAGGTAATGAAGAGTTCTCATCTAGTCTACCAAAGAGTCTGCCACGCTCTGTACAACAGCAGTAAAACTGTACAAACAGTGTACCACGCTCTGTTCATTTTGATCATTTAGTGCTACCCAAGCAACACACACTCGTCTAAGTCACATAAAGTAAACGTCTATTGAGATCTAAAAACATCTCAGTCTAATAAAAAGCATACAGAATATGTCATTTCCTAGAAATTATTTTTAGATTGATATCCATTTTATGTTTTAAAGAGTGTTTTATGGGACGTAAATTAAGAGTTAATATTTTTGTGCCTATTCGACGTTGAAAAGGCAACTTTTTTCAATGTCGAAAAATGATCATTAAATAAACAACTTGCTACAGAATTTTGAATGAGTTCAGAAAAAATTCTAAAATGAACAATGAATTGAAACTAATCATTTTTCCATGACGCTCAAGTCGTGATAACATTCGGAATGTCGAACACGAAACTTCAAGGAATTGAATTCAATCCATTCATTCACGATCGTTTCAAGGTGGAGCAATGCATCAGTGGGCATCATACTAACATTTTCATGGAAAACTTTTTCGTTCTTTTTAGCAAGATTCATTTTCAATTCCCGGCGAGTCCGATATGTTTATTTTAAACTTATAATGGCCTAGGGAGTCTATATTCATTCATTGTATTATCGTGTTTTCATGTCTTCAGATCTTCACATGGTTAAATTTAAAACAATCTTAATTATGATATCGATCATCTTCGGCGTTGATCGATATTATATGCAGCTACTGATAGCGCTTGCGCCTTCTGCTTCACTGGAAGCGGGAAAGCGTGAAGTCGTGTCACGTCAGGAAGTCATTTCGTCATTATTCGGCTTTCCATTTCAATCGGCAAAAGGTGAAGACAAAAGATCAAGTGTCTATACTTTCGTGATCCGCCATCTTGCTGAAGTTAGATTTCATCAATCAAGTGAATTAAGTGAAAGTTCAATCCTATAGCAATTCGGTTAGCGAAAAATTTTCGTAATATACTGTTTTGACAATTTTAAGTTCCAACAATTTATTGAAGCTTTTTCCATTATACTTCAAAGTGAATGAAATAGTCTAATATTGTCTAAAAAGTCTCTTCGATAGACGAGATGTTGAAAATGCATTAGCATGCTTCTACACAAAAAACACACGGGGTATTTGGGTAGCAACTTGATAGCTAATAGTTTTCAAGCAATTTGCACCTATTTTTTCTTTTCATATTTTCTGGTATTGATTACGTTACTTGATTTCTCCCGTAACGTTGATTTTTACGCCAATTCTAGGATAATTGAAACTTTCATGCTCATAAATGTATATTCTCTTCAACATAATTTCTCAATGAAAATATTACATCGCAATAGGTAGATACAAAAATAAGAATATGTATTTCAAAGTTAATTGGCAACGTCTATTATTATCTAATTAACATCTAAGTAGATGGATATTTCCGTATCAAAATTATTTGTAGTAGGTACCTATAATTCAGAATTTCTGAATCGATATCAATGAATAGATTGGCGACTTCATTCAGAATTCATTTGCATTTGCCATATAACAATTTTTTTCATATAGTTCTTCTAAATTTTTACGGTTTATATTATTTCTGTTCATAAAAATACATCGGTACCTAACCTTCTTCGATTTTGACATTTTTTCAAAATATTTTTCAATATTCCAATGACGTAACTTTTTTATTGATTTTTCTACATCATTCAACCCCTTTAAATTCAGAAAATATGTTTTTCTATTACATATATTACCCCAATCCACCCTAAATTCGTTGAAAAACCTACCTAAATGATCTTTCAATTCAATGAAAATGACTGTAAGTGGTTGTCCCTACAATACCAACAACATCAATAATGAGAATAGGTGTAATACTGTGAAATAAATAATTTAATTAATCAAAAATTGAACTTGACTTTATTAAAGGTCCTCCAGTTACTGAAGAAAGAAAGCAGTTGTAAGGTACATTATTAAAAGTGTGTATTAAATTTTTAATATTTCATTTGAATGTTCTGATGTTTCAAATAAATATTCCTATTCATATATATATATAGTAGTAGTAAAAGTAAATATAATACCATATAATGATGCTGTATTTCTTCAAAAAAATGTTACAGATCACTGTATTTCTTCATTTTTGGCTGAGATTAGAAAACCAGACGGAGGTCACCAAAATCAAAAATGAAGATGTTATTTTTATTGTTCAATGAGATTAGCTAAATAAACAGAATATTTACTTTTATCTTGTAAAAATACCAAAAAACAAGATGTGATTTTTATTGTTCAATGATGACATGATAGATATCAAATCTCGTTGAGAATGTCCTGAAATTGTTTTGAAATCAATCAATTATGTTTTATGGTCATGAAAATTTATTTGTCTTTATGAACTCATTTCACTGTATCTGGAAAAAGAAAAGGCTATTAAGGTAGGAAAATATTCAATAAAGATTTTCGTCAAATGTTGAGATCTAGTTGAAACAAGGATACTGAGAATATAACCTTAATTTGACATGTCTAGAAAATGTTTAAAATTGATTTGATCATGATATAAATTGTGTTTTAAAGAATTGTATTTCATACATACATTATGAGAATGAATATATCCACTCGTCTAGATAGATCTATAGAGACAGATGAAAAAACGTTTCTTCATTACATAAACTAGAGTGTTTATAAAACGCATTTCCGACATACATTTTATCAAGGAATATTCTCTCTATTAGATATCTATAAAAGCTGATGAAAAAACGTTTCACCATTACATAAATAAGAGTATTAAAAACACGTATATCAGACATTCATTATATCAATGATTTAACGTTTATTAAACATAAATATTCGTCATAATTTTAGATTCCCTCTATCAAATGACCTCTATCTAGCATCTGAAAATATTATGAGAAATACATAAATTAGATGGACATTTAGATATCGTTTTGATAAAACGAATCTTTTGAAATATGACTGTCATTAGATGATCTGTGAACATCTATTATACATCTCAATTATGTATGTGTTTTACTTGGGTGGTATGCCATTCGAATAGTAGTGGGTTTACTAATAAACAATGTTGAGTTCTGTCTGAGTCATCAACTGAAACAAAATTACTTCTGTGCCCGAACATGAATACAGGGAGGACAAAATCCTCTGATATTAATTGTTGCCCCAGCTTTTTTTTTGAGTTGGTGGCTTCGGAAACATATCCTTAAAAATTCAGCGTTAAGATCGTCTTAATATATTAATATGGTAAACCAGACCTTTTCATAACCTTTACCTGTAACCTGAAATGGCCTGAAATAGTTCAAAATCTTGAACCATGGGAAAAAGCCGAGCATAGTCCGGACTTAGCAGCGCGTGTGTTTAACTTGAAGTTGAAAGAAATGTTAAATGACCTATTTGTGAAAATTATATTCGGACGAGTTGTTGCTCATGTTTATGTTATAGAGTTTCAAAAACGAGGACTACCACATGCTCATCTTCTTTTAATTCTTCAAAATGAACATACGCACATGCGGGAACCAAATCAGATTGATGAAGCGGTCTGGGCCGAAATCCCAGACCCAAATGAATATCTCAGATTTTATAATAGTGTAATGCGACATATGATCCACGGACCGTGCGGTACTCTAAATGCGAATTCTCCATGTATATGGAATGGTTATTGTCAGAAGAATTTCCCAGAAGACTTTCAAGAGGAAACCGTCGTTTGTGATAATGGCTATCCAAAATATAAAAGAAGAGATACAAATATAACATACGACCGAAATGGAAAACCTGTGGATAACAGATGGGTGGTGCCATACAATCCATACTTACTTTCAAAATATGACGCTCATATAAATGTAGAAATCTGCACTTCAATCAAAAGTGTTAAATATTGGTACAAATATATCTACTTGTAGACCCTTGGGTTATGACAGTGCTGCAATTGAAATTCATCAACGTGTTCCAATGGAAAATGTAGACATTGAAATGGTAGAAGGTTTTAATAACCTAGGAAATCCATACCGCTACCATTTCGACGAAATACGAACTTCTCGCGCGCTTCCTTACTTGCGCCCGTGGCGACACGGGCTTTTCCACTAGTAAATTTTGGCTAGAAAATTTTGAAAAAATTCTAAATATTTTTTCAAACTACCCTTTTACTAATAAGGGATGAGTTGGTTTTCAACAGAAATTTGTGCATATACAAAGCTCATTGATATGTTTCATATGCCGAAAATTAAATTTCCTTGAACTGAACCCACGTGAATATACAGGGTGAGTCTATGACCATTGCGTTAATTTTAACCATAGGTTTTGAGATCAAAAGAAACACTTTTTCCATTTCGGTATTTCTATATTCTGCTGTGTTAAAAAGTTATAAGCATTTTAAGTTTTCACACTGGGCAAAAACATCTCTGTAGTCCAGTTTAGTTTGAATGAAAAATACCTTCCACAACATCCACTAATGAATCTGAATTGTTTAAAAACATTATTTTCCTCTAAAAAATGATTCACTCACTCATGCTTCATCCGATGAGGTCCATATCCAGAAGGAAGATACAAAATACTAATTTTCTGGTAAAAAAATTCAACACCATTAACATAGATTTTTGTTGATCTACTATAATTTCTTTCTACTTCAAAATTATAAACCATCCCTTTCTAGTGATGATGTTATCATCATACATTTGTAATTTTCTTCTTAATATTTCAAAATCATGAAAGCCATCATTTCTATGAGAACTTTCAAGGCAAGACGTTGTCATTGTCCTTTTTCTCACTCAAAGCCAGAAAAAATCATCTATAATTTTCCAAACACTGGTATTTCTGAAGTTTTTTCTCCTTGACAGGGACCAGTGAACAGGTCTATGAGGTCTCTTGATATACTGTTAAAAATATGAAATTTTTTTTCGAAATCATCAACAACAATGAATGATGTCACTACGAATAATTATTTTAAAGTGATGTTACTTTGCTTGATGATTATTTTCTGTACTGAATCCCAATAACAATTTATTTGGATAGATTACAAGTATTTCCAGATTTAGGTTTGCAATTATACTTGCTTGAAGAAATTGAGTTTGATCACCTAAATTGTATTCTGGAAAATCAACTAGGTGTTCTTTAATAAAAATTTTTTGTTAATTCATTGATATGGATCTATTCTGTTTAGACTATAATTACTGATTACTGAAAATGCGTAAATTTCTGGTTTTTATAATCAGAGTATCTGTTTTAATTACGTAAACAAAAACATAAATATTGAATAATGGTTATTCATAAATTATGTAAAATTTTAATATCTTACCATAAAATATTGATTTATAACCAAACCCCAGTAAAAAAAATAATAATTGCAAAGTTTTTTAAATGAAAGATAATATATGTATCCATTATTGATCTTCAGTTATAATTTTCCTCAGAATAACTAGAGTGAATTATTATCACATTAAAATACTATAACGTCTCTGTGGTGGGTAGTTCCCAATAAAATAGTGCTCTGTGTTTCCTTGTTGTTTTGATTCTGTTTGAAACTGTCAACAGTTATTTGTAGCTTTCTTTAAAAAAAAAATGTGGGAAATTTTGTAAGGATAATGTCGATAGTTTGAAATTACTCAATTCAGCATGAAATGATTATGGTCAGAAAATGCATTCTATTCTAATATTTCTTGTTTATATGCTTATAGCGTCCAGTTTCAATATTGATTGAATTTTAATTAACCAAGCATCATAACAAACATTCACAAATATTAAAACTAAGTCAAATTCTATTATCTCCTAAGTTTGTGAACAAGGTTGGATCGGTGTATGAAATAAAGATGTGAAAACACTTCTATAAAGGAACAAAACAAATCTAGGAGATTGGTTCGAAGTTTCTCAAACTCGTATGAGCTCAATTTGAAGAATTCCTTTGTTAGAATAGATATAATTTGATGAACCCTGAAAGTCCGAAGTTATAAAGAACCAGCTCTTCATAAAGACAAGTCTTCAATTCATCAGGTCCTGACAGAAAATACATTACCTATTTCAACGGTCAATATACCGAAGTACCTATGTGAGTGATGGAAAACTTTTTCTCTATTTATTATATAATATTACTCTAGATTAAATATTGAACAAGGTGCTAGACATTATTAATAATGAATACAGCCAATGGCAATTTAGATTTTGTGGTGAATGTAAGACAAAAATTGTTCAGTGTTTAATTTCATCTATAGTGTGTAGTGGCGGAACCATAGACTGGAGAGATTTCCCCAACCTTTTGTAGAAATATTTAATGAAGACATAAAATATGGAACATTGAACAAATTTGATTATTGAATCATTTCAGCACAGAGTTGGATTAGGGAAAATCAGAAAATTTGGACAAAATTATATCGATTCAATTCCTTTCAACTTCAAATATCTCAAGAATGGTGCAATTTAGGAGAAAAGATGATGAATGATTTTTTCTGCAAAAAAGACTGATGATTTCAGGAAGTACAAGAAACGGAACTTTAGTTCAAGCGATATTTGTTTTCCATGCAATTTAACCAATCTGTAGCGTAGTAGTGAGAAACCCACAAGAAATGGAATAAATCTATTGATGCCAAAATATGCACGAGTGTTATCAAAAACCTTCTACAATAGATTATTTCAATTGATATTGTCGTTTGAATATTACAGGTGAAGAGGACATTTTTTTATGAAATTTCAACACCCTATATCTTTTGAACGGGGCCAAATTTGGAAAAATATCATAGGAAGAAAATGTTTCGTTTGACGTCAAGAACCTATGGTTAAAATTAACGCAGTGGTCAAAGACTCACCCTGTATAAAAGTTTCTCCTAAGGAAAGAAGTTAAAGAAGTCACATATGATTATAGTATAAAGTTAACAATGGTTGTCACTTTTTCAACTGCTACGAATAATGCATCGTACGAATTGAAAGTTGATGCATTAAGTTTGTGAGTCGTCATTGATTTTACTATCATGTATTCTATCTGTTGATTGAAAAATTATAGAATTCCTGGACATTTCATTACTTTATTCAATAAGTTATCAGTAATAGCATCCAAACATTTTTGTGTCTCGGTGAAGTGTTTCATTTCACACTTCATCTTCGAGAAAATACCAAGACAAGTAATTTGGACTGGAATAACTTAGTTATTTCAGAAAGCGAGTGCTTACTGGAAAAATATATATATTCTTATGTGATTTCCGATGAGATAGACATATTTTCAAAGGGAAGAAAGTTTGAGTTTCGAAGACAACTGAAGAAATACTTTAAGTGGTTATTTGGAATTTGAAATGTAGTTTTTTCGATTCTTTTACATTCATCAGTGCTGTTTTATTGAGTAATACACTGTTATAGAGTCCGCAAAAGGAATTCTGAAACAGCGCCTAAAAGCTCCCTACCTTACGTCAGTGCTTTGCTACAATTTTATCGATATTTCCAAATAGAGGATTACATAATGAAAACATCGTTCTGCATTGAAGTATATTCAGAATGGAATATTGAATCATATCTGCGAAAAATCTAGTACACAGAGGACGCCGAGAAATATCTAAACCCCAATTTCCAGATTCCCTCAGAAAAACGAACTTGAAATATCCTGTATACTGTGTGCTGTTATCATAACGGATATGAATATAATAAAATTCAGCTGAATGGAGGAATGAAGAAAGAACCTTTTCAGATTGTTTCAATCGTAAATCTCCAAATCACTTGATAAAATGTAGGCCTTTTTCATGAAAATGTCCTTTCACCTCGTTGTATTTCATGAAACCCTATATTCACCATTTGCGAACGCATAAAGTATATGTTATATGGCCTAAGTTTATGCGGAGAATCCAAGTGTCTTGTCTCATTCAATATATATCGCAGGGTGAAACATTGCAGGAAACGTATGTATGTTAGTGGATGCGTGCGAGGTCTTTCACCCTGAAAGCGAGGACACGAGGCTTTAAGGGAAAGAAGATGCACACACTCCACGTCACCCTAGAAATAGTGGCCACTGACCCAGATTTTATCACGAAATGAGCATGGATGGCGATGCCTACTGCCCGATGAAAAAACCCTGAATGAGATTTATGACGTGTTGGATGCTGTATGAGGAGCATGACTCTCTAATTCATGGGAATGCAATTTTATGTCGCACAATAAACTATATGATTGAAGTGAAGCTCTGTTATGTCAAAATTAAGTATGAAAACAGTTAATTAAACAATTTTCTGGAAATCAAATCAATACTTTTCATTTTATACATGCAAACCTTGGACTATACTCATTGAAACTCGTAGACCTTCGGAAAAAAAGGAAGTTTTCAAGCATGTCCTGATCAATAAAAATAAATTAGCGCTAACGTGAGGTCAGAAGCTTTCACGCGCTTGTTCTCAAATCTCGGGAAAGTTCTGATAATAAAATTCCCATCATTGAGAATTGTCCGAATTTTTCTTGGAAGATCAGAACCCGGAATTTCTTCAGATGAATCAGAAATGAAATTTTTATTGAACATTTCATAAGATTTCCATTCAATCTTCCCTAATTTTTTATCGCTTAGTTCATATTGCAGAATGTGTTAAACCAGAATGGTCTACGGAAAAGAATGATATTTGCTTCAAGAATTCAGAGCTGCAGTCTGTCTGCGGATATTGGGAGGGACAATGTTAGATAAAACTGGTTACCAATAAACCTGTTGTATTTGATGGTTTGGGTTTTGAGAAATCAAATTATCCATTTATTTTAACACAAATTGAAGTTCAATTTGGAATTATAACTGCACTTATTACAATGGCTAACTCCACCATTTTACGTTGTAGAATAATTAAATTCGTGTTACCACACACATAACATTACATAACTGAATTCTATCAACGCATGGGATCACAGAGTAACAATGCAACATGATATTATTCAATTTTCCCGTACAGAATTTAGACCATTTTGTGTTCCTGAAGAAGTACTATTGCATAGAATTAAACTATCATAAATTAAACTTAGATGTTGTATATCTTCTCTGAAGTTTACTGTGTTATTGGATCTTATATGAATCATTTCACTGATTAAGCGTCTACTGTAAACAGGTTCGTAATCCAAAATTTTGACATTGTCGAAGTTAAATCCATGTCCTTCAGCATGGACGTGTGCAGTGAGAGCTGTTTTTTGTGTCGTGTTACATTTTCTCGTATCATTTTTATGCTGTTTAATCCTTTCTTCTAGTAACTGTTTTGTTTGGCATATGTAGCATTTTGTGCAGTTGTTGCATTCTATTTTATAAACTATTTCGGATCGTTGTAAAATTGGTGTTTCTTCTTTTAGATGGGTGTAAAATTTCTTTTTGTTATTCAGAACATTATAGAAAGCTACAACATAATTGTACTCTCGGAAAATTTTATCTATTTTATATGATAATGGAGGGTAAAATGCTAGTTTGAAATATTTTTTAGGTGTTATGTTTTGTGGTATTGATGTGTCTTGTGGTCTATTCTCTATGTCTGTACGTTTAGCTCTATTATAGATATTTATACAGGTTTTTATGTAGTATGTTGGATAATTGTTATGCTTTAGGATTTCAGTTACTTTTTGCAAATTTTCTGTTCTATACTCCTCATCACTTAGAGTGATCGCTCTATTTATCAAATTTGTTGCTACATTCTTTTTTTGTGAGACACTGTGATTGGAATAGAAATTGACACATCTACCTGTGTTAATCGGTTTCGTGTACCAATTTTTTTTTAATCTATTTTTGTCTCTGATGACTAATATGTCTAAAAATGGAATACTCTTGTTATTTTCTTTTTCCAGAGTGAATTTTATTTTTTGATGGAATTAATTTAAAATGTTCAAAGTCTCATCAATTTTATCTTTAGGTATTAAGAGTAATGTATCATCGACATAAAGTTTTATTAGAGAAATATAGAAATTCAACTTCGAAATAGCATATTCAAATAGTGTTAGCATAACTAGGTTAGCAAATGTCGGGCTAGCGGGAGAACCCATTGCTGTACCTTCTGTTTTAGCATAGAAAACTCCTTCAAAAACGAAATATCCTCCTTCAAAACATAAATCTACGAGATGAATGAATTCTTTCTTTCCCAAATCCGTGAAATTACGAATTCAGAACAAATAAATAATTATCTTAAACAACTCAAGAAAGATTCAATCATAAATGAATCACAATATAAGATGCTTATATCGCATAATAGTGTAACACCGAAAATATACTTTCTCAGAAAAACCCATAAAAAGACGTCAAATTAAGACCTGTAGTAAGTAGCATAAAATCACCCAGCTACAAAATTGCGAAGTTCTTACATGAAAAACTCAATGATGTAATATCGACCTCAACATTTAATGTAGAAAACTCATTCATTTTGGCCGAAGAATTAAAATCAACCATAGTACCAGAAGGTTATGAATTGGTGTCATTAAATGTAACTTCTTTATTCACAAATATTCCGAAAGAATTGGTTAGGTATCAGGACAATAAAAAATCAATGGCACTTTATTCGTAATTTCACGGATTTGGGAAAGAAAGAATTCATTCATCTCGTAGATTTATGTTCTGAAGGAGGATATTTCGTTTTTGAAGGATATTTCTATGCTCAAACAGAAGGTACAGCAATGGGTTCTCCGCTAGCCCGACATTTGCTAACCTAGTTATGCTAACACTATTTGAATATGCAATTTCAAAGTTGAATTTCTATATTCCTCTAATAAAACTTTATGTCGATGATACATTACTCTTAATACCTAAAGATAAAATTGAAGACACTTTGAACATTTTCAACTCATTCCATCAAAAAATAAAATTCACTCTGGAAAAAGAAAAAAACAAGAGTATTCCATTTTTAGACATATTAGTCATCAGAGACAAAAATAGATTAAAAACAAATTGGTACACGAAACCGATTAACACAGGTAGATGTGTCAATTTCTATTTCAATCACAGTGTCTCACAAAAAAGAATGTAGCAACAAATTTGATAAATAGAGCGATCACTCTGAATGATGAGGAGTATAGAACAGAAAATTTGAAAGAAGTAACTGAAATCCTAAAGCATAACAATTATCCAACATACTACATAAAAACCTGTATTAATATCTACAATAGAGCTAAACGTACAGACATAGAGAATAGACCACTAGACACATCAATACCACAAAACATAACACCTAAAAAATATTTCAAACTAGCATTTTACCCCCATTATCATATAAAATAGATAAAATTTTCCGAGAATACAATTATGTTGCAGCTTTCTATAATGTTCTGAATAACAAAATGAAATTTTACACCAATCTCAAAGAAGAAACACCAATTTTACAACGATCCGAAATAGTTTATAAAATAGAATGCAACAACTGCACAAAATGCTACATAGGCCAGACAAAACAGTTACTAGAAGAAAGTATTAAACAGCATGAAAATGATACGAGAAAATGTAACACGACACGAAAAACAGCTCTCACTGCACACGTCCATGCTGAAGGACATGGATTTAACTTCGACAATGTCAAAATTTTGGATTACGAACCTGTTTACAGTAGACGCTTAATCAGTGAAATGATTCATATAAGATCCAATAACACAGTTAACTTCAGAGAAGATATACAACATCTAAGTTTAATTTATGATAGTTTAATTCTATGCAATAGTACTTCTTCAGGAACACAAAATGGTCTAAATTCTGTACGGGAAAATTGAATAATATCATGTTGCATTGTATAATTTATGGAACATGCCAGTAAACGATTTTGTGTTCCTCACTGTCGTAGTGGAACTCTTACGAAATGTTCAATAAGTATCTCGTTTCTGATCCTTCTGAAAAAGTTCCTGGTTTTGATCTTCCAAGACAAATTTGGACAGTTCTTAATCGGTTGAGAACATGTCATGGTCGTACCAATGGCATGCTATTTAAATGGAACTCAGTTCCTAGCGCAAGTTGTGAATGTGGAGAAGCAGAAGAAACAATACCTCATCTCATCAATAGTTGTCCCATATATAAATTTCAAGATGGTTTTAGGGCTATTCATGATGTTTCCAACTCTTTCTTGGAATGGGTTATGAATTTCAAACGAATATGATACGTATTTTTGTTATTCAGTTCTTTTTCTGCTTTTGTCTTTTTATTTCCAGATTCAATGTGAGCACCTTGAAGAAGTCTCTTTCTGCATCAATAGGAGATCACTCTTGAAGAAAGAAGTCCTTGAAATATATTTCAGCTTATTTTTGTATTTTCACACTTAGACGGGGAGCCAGGGTTTTTTTTTACTGGGGTTTTTTCCTAGGCTTTTATGTCATACGCCGAACTGTATGACACCCCGTCACTAACCCCTGATCTATATGCTTTATTGTTTGCTAACTAAATATTGTCAGCCAAAAGTTCAAAAGAATATATATATATATATATACTGTCGTATTGACAACACATTTCATATCAAAGCGTCTAAATTGAATTTAACCTTAATTTAAGATTTTGATTCCCATTTACATAAAAGATACAAAATTCTATTAACTTGAAGAAACGCTATAAAAAAGAAATACGTGGTGAGTGTTAAATTGACTTTGCTGGTGTTCCATTTATATCTAAGTACCTATTTGTTCGATATTTCAGCTTTGATAAAGAATCACATAAGATTCGAAACGTTGGCGATGTGTTAAATTTTTGATTACATTAAATTTGTCCAAAATCCTGCAGTCCTTACTTAATTATTAATATATTTAGAGTTTTTCATTAACTCTTGTATGAGATTACAAGTAAATACAGTTTGTCTAACACCTTCATCAAGAGATATTCAGCCTCAGTTGAGGACAATGATACAATTTGTTGTTTTTTGCTCTCCCATGCAACGGCTGCACCATTTAGTTTTAGAACAAAACCTGAATATGACTTACGATCAATTGGGTCATTACCCCAATCTGCATCTACATAGCTTTGTAAAGACTCTTCAGATTTGCCATACACTAATCCTAAGTCTAATGTGCCTTTAAGGTATCTCAATATCCTTTTAGCAGCAACCCAGTGAGTTTCATTATTACAATTATTAAACTGACTTAAGTAAGAAGTTGCATGGGCAATATCAGGGCGACAAGTAACATTTAAGTACATTAAGCACCCAATTAGTTCTTGATATTCGTTATAGGAATTATTTTCTGTTGCTTTCTCCAATTTCATATTTGTTTCCAGTGGAGTACCAACTGGATTTGCATCTAGCATACCAAATCTTTCTAGAATATTCAAAATATATTGTTTATTACTCAATTTGATGGTATTATTAGTAGCATCTCTTTCTACCTTCATACCTAAATTATGAGCAACAGGACCTAAGTCCTTAATTTTAAACTTACTTTGTAATGCAATTTTTGTTTCAATGAAATCTTTTTCATCATTGTAAAATATCAAAAAATCATCCACATAAACAGCAATTATTACAATTTTGTAGTCATTAATATTATAGAAAATACAGGGTTCATATTTACTTTGTACAAAATTTTTTGAAAAATAATATTCTCTTCCGCAAATCGCCAGGAAATTTTGACATTCCTGTCAAAATTTCTTAAAGAAAAAGTCAGGACTTCCTTACTGTAAGGAAATGATATTTCCGTACAGTTGTTAGTGTTCCACATAAATGATAGAAAACACATTGCTTAAGGAATTACTTTATATTTTGAAAACATCAAGTCATTGCTGAATACATTTTTAAGATCAATTTGTTATATTTACAGTAATTTGACAGTTAGTACAATTATTGAACATTGGAGGAACACTCTTAGAACTATGAGAAACATTTTGGACAACATGCAGGGTGGAAGGGTCATTTTGTTGAATATTTTGTACTGTGAAAATTTTATTTGCCACCTCAACCTTGTGTTAAGCGATTCTTCGATATATCCTTCAGCAACGTTTGATGACTTCCATCCGCCATGCCTCTTTAAACTAGTTATGTCGGCACCAAAGTCAACCAATATTGTTGCAGAAGACCGACGAAAGCAGTGACCAGTATATTCTGTCGGATTTACCAAGTTCAAATAAGTAGAAACTATTTTGGGCATTTTTCTAAATTGATGAATTCCTACCACTTGTCTACAACCCTTTCCGCTTTGATATTTTAGGAAAAATCGGTCACTGTTCATATTTTCTGGTCTTAACGAAACATACTTTCGATAATCATTCAAGTAGATCTGATTAATTACAAATGATCTTGGTTTGTTGGTTTTCGAATCAGGTATGCTGATTAAAAGCTTAGATTCTAAGTCTTCTACATCGTGTACAGTCATTCGGACTAACTCATCCATTCTACAGGCCCCAGAAATACCAAATATTACACCCACCTAAAAAATAAATAAAGCTATAATCTAAATAGAAGTTAAAAACTTGTAAATTACCTTAATCATTAAATTTTCTTTATCTGGAGCTTCTTGGAAAAATTTTTCAATTTCTTCCTTCGTTGAAATCTTAGATTTTTTTGCCCTATAACCTTGAGCTTGCCGTTTCAATAAAGAACGAAGTTTTGAGTATGTAGATATATCTACATTGGGTTTAAGTGCAAGGGTTGACTTCAACATTGATTAATTGGCCTATAATGTTGAAGATTTCATCTTTAAACAAAGGTCTAGGAAGTATGCCATTACAACATTTTCTGAGAAAGAACTCGTATTTTTACTCATGCGATAATCCATAAAACGTCTGTATGCATTTTCGTACTTTTCTCTTGATTTCTTTGGCAATAATTCTAATGAAGCAGTATTCACTGCCTCAACCAGCTCTGGAGGAGTCCCAGAAATGGAAATTTCATCATCACTTATCATTTTACTTTCGAGAACACTAGCAATTAAATTTATAAGCGTCAAGTTTGATAATTCAACCTCAATACGTTTCCATAGTAACCCAAGTAATTTTATTAGGAATTTCAAAGCACCATTTATTTGGGAATAAAATTATCGCGTTTTTTTTTAAATCAATCAATATCTGTCGAATTTTAAACGATTTGCGGAAAAATAGTATGTTTACCTCGTAGGAAAAGCCACATTCCTGGACTCTGTGTTGCTAAGTCTCGGCTTGCGCCTCGACTTGGCAATCTTCACAGTCGTCCAGGAATGTTAAACTTTTCCTACCCGGTAAACAATGTACTATTGTTTCTTCAAACCAATTACGTAATGACTGCTTAAAGTCATAGATTGATTTTTGAAGCTTACATACTTTTATTTCTGTACCTGGTTTTATAAAACCTTCAGGTTGTTGCATATAAATATGTTCCTTTAATTGACCATGTAAAAATGCGTTTTCTACATCTAAATGATTAATTTTAAAATTTAGTTTAGCACCAATAGCAAAAAGTAATCGAAGTGAACTATAGCTAATAACAGGTTTCACTATAATACAACCCTGCTTTTTTACTGCACTCCTTTGCTACAAGCCTAGCTTTATAAGTCACAATATCCCCATTAGAATCTCTTTTGACTTTGTATACCCACTTATTTTCATTAACATTGCAATTAGTGTTAGGTTTATCAACTAATGACCAAGTGTTATTTTGAATGAGACTATGATATTTTTTTGCCAATTCTTATGATTTGGTGAAGAATTTGCTTCTTTATAAGATAAAGGTTCTTTCTCTTTCCAAAGGTAAGTAACAAAATTTGGAAATACCTTAGGATTTCTAGTTCTAGTAGGATATCGACGATTCTTTTCATCTGGTTCTGGTTGTATCAAAATATCTGTAGGGGATTCTTCATTAGTAACAGGAATTTCTTCTATCACTTCATCTTCTTCTGTAGTCACTATAATTTCATTGGGTTGTTTGGTTGACTCTTCTGAAGATTGAACACAATTGCTAATATTTGGCTTTAGCAGGTCATGCTCAAGGAATTCTACACTGCATGCGGGAACTATTTGGTGTGTAATTGGATCAATTAGTCGGTAAGAGCTTTCGTTGTAACCAACAAAAATGTACATTTTGCTCTTAGCATCCAATTTTCTACGCTTTTCTACTGGTATATGGACGTAAGCAGGACATCCAAAAATTATTAAATGAGAAAGATCCACTTTTTCGTTGGACTATTTTTCTTCTGGAGTCTTTCCTGGAATTTTCTTTGCTGGAGATCTGTTAATTAAATATACAGCTGTATTTGCTGCGTTTGTCCACATCCTATTATCAGAATTCGAATCAATGAGCATACAACTTTTTCCATGATCGTTCGGTTGTATCTTTCCGCCAATCCGTTTTGTTCAGGGTTATATGGAACAGTTACCTGATGTTTTATTCCAGGTGCTTTAAAGATGTTAATTAATTTTTGATTGCAGTATTCTTTGCCATTATCTGAACGCACTGCTTTAATTTTTCTCTCACATTCATTTTCAACCATATTTTTGTATTGTAGAAAAATGTCTGGTACTTCACTTTTGGCGTTGAAGAAATATACAAATACTTTTTTAGTGTGGTCATCTATCAGAGTGAACATGTATTTTGCTCCTCCCCATGACTCCGTTTGCATTGGTCCACATAAATCAGTGTGAATTAGATCCAGTTTATTCTTGGAAAGTTAAGAATTCGTTGATTGGAAGCTTTTTCTGCATTGTTTGCCTTTTATGCATGATACACACAGTGGCGGCTCGTGACAATATAGTATGGTGAGGCACATATGAAAAAAAAATTTTTTTACGTAGCGAACAAAGTTTATATAGTGAACTCTACTTCGTCAGTTGCATAATAAATATATTAAAAAAATTTTTTCACTAATGCTTGGAATTTTTGATGAATCCTCAAATTATTTATGTACATATTACTTAATTTTATTGTCCCAATATATTATGAGCTTATTTTTCGATATACTAAATTGCTCAAAAATATGAAAACCATTATTATGCAGCTGTACAGCAAGAACCAACGTGGAGGTGTAGAGCATTCATGCCACGTGTGGGATGGGAATGAAGGAAATCGGATCAGATCAAGTTGGAAATTTTCAAAATAACGAAATAAACTCTAAATAAATAAAATAAACTCTGAAAAAAATTAACACTGAATAAAAAAATTAAAAAGGCAGTGTAAAATAGGATTTATTCTGAAAGTTATAAATGAAAATTATTCTAAATTGAGTTCTCAATATTAAAATTTTTTGTAAATCAATGGAATTCTACGACTTTCCTGATCAGCGAAATGATCTATAACCTTGTCAATAAAAATATTTTCGTCCTGTGATTTTATGAATCCCTTTTTCGATCGAAATTTTAGCGATATTACTCAGCCGCGCCTGTCCAGTTGTATTCCTAATATAATTTTTAATCCTTTTCAACGCAGAGAAACTTCTTTCTGTGGAAGCAGTTGTCAAATTTTCCGAAGTTTGAAGATAAAAATTGAAATAGATCATCAGCAGAACGCCCAGAACTAACATCATAAAATCCCATGAAGCGCTCAACAAGTTGGTCATCTATTACATAACGAAAAATGACTGATAACTGGGAATGACAGCTTATGTCAGTTGTTTCATCAACTTGCCAAGAAAAAAACAATGATTGTGAAATTTCGTCCTCGATTTGTTTATTCACAACAAAAGCAACCGAATCAATTAATTCATTTTGAATGGTTTTAGATGTAACAGAAAATACCGATTTATTGTTGGTGTCATTTTCTAAAAAGGTTTTTAAATTCGTGTCAAATTTACTAACAAGAACTACCAATTCTTTGAAATTTCCGCGATTCAAAGACTCATTCGATTCATCGTGCCCCCTAAAAGGTAACTCTTGCATACAGAGGTGCATCGTAATATCTATTAAACTTCTTAGAATTTGTCGATTTTCTTTGACTTCAGCATTGAAATTTTCACTTTCTTTTTGACACGCATTATCTATTGCTGTGGCGATATTTTATTTTTGCTTTCTCATAACGGTAAGCTTGCAATTAGATGAAATATGCTGAGCACTTTTATTGTGTAGCGATAGACCCCGAGATAAATTTTTCAAATCACTAAAACCACTTTTCGACCAAACTCTGTCGGAATTTCCATTAGTTGCTGAGAATAAAATGCACGGCCAACAAAATATTTTTTTCAAAGTAATACTCTCAGTAAGCCAGTCGTACATGTCATACCACGTATTTTGGAATCCCCGATTTGATTTACCGACCCCACCACTAGACACTAGAGATTTCCTCAAATCTGGAACAGGTCGCTTAACTTCCTTAATTAAATATAATTTATCATCATACGAATGAATCGAGAAATGTTGCTTATTTATTAAAAATTAACAATATCACAAGTACACTGAACATGTTCCTTAGGAATTTCAAAAGGTTTACTATTACTAGGTCCCGCTGAATCCATTTCGCGATCTGGTAGTCACATTCGATAAAAAAGATTTATATTTCAGAAAAAATTGACCTAAAAAGATTCTAATCATACGCGTTACCTCTAAATAACGATAAAGTGAACTAACCCTATTTCTCTATTTCCCGCTTCCCGATTAACTCGAATAAAAACCTGAGGCCAGCCTCTAATTCCTCGAGAAGCCGCCTTCAAAGCCGTAGATATGTTCTCACCGCTTCGACGCAGATAACCCGCTGGACATCGCAGAAGCGAAACGATCTCAGATCGGTTAAGATCGCGCAGAGGCCAGCCTCGGATTAATCCTAGAACTGCTTTCCATTACGTTCTCGTAGGTCATCGAAGTATGACACGCTAATTAAGTCAAAGAAGCCTGCGTTAGGCATGCCTCCAACCGTTTATTCAAAGAGGATTTGATTTGTTATGAATATAAAAGGAACGTGAAATCGGAAAAAATATTGAGGAAAAAAGTGATGATGAAAGGGAATGAAGGAATATACGGTTCAGAATTTTTTTGATGAGGCACTGCCTCACCTGCCTCATAGGACAAGCCGCCACTGGATACACATTTGTCTGGCTTGCTATCTGAAGGAAAATCTATGCCATTAGCATGAGTAGTTTTTAAAAGGTTCATGCTAACGTAGTTTAAATGACCAAGCCTCTTGTGCCACAATTCTTCAATGTTGATTTTATCAGCTAGGTTTGCCGATTCCTCTTGTTTGGCATCCAGGATAAATAAACCTCCTACATTCGTGCCTGTAGCCACAACCTCTCCCTGAACTGGGCATGTCTCTTTGTCCACTATACGACAACCTTGTTTATCAAATATTATGCTATAGTCTTTTTGAACTAATGCACTTACTGAGAGTAAATTGGCAGTTAGGTTTTCTACATACATGACATCTGATATTGTCTTTGATTGATTATTGTGAGACAATTTAACTTTTACGTCTCCTGTACCACCACACCTCAATTCATTGTTGTTAGCAACATATATATTTTGTTCATTGTGCTTATCACTTAAGTTTATTAGCAAGTTTTTGTCACCTGTCATATGAGAGCTTGCACCACTATCTATGCAGCAGAGACTGGGCTGTGAAGGGCTATTTGTGGCTCGAAGTTTCTTGAAACTTGCACTTGACTTAATTGATTTTGATTGAATTTGTCTTTATTTGTTTCTCCCATCTGTTTGGGGTTCATGCTTTTGGCAGCTAGTTTCCTGCATTCATTTTTCCAGTGTGATGATTTTTTACAATAAGAACACCAAGGCTTTTGTTTCATATTGTTTGAAGTGAAAAATGCTGAATCGGTAGATTTTTGTTCTTTGTACTTATCATCTTGGAGTAGCTTCTGTTTTATTAGGTCACTAGTAATTGAATATGTGGAGTTTTCCAGAGCCATGACCATCGGGTCATAATCCTCTGTTAGGCCAGACAACATTGTAGAATAATTAAATCAGTGTTACCACACATATCATTACATAACTAAATTCTGTCAACGTATGGGATCACAGAGTATACCATAGAATACCAACAAAACCGGTCTATATCTTATGGTGCCAGTAATTATTCTCATGGATATATTAAGTTATCGATTTTTTGTGTATGTGCACTAGTAAACCAAACAGAGCAACAATACTCAGCTGCAGAAAAGACTTAGGCTAGAAATGCTTTGCGAAGAGTGGAAGCATCAGCATTCCAAGAAGATCCAGCTAATTTCTGAATAAAATTATTCCTAGTTTTCAGTTTTAGGCTCAGATCATCTAAATGAGCCATTTAATTGAGAGATGAATCTAATTTGACTCCTAAGGATTTTGGATAAAAATTATGTTCGATAGGAAAATCATTGAAAGTTACAGCTAATTTCCTATATTTTTCATTATTATTCAGATGGAAACATATTATTATTAGATTCTTTTTTTGAGTTAATATGATACAATTTAACAGTCATAGATCTTGCGTTAATTTTGGGCGTCGTGTCATTGAACCACAGGTTATCCAGCTCACTTGAAGCCCTCAACACTTGCAGAAGAAGAAATTTTAAAATTTTCGATGTGTTTCATATCCTGCCATAGTCTCTTTTATTGAACGGAAAGTTCTCCTCTTTCAACCAGTATAATAGTGATTGGGGACTATCTCATCAATCCAAGCGCAATTCGAATTACAGAAAACTGTACTAAATCCAACTTTATGAACTGCGCTTTGGCACACCTACCATACAGAGACCTTCCAAAATCCAAGTGTGATCTGACAAGACTCTTATAGACATTCAGAAGCGTAGAAGGGTGAACCCCAGGAGGATCGACATAGGCTTTCAATTATTTTTGCTAGGGATATCGCCTTATCTAACATGTGATCTATGTGTTTATCCCACCAACAAATATTCAACCTGAGACTTCCATTCAATGGGTTGTAAGACAGGAGTAATCAAATTCATATTATGGGAAATTACACTTTTAATAGTGGCCGCCGGCTTTTGGGTGTTAATTTTGAGGTTGTGGGAACATAATCAGTTATTCAAACTGGACAAACATATAATGATCATATCATATCAGACCGAGCAGAATATGGGAAAGCATCTGTATACTGAAACAGTAGACTAAAATATGCCAACAAGGTGGGCCGGCAAAAAGAATACAGAAGGAAAAGTTGGGGACTCAGAGGTGAACCCTGAATAAGTTCATTGGTGACATATTTCCTGTACTCCGTTCAAGAAGATTCTGTAATCTCAACTGATCTATGTTCCAGGGAATCCCGATGTTCCGCAAGTCCTGCCAAAGGAGGCTAAGATCAACGCATACGGATACGTTTGAGATATCAATAATTACAACCACATGAACTGCCTCTTATTAAATGCCCGGTATATATGGCCTGTCAGAATAGTGTGACAATTAGCGATGGATCTATCTCTCCGAAAACCAAAAGTGAGGGTTCTATCTATTCCACTGCTCCTCGACAGTCTTTTCAGTCCTTTCTTTCACCATTCTTTCAAGAATTTTTGTGATACATGGAGTTATTGTAATAGGTCGATAGCTGGAAGAAACATAGGCAAGGCAGTTCCTCTGAATAATTGGTACAATGGAGGAGGTCTTCATACAAGGTTAGGGATCTTCAGCCAGAAGAAACTGGTTTAAAAATCGAAGCAAAGTATTTCTGCAGAATGAGGAATATGATGTAAGATCAGATACTCAATGCCATCCTTGCCTGGGGTGGAGATCCTCTTGGTCCTAAGTGAATAGCCAAGTTCATTCAGGGTAAAGGAATCTTGAAAGTGTTCATATACCAACATAGCGGTTGGATCCGCTGGAGAAATTCTATCCAATATCTCCATACAACACTGATCAGATATACTTTGAGATTTCTCGCTCCGTGTTTGTCTCAAAACCTTTGCAATCATCTTCCAAAAGTTGTTAGTGTCCCTGATAAATAGATTCTCTGTAGATTTCCGGAAAAAACTCCTCTTCTTCTTCGTCATTCTTCTGACCTGGGCCAACTGATGTTCATATTCAACATAATTTTCCATGGTAGGAGCATGATTGTATTCTGCCAGTAGCAGTCTTCTTTCACCAGTGAACACTGTATTTTGGGTTAGAACATCTTCTGTATCAGGGTATGGCCTCCTCTGCCGCAGTTTGAATCAACTTAATGTAGTCGAGCATATCTGTCATCTGTCCAATACCAGAACTGTCGATAATTTTCCCAACAAATTTTTGCCAATTGGCCTTCTCGGTGTTGAATATTCTTGAGGTTTTCCTGGGGACTGAAGTGTTAATTCCATGAGTCCGGACTTCGACAACAATGGGTCGATGATCACTGCGTCCGGTATGAGGAATGACTGACCAGTCACACGGAATGAGCAAGTCTCCAGAACAAATGGACAAATCTGGGACACTTGGGTTTTCGTGGGAAGCTGTTATCCTAGTGGGCGTCCCATCACTTTGGATTACCTAATTCTAATCACTTTCAAAGGCCTGTACTACTCTATCATTCTGATTGGCGATTCCAGAGCCTAATGCAATGATGGCTTTGAAATGCCCCAGAAAGAGGACAGGACCATTGGTCATCTGATCCAATTGATAGAGAAATTTATCAGTCACAGATACATCCGGAAGGACGTAGATGTTGGAAATTTCAACCCGCTTAGAATGTATTCCCTTAAGCTGTATCCTCTGGGGTAGGTTGAACCCTTGAGTGTTGATGATATCATAATCCAAGGTATATCGAACAGCAACTGCAATTCTACCGGCAATGATGATATTATGATTATCCATTGAAAATGTCTCATTCAACATAATGATATCTGGTCTTGTTTCCCTTATATAACTTTAGATCATGAAAATTGGTCTTGAGCGACTTCATATTCCACTGAAGAACCCGTAGCATACTTAATAAAAATTTTTATTTTTAATTTTTAAATTATAACGAAAGGTGATTCAAGTAAATCAAGGGTGCTACCAAGAAAGTAATATGCAATATTGAAAGATACCAATAAAAAAATGAAATTACCATATTTCAGGTATTCCTCCTCATATGTAATTCGATGTCTATTGTGACTGAGTGTCTTCAATGATCATGGACTGGTCGTTGTGGCTATCTGCAATGCTAACCTGCGACAGTCGTTGGCTGAAATCATTGCTAACTGCATTATTTTCAGATTAGCTATATTGGGGATCTGAATAGATATTCGGGGATACGATATGATTAGAGATGTAGGTCGACAGTGAATCAAACAAGCATTATGCGCTGCTCTCTCATAACCTGATGGTACTGTGCTCTTCCTTTTTGGACTTGTTCATCTGACATTTGGTCGTACAGCACCCTGTGATCATATGCCTTGAGTTGTAGCTGCAACTCTAGCATATGATTACTTTTATGAATTAATTCATGGGACAGGTCTTCGGCCTTTCGCACGACACGGGAAAAGTTCTGCGAGCCGAGGGGCTACTTTTCTCCTATATGTTATATATTTTTAAAATTTCCTGTTATTTGCTTTATGCCTTTGTTGGCAATGAATACAGCAAGGCTCCGAATGAGACAAGGTTTTCCATCCTCGTTATGTGAACCGCATGACAAAGAGCACATACTGAAAACTTCTTCAACAAATATTTTCTTCTTGAAAATTTCTGCATGTTTGTAATAACCATGCTAGAAAAGTACAATTAACCCTAATAATAAAAATTAGAGGGTTGAAGAGGATGACAAAGGGTAAAACAAAAAACTTGGGAATGCATAAAATTTGTAAAAAATGGAACAAAAAAAGGCCTGTTTCAGGATTTTAGTACTTAATATTTTTATTCTGAAAAAATGAATTTGTTCCATAATTTTCACTCGCACTGTATACCCCATACTTTCAGTTCAGGAAAATCTGGTCGATATCAGTGATTCTAGTAACTCAAAAAATCAGACCAGTTTCTCATTTTAGGCATCACTAATCAATCAATTACTGATCGATCAATTGTGACATTGATTAATTATTCATATGATAATAAATAAATAATATGTAAATTCGACAAATATGTAATTTACAAGACATTTCTGTTCCCACTTTCACCACTGTTTTATTTTCTTCATGTCGATTTCATTAACGTTACCATTATATTTGTACTAATTTGTTTCCCATTCCAACCTTGATAATTGAAAATGAAGAAAAAGTTGATTATTTTATCCTCAGGAAATAAAAACAAGTGAGAATGTGGTCATGAATAACCTACAATTCCAACTACTACTAGGAATGTATTTCGCGGACGAATTCGTTATTGGGCCAAATCCATCTAATGATTCAAGAGTTATGAGCATATGAACATATGTTTTTTACATAACTCCTAGAATATGCATCGGGTTGAGTTGTAACTTGAATATATCAGAGTTAGTTTGAAACGAATAGGCTCACAAAATTTTGATGAAATCGGCAGGCTAGAAACATTTCAAAATAATTCCAAAAGAAGATTCATTATTAATTCGGACCTATACAAACAAAAATTTATGCATGTATGGACGTTCTCTTATCTCACGTATTCTCATTATCGTAGCTCCTTTTCACCTAAAGATATGATAATTATTCATTTACTTAAGAGAAAACAAAAATGACATAACGTCCGTCAATATTATTAATGCTCGATGCTTTCATATACAATACATATTCGGTTGACATGAGTTGGACTTATTGATTAGTATCAATTGGCAAAAAATTAATCTGAATGGTTTATTACGGTGAAATAATGTACGTTGTCATAATTTAGAAAAGCACTGACGTGGATTTTTAGGAAAAGGGAATTTATGCTTGAAACAAAACTTGAGGAAGACTATGAGTTATTCTTAAATTGAAATATGGGTTTGTCCTGACACCGGACGTTTTGTATTATTATCACATTGTTCCAGAGTACGGAAAAACAATTCTTTTCAATTGAATAAGGTGCTTTCAGATTTGTTATAGTTGAAATATTTTATAGCAAGTAGACAAAAAGAGCGCCAAAGCCAACTGACCTCACTACAATTCAGGGAACATTCCTTCCGAATTTCATAAGGTTAAAGTAATAGGGATTTTGAAACGAGGAAAAATCCTTGTGATCCTAGTAGTTATCGACCCATCAGTTTATTGAGTGTTCCTTTCAAGATATTAGAAAGGCTAATCCTTTTCAGAATTGAATCTTCTAGAGAAAATGCTTTACAAAATTTCCAGGGAGGCTTTAGAAAAAACAGAAATTGTTCGGATCAGGTTCTCAGCCTTACAACTTTCATAAAATCAGGCTTCAATGATAGGTTGAAAACAGGAGCTGCTTTCATCGATTTATCTTCGGCATATGACACTGTGTGGAAAGATGGATTAATGTTCAAACTCTATGCCCATCTGAAATGTGGGAAAATGGTACGATTATTAGAAAATATGTTATCTGATAGTCGTGTTTTTATTGACAATAAGAGTAGCAACTTCAAAACATTGAAAAACGGTCTTCCTCAAGGATCAGTTTTAGCTCCTTTACTTTTCAATTTATATCTAAGTGATTTGCACACTACATCATCTCAAAAATTTGTTTATGATGACGACATTACTATTGCTTAACAACATTCGGATTTCCATACTCTGGAAAACATACTGTCATCTGATTTGGAAATTTTAAAGAATTATTTTATCGAGTGGCGATTATGTCCAAATCCCAACAAAACAGAGGTATCTTGTTTCCATCTGAATAATCATGAAAAATATAGAAAATTAGCTGTAACTTTCAATGATTCTCCTATCAAACACAATTTCTATCCAAAATACTTAGGAGTTAAATTAGATTCATCTCTCAATTACAAGGCTCATTTAAATGATCTGAGTCTAAAACTGAAAACAAGGAATAATATTGTTCAGAAATTAGCTGGATCGTCTTGGGGTGCTGATGCTTCCACTCTTCGCACAGCATCTCTAGCCCTAGACTTTTCTGCAGCTGAGTATTGTTGCTCTGTTTGGTTTAATAGAGCACATACACAAAAATTGATCCACAATTGTGTGCTTTCTAATTTTTTTATAAGAATTTCATTTTTTCTCTATACTCAAATATAGAGTTTGGAAGTCTCAAGCATCGGCAGCACTGATTCAATTTAAGGTGGGCATGAAAATTGAAAGACAACAACACTGTCATCAACCATAGAATATTCGATCTTGTTAAATGTTTTAATGAACTTTATGCCGTAATAACATGAATCACTGAGGCGGAATATTATTGGGATATTTATGGCGGATTTGAGAAAAGCGAACATGGCCGTCTTACTTCCACTTGTTACAAATTATTTTTGAATTTCAGAGTTCAAGTTCATATTAATAATATCCTGCTCTAACCTTCAACCCATATAGGTAATAATGTTTGATAACTGAAATATTATATACTCAGCAGCAAAAGAAAACATGAAAAGCCTAAATTCAATGTTTCACAAAACTCAAGTGCATTAAGAAGAAATAGGATGAGATGATTGTCACATTTTTAACATAGATTAGATCAGATCAAATTCATCTCATTGTTACAGTGTTGTCCTTATGAATGAATAACTCGGTAATATAATATTTAATTTAAGGATATACATATGTTAAAATAAACACAATACGATGTATCGATAAAGTTTCAGAAACTTCAGGACAGTTCCTGCATTGTATAGAATACATTTTCTTTAAGTTCATTTCTTGTTTGCTTCTTGAACGCTGTAGGATGTTATGATGTTAAATTAGCCGGTTATCTATTATACAATGCCAAACAATAATGTAAATGCATGTTATGCGTTCTTCACAAACGATGTAATCGAAACACACACTTTTTCCTACTTCGTGTGTTGTGACAGCGTATTCTCGAGTGTTTTTGAAACCTGTTTCCATTATAATATACAGGGTGTTCGGCACATGGACCGTCAAATATTTTTGGGGCGTTGGTAGGGTCATTTGCTGCCATTTCAGTCTTGGAACCTGGGTCCTTAGTATTACGGTTACGGAGGTATGGTCTTTTTATTAGGTTTTTCTAAATTACCCAAAATGTACCCTTCGAAGCCCCATAACTTTTTTTGCGTGGGCTTTTACATGCATTTTTTTTATTGTATTAAGTCTACATGAGTGTGTGTTTGAAAAAAAGTGTATTTATTGTTACAGATATCACCACAAAATTATCACGAGGGACTTTTATTAAAAAAAAAATTTGAAAGTATGAAAACATCTCCACTCCTATTGAAATTTTGAAAAAAAGTTACAGCTATTACAAACTTAGTTTTATTTTAAAATGTTCTTTGGTTTATAACGCTAACCATATGCTATTTACGTAAGTTAATAAAAAAAAACTGTAATTAAGGTTTTAGTCAGAAGAGTGAAGAAAGTCGCATCTAAATAAAAGTACGGATTTCGACACAACACAGCGAGCAAAGAAATTTTACCTGTCCGTTTTAGATGCGTGTGAATTATTATTACTATTTCTGTCATTCGAGATTTAACTGTCTCTGCTGTTGGAAGTGTCTGTGCCGCGTATTTCAGTTTTTTAAATTTGTATTTTTTTATTTTTGTTACTTTTAACGACTTTTTGCTACTGTTGTTTTAATTTCACCAACACTGAGTATGCTGATATGGTGATGGCATATGGCAAGGCCTATAGTGCTCAAAGGATTTATCAAGCCAAATTTCCTGATCGAAGATTACCCCACCACGAAACATTCTCGACGACTTATCGACGATTAAGAGAGACTGGAAACTTAAATTTTCAAGAACCTCGGGTCAATGTGAGGCAACACCATGTAGCAGTTGACGATCAAATACTTCAAGCCTTTGAAGAAGATCCAACTACAAGCATTCGTGTCGTTGCTCAAAGACTCAACTTAACGATTTGGAAAGTTTGGTCAGTACTTCGGGATAAAAATCAACAAGCTTTTCATTACACCCCGGTACAAGGTAAATGAACTTTTTTCTGATAAATTTGTCCTTTTGACTACGAAAAAATTGTCATAGACTAATGAATTTTATTAATTGTTACAGGTCTTCATGAAGGCGATCCTGCCAGACGGTTGGAATTCTGTAGATTTTTGCTGAACACGGATGTCGATGACAACTTGTTTCTAAAACGAATTTTGTGGACAGACGAATCCTGTTTTAACCGAGAAGGAATAACAAATCTGCACAATTTACATCACTGGGCACCTAAAGATGAGAATCCCCACATGAAAAGGCAAATGAGTTTTCAACAAAAATTCAGTGTTAACGTTCGGGCTGGTGTGATAGGAAGACATCTCATCGGGCCACACTATTTACCGGTTCGATTAAGTGGGCCTGCTTATTTGCATTTTTTGCAGAATGCTCTGCCGGAGCTACTAGCCGATGTTCCGGCCTTCGATGAAGATTGTGTTCCAGCATGACGGTTGCCCGGCACATTTCCTGAGAGAAGTTCGAGATCACCTCGACAACTCTTTTCCAAATTCATGGATTGGCAGAGCCGGCCCCATCCCTTGGCCCGCAAGATCTCCAGACCTAACACCTTTAGATTACCATGTCTGGGGTAGAGCCAAAGAATTGGTTTATTTCACAGAGATACCTACAAGAGAGGTGTTGATTGAACGCATAAACGCGGCATTTGTGGTAATGAAAGAAGAAATGTTGCTAGCCACTACAACGGTCGAAATCAGAAAAAGGTGTCGGGCGTGCATTCGGAGTAGAGAAGAACAATTCTAACAGAATTTACGTTAAAAAATCGTGTTATTTCACTTTGTAAATAAACAATCATACAAAAACTGTATTTTACAAAAACTCTGTCCTTACTTTGCTATTTTATCTAAAACACTATTTGTAGTATTTTTTTATTTATTGACTAACGTAAATAGCACACTTTTAGAACCGCGATAAACCAAAGAACGTTTTAAAATAAAATTAAGTTCGCAATATCTGCAACTTTTTTTTAATTTCTTTTAGAAGTAGAGATGTTTTCATACTTTCATATTTTTTTTTAATAAAAGCCCTCGTGTTAATTTTGTGGTGTTATCTGTAACAATAAAAAGATTTTTTTCAAACACACACTCATGTAGACTTAATACAATAAAAAAAAATGCATGTAAAAGCCCACGAAAAAAAGTTATGGGGCTTCTAAGGGTACATTTTGGGTAATTTAGAAAAACCTAATAAAAAAATCATGCCTCCGTAACCGTAATACTAAGGATCCATGTTCCAATACTGAAAAAGTAGCAAATGACCCTACCAACGCCCCAAAAAAAATTTACGGTCCATGTGCCGAACACCCTGTATATATATTTATACAGAGTGTTCTGATTTGTTTCCGACAAACTGAAATTGGTGATAGATCACATCATTTTAATGAAAAAAGTTCTGATGAATATAGGTCCACAAGTGTTCCGTTTCCGAGATACAGGATGTTGAAGTTGAAAAAATAATTCGCGTTTTCTTTAATACTTTCGACTGATTCCAAATAATTGAATGAAAATACATAGGGACTTTTTGAGGTGAGAAATGCAAATTTGTGGTCTATATGGTTGTATTTTCTAGAGGGCGCCACTGGAAATCATTTCGTCCCCTTTAAACTGTTGTAGATTTTTTGTGCTACCCTGTAAGTCATTTTAGACTGAAAATATTGATTCTCCTGGCTTTTCTAATTGAAAAAGGTATGCAACATTTAAGTCGCTAGGACCAACGGTTTCCGAGAAAAATGCATTTAAAGCTTAGGATTCATACCAATTTCCATAGTGAATTTTCAAATTTTCAAAAATTTCTTGTGACGATTTCAATTTTCTATTTACGTTTTACATTACATCAGGGTTTTGACTAAAATATTAATTGTTTTCAAACTTGGAAGTGTTATTTAAAACAAAATCTATTTTGCAAACCCCTAGAAGCTTACAAAAATCGATTCCCCAGATGTTTCTATTTGAAAAAGGTATACCTCATTGAAGTCGCTAGAAACAACCGTTTCCGAGAAAAGCACATTCAAAGTCCAATCCATATTATCTTAATCTTCAAAAAATGTAGAAAAAAATTTGTTATAAATTAAATATTTTCTACATACTATAATATCTGAGTATCAGAATAATTTGGATGTTAATTAGCATGGGAGAATTCTTCATTTGGATTGCCATTGAGAATCGATCGAACGCCATCTAGATCTGAATTTGTTCTAATTTATTCAATCGATGTGCCTAAGGGTCATACCATAAACTTTTCCATTCCATTCACGCAAGAATTAGACTTTATCTAAAATCAAATCATCCAGCTATAACAAATCAGAAACTCATCACATCGACCTTGCTGACTTTCTGTTTTCCAATTCAATTGCAAATCATATTTTAATCATTACATCTAATTCGCATCGATATGGTTAGATCCCTGATAGGTTGATGTAATTGATGTAATTTATTGGTTGCGGAGTTACAGTTGATATACGGACGTAATCTTGAGCGTATGTTTATGCACTATCAGTTCATTAACCTACTTCTTATTTTATTTACTATTGTTATTCAAATGAATTATGCGAAGGCTGCGGTTCCATCATCCTTCTCACACTTCACCGGCTGGAAATTCTGAGTGATTTTTCGAACTAATTGATTAACTGTTGAACGAATCTTTTATGATGAAAAAACATTTTTTTTTATTTATGTGTCATAGATGAAGAGGCATGATGAATAATTTTCAATAAAATTAACTTATTAGACAACATTACCGTTATGAATTTGCATGAAATTTTCCTTCATTAAATAGTTATTTATACCATAAAATATACAAGCAACATTTACAAGTCGAGGACGAGTTTGCTCCCGAGCAATAGGCAAAACATGGGATGGCAAAAAAATAAAAGAAATAGTTGATGTATTTAAATCTCATATTGTACAATAGTATCCGATGTGCAGGGTTTACTCTTAATAATAATGTAATCGACTGTCAAGAAAAACATTGTTCTAACTCCCCTTTTTGGCGCTCTTGTTCACCCGAACAGAGTGCCTATCATTTTGCCCGAAAGTCTGTAATTTTGGAATATCGAGCCGAAAATGGTCTCAATCGATTGGGTTCGACTCCTGATGAAGAATTCGTGGCGAAAGTTGAGTCTGTCCGGTCGGCCGGCCGTATCCTCTCTAGCATCCAAAAGGAATCAGCTAGAGTTTTCAAATTTTCAGAATAGGTTAATTGTCTAAATATCTCGGTCAAGTTCGTTATTGGGCCAAATCTGTCGGATGGTTCAGTAGTTATGAGCATCTGAAATTTTGTTTCCTCAATAACTACTAGAATATCCATCCGATCAAGTTGATACTTGGAATGTTATTGAGGAGGCTGAAAGAAACGGATTGCAAAACTTCGCAGAAATCGTCACGCTAGAAAATTTAAAAAAATTCCCAAAAAAAAAATTTTCAATACTTGATATCTCCTAAGACTTCATTTAGATTTAAATAAAAATCTGTATATATTTTGAGGTTATCGATATCTTACTCATCCTCAAATTTCATTGTCGTAGCTCTTCCCCTTCTGAAGATATGATCATTTTTTTCATTTACTCAAGAGAAAAATAGAAATGTCATTAAGTCCGAGCTTTGTCATTGAAAGATTTGCCATCACAGATCGATATTCGTTTGACAACTTGCGGACCTAGATATCAGTGTCAGTTGGCGTAATATCAATCAAAATTTTCATAGAATTCATAGAGGTAGAATTCGATGTCGATGACGTTGTCAAAATTCAGAAAAGCACAGACGTAATATTAATCAAAAAATTTTTTATCATAGAGAAAGAATTTGATGGCATTGTCAAAACTCAGAAAAGCAATGACGTAAGTTTTTAGGAGAAGCATAGAACAAAATTTGGTCAAAATTATGAGTAGTTATTTTCAAATTTTTATATTCATTAGGCTTTCATATTTACATCACATTGTCCCATAGTACGGAAAAAGACTATTGTTCACCCGATCAGAGAGCTTATAGATTTGTTAAGGTTTGAATATTTACTCGCTAGTAGCTCAACAAGAGCGCCAAAGCAATCTGACCTCACGTCAGTGCTTTCTAAATTTTTTAAAATATGGTGTTTTAATGAGAATGTTGTTCTAACTCCCAATTTAAGATATTTCGGTACAAAATTTTGAGAAAGACTGTCCTGAATACATTTTTATCGTTAATATTCATTATGTACTAACTGCAATATTCATAAGCTATCCAGAAGAATATTGTTCCTACTCCACTTCATAAAGTTACAATGTCCTAACTCCTTTTAATATTGGAGTAAGGACATGGTTTCGCAACAGGAGCGGCCATGCATTGGAGTTAGAACACTTTTCCACTACAGAAACAATTTCTTCAGTGGAGTTAGCACCAATAGGACGCCGTCATTTTCACCGCGTAAAGTTGTTTGTCATAAATTTTTACACAGTGTTCTTATAAAAATATTGGTGAATAAACTAACAAAAAAGATGAAATGAAAGTGGACGCAAACCTAAACACTGATGGTGATATTATTATGATACAAGATGATATGTAGGTTTTCAATGACAAAATAATTACATTCTAACCTCAACATTGCTTTTTCATTTTATTCACACAGGTTTATCTCTAATTTTTTGGGAGAAAAACGAAATTATCGTATATTCCGAGGACACACTCGAGGATCGGGGGGTCAATGTTGTTGAAAATAGTAATAGTAATAGTAATTTATTAATTCCAAAGTATTACACCGCGTATAAAACTGGAACAAGTCAAATGAAAAACAAAATTTACAAATTATTGACTTCTGCAATATACCCTAAATTCCTCTAAATTATAGGGCTCACATTTCAATATCAGATCATACAACCTTCGCTTGAAATTCACTAAACTGGCAACTTTTCTTAATTCAGGTGGTAAAACATTGATCAAACTGATGGCCATGTATTGTACACTTTTCTCTCTCAAAGTTGTTGTATGAGCTGGTACATTGTAAGGAAAAATTCTCCTCGTATTATTGAAATTTTTATACACCTCAAAGTATTCACTATGTTTTCTAAAAAAATACAGAACCTTATAAATATACAAACCATAAACAGTAAGTATGTTATTTGACTTAAAAATTCCTCTACATGATTCCCAGTAACACATCTTAAGCATAGATCTTATAGCTCTTTACTGTATAATAAAAATAGACTCTACATGAGATGAGGTTCCCAGAATATAATCCCATAAGATATTGCAGTATGAAAATTTGCATAGTAAACTAGTTCAAGTATATCTGATCTTATTTGATTTCTTAGCATAAAAAGGGTATAACAAGCAGAATTCAATTTACTCTTTAGATTTTCAATATGTGGACCCCACTTCAGATGCTTATCAAGTCTGAGACCCAAGAACTTCACACAATCCTTAACCTCAATATCATCATCTTCCATGTTTATACACTGTAGAAAGTTTAATTTCGCTTTTTCACTGTCACAATCGGTCTTGTGTACATTCAGAATCAGATTATGATCTCCAAACCACTGTTTTATAAGTTTCAGTAAATTTCCAACATGATCTCTAAGCGCTGTTATGGATGGTAATTTAACGAGATAGTTTGTGTCATCTGCAAACATCAGTAATCTACAATTCAATCCCCTATGTAAAATATAAAGAGCACAGACGTAAATTATGAACAACAATGTTGGACCATTGTTGTTCATAATGTATGCTACCCTGCGGTATGCCGATGGTGGTGAATTTTTTGTCAGATGCGAAAATTTCATCTTCAACCTCTATAATGACCATTTGTTTTCTATATGTTAAATAGCTCTGGATTAGTTTCAACTGATTATCTCTAATCCCGCAGTTCTCGAGTATTTGGAGTAACCTTTTATGTTCAACACAGTCAAACGCTTTTGTTAAGTCCAAAAACAAACCTATGGGAATCTCGTCTTGTTCGAAGGCATTGACAATTTCATTAGTGAGCTCATATATAGCTGTTTCTACACTTCTACCTTTTACAAAGCCGTGTTGGCATTTAGGTATTACATTAAATTTGAGGAAAAATTTTGATAATCTATTGTAGAGAACTTTTTCGAAAATTTTGGAAAATGATGATAGAATACTTATTGGTCTGTAGTTATTTAGATCTTCCATGCTCCCCTTCTTATGTATGGGTTTAATTATGGCTATCTTCAAGTTCTCTGGGAAGATGCCTTCCATAAAAGAGCGATTCATTATAAACGTTAGTGGTTTAACTATTATTTCAATAGATAATTTAATTACCTTAATGGAGATGTCATCATGACCAACAGATGTTTTACTTTTTAGTGAACGTACCACCGAGATAACTTCCTCTTGGTCAATCTCGAACATAAAGAATGATCTGTCCAATCTAGAGGGTAGAGAAGGGTCGGGGGATTTAGATATATTCTGCGTTAATGAGGTGGCAACTTCAGTGAAAAAGCTATTGAAATCGTTCGCTAGTTTTGACGGATCACTGGATTTTAATGAAAATTTCTTACTATTATTTTTTGTGAGATTTTTTATTATCTGCCATGACGCTCGTGATTTATTTTCAGATTTCAGTACCAAGTCACTGAAATAGTTCTTTTTTGATACACTAAGGAGAGAATCATATTTTTTCTTGATTGATCTGTAGGTCACTTCAAATATACGATCAACCGATGACACAATAAGGAGCTTATCAAGAATGTCCTTGAGTTCCCCTAATTCTGGGGTTAACCTGAAATTTCTCCCCGATGTACATCTTACTACTCTAACTATTGAAAAACATCTATTGAAAACTTCAGAATAACGGTCATGAAAAACACCCCATAGATCACTGGGGTTAGCTGAAGAGATGTAGATATCATTCCAGTCAGTTTTTAAGAGTTCATTCAAAAACATACTCACAGTGTCATCATTGATGATCCGTTTTTTGATTAATTTCCTCGGGGGGATATCGAATTGCAATGTACTGACAAATTTTAGGGCAGAATGATCTGATATGTGATATTCTATGACCTCAGTTGAGCCTCCGAGAGACGTGATAACATTGTCTACACAGGAACCCGAAGAAGGACGTGTGGGTTTGAAATTTGTTATTTTTACCTGGAAACTTTCCAATAAGGCTAAGAATTCCCTACTCTCAGGGGACCTTGACAAAATATCGATGTTAAAATCTCCCACTAATAAGTAGCTTGCCTTCTCCTCAGAGCAGCGTTCTAAAATAGTGTTTAATTTTACAAGAAATACCTCAACATCTGCTAGTAGTTGCGTGTTGGGCCTGTAAATACAGGTAGTTTACGGTTGCCGATGCTGAGCTGTGCAGCAGTACACTCAATGACGTTACAGATGCTTACTGATTTAAAATCTGACCTACTGTTACAAACATGCTTGTCCTTACTATATATGGCAACACCACCATGCTTGCCTCTTTGTCTACAATAACTTGATATTAAAGTATAACCATCCAAATGATATGCAGCTAGTTCCTCTTCACATTTCCAGTGTTCCGTTACAGCAACCACATCAGCACTCTCATGATCAGCCATCAACTGCAGCCCATTTAGAGCATTCCCCAGAGACTGTAGATTTTGTAAAATAAGGCAGAAATTTAAGGTTTTCTGTTTCCTCGTTGGTCCCTGAAAAAATTTGGGGAGAAATTGAAGGGTCTCAGTACTATGCCTTCTGGCCAAAATGATGATGAGTATGCCTCCTCACTCAAGCCTATGCTAAATGCAGAGTTACCACCCAGAGTCCTTAGTTTCTTGACTGATACTTGCTGAATCTCTTGGTCGCCAAGATAGTCTTCAATATCCTTTTCTGCTACGTCATTGCCGACTATTCTACCAACATAGAGCTATTTCTTTCTAGAGGCACCCACAATTTTCATTTCATCTTTTGTTTTCATTCCACTACAAACAATCTAGTTTTTCGGTTTATTTTTTAATGTACGCCTACGGTTTTTAATTTCTTTCCAACTATTCTCCTCAGGAGTCGACGTCTGTTATACTCATCACGTTCATTTTGTTTTCCTCTCTTTGTTTTTTTATGGATGTACATGAAATTATACAGTCAGAAAATTATGTGCAAAGTGAAAGATACCACTGAAGAACTTACCACTGAAAATTTCAGAGTAGAATATGTTCCTGCTTCTTCAATAGAAAAAATAGAAGAGGAAAATGATCTGGAAACACAAAATATCGAGAATGAAAATGGGTAAAATTCACAATTGCTTTAAATTAAAAATATGTTCAAATGCATTATTTATATTGTAGGGTAGAAAAAAAAATTGTCAAGAAAAAGGAAGCGAAACGTAGAAAAGAGGACAAGTAGTGAAAGAAAGAAACTACGGTAAAGTGGCCAGGAGTATGTAGATAAGAAAAACAAAAAGCAGGACTCCAAAATTTTTCGTTATAAATAATGCACAAAATGACCCTTTAAATATGCTTAGAACATTTCTGAAGATGTTTCGAAAAAAATATTCAGTGAATTTTGGTTGCTGAATGATGATGAAAAATTCAAATTCTATGACAAAACTACAACCAAGATTCCTTAACAAAGGGTGCGTAAGGAAAACCAAAATTCTTCTAGACCAAGACAGTGCAGTTTAAGATTCAAATTGTTTGTGAATAATCAAGAAATTCGTGTTTGTCGTGTTGAGTTTTACTTAACAATTTTGTCCATTAGTAGTAGAAGAAATTCCTATTTTCATTCACAAAAGAAAGCACCAATACACCTAAACGTGACCAAAGAGGAAAAAAGACTGAAATTAAAATCCCAGAAAATAGTAGACTAATATAATACCGAACAACTTTTACTGAACAAAAGTATGAGACCCTGAATATTTTAACTAGAAAAACATCTTCAAGAAGCACCAGTAAGGAAAACAATATTTTATTTTATTTTTGAAAACCATATCAGAGGATAAAATAAATTGCATCAGAAGTCTATCCACAGTTTCCTCAGGTGGATATTGAATTCTGGGAAACAATTTTCAAGCAGTCGCAAAACCACCCTAGAACCGACAAGAAAAATAAGAGAAAGAAGTGAACAGACTTGAAACTTTTACACTATGAATGAGTGCCTACTATCTAACTATAATATAATGTATTTCACTATTTTCTTCAATAAAAGTAATTTTTTTCATTCAATCGTTTTATCGAAAATTAAAAAAAAAATTTGTTTCTCCCATTATAAAATTCAAATAATTTCTGCCTTTAAGGCTAAAAATATGTCCTAACTCCTTAGAGTTAGGATACTCTTCTTCTTAGTCCTCCTTACCTATTACTGTTCTAACTCCACTATATTGATACAAAACTCGTATCTATTGATTAGAGAACAGTATAGAAACCCGTAATATTGTAGTATCTTGGTCAACTACTGTGAAGAATACCCAACGAGGGCGTTACTTTCGATAGATTAATTTATGTATGACGTCAAACTTTCAAGCTGCTCTCCTGAAAAAGGTGATTGTACGGAGTTAGAAATGACAGTCGTAATGTAATTTGGCGATGATTAGGGCAATGCCCTTTTTCGAGCCTGTAAAAATCATCATATACAACAATCTGAACGATATGCATCGCAAATTTTAAAATATTCTGTTAAATATAGACCTCATTCTCATATTACCTTCGGAAATGATTTATTTCTTTTTTTTATCCTAACTTATTTTGATAGATGTCATTAGGGTTATCATGTGGTTTTAGAGATGTCACGTCAAATTTAATATCTTTTTCTTGGTCTCTGTTGGTGTGTTCATTTCAGAAAGTTCAAAAGAGTAGAAAAGATGTTGTGTAGGTTCCTAATATCTGCTCTGTCATTAATGGAATTCTCTTTCTGTTATATATGGATACTCTCGTGAAACTCTCGGAAACTTTTATTTGGTTATTCGACAAACTTTACTGTCTCGTCATAATTGAACTTGTGTTTATTCTCGGTTTTGTGTTTGTGAAATGCCGTTGGTGTTTTGGAGTACTAGGATTTTGTCTATCTGTCCTTCGATTTATGTTCCTTTGGATACCCTCTCACAATTATAACTGATCTTATATACTACATGTGATGTTTTGTTTACTGTTGCTCGTGATTTCAATTTGCTGTATTGGTGTTTATTTTGAATGGGTGGTTTGTGAGCTATTTTACATTGCTGTTGTGTATCAATATGTTTTCAATTTTTTCAATAGAAATGGCATCGGTATGGATATAGTTGGTTCTTCTTTTATATTTGTTGAATTTGCGGTGTTAAATAATTTGTGTGCACGCTGTTTTATTACTTTTATTTGTGATAGAGGATTGCGTTTTTTTATTAAATACAATACAATAGGTACAACACAATGATATATTAGCATCGATAACTTATGCGCTTTGGCAATTTGGAAGATAAACATTGAATATTTCGAGAATTCATGAAAACTGTAGATGTCTCTTTCTAGAGAATTTCTTTGAGATATTTCTTGAAAAAATTTTCCTTTATTCGTTTCAAGCCTTTTCTACATTTAAGGACCCCAGTAGTCTATTTCCTGCTGTGCATACTTCTGTTCATGGTATATATTAGTTGGAAATCTGTCCAATATGTATAGGGCTGGTATGGTAAGAATATTTAGTTCCCTAAACGCCTTTCTATAACTGTCCCCCTGTTTCAAACCCATTACTGCTCTCACCGCTTTCTTCTGGAGAATTAGGATGTCTCTGGCTTGTACTAATTTCCCCCACAGGAGGATTCCATACCACCTCCTTGGTGAAAACTCTTCTAACAGTTGGGATTGTGTAGATTGCAACTACCAGTTCTCTTTTTTATGAATCGATGTGCGCCTCCCATAAAAGTGTCCCATCTAATGTAACTCCAAATGATTTGATGGTCCCATTTTTGCTACTCTTGATTTTAGTTTTGAATCTTTGATTCATTGATGACAAGTGAGTTACAGCTGAACTGGTGCTTTGCTGTTGAGTGCACATTTTCTTCCAATGCCCACAGGGTACCTTCATTCACGGCATTTAAGAAAAAAGAGGTATCATCTGTAAACAGAAGAGTCATCAGAAATATGTTCAACTAGTCCTCGGTCAGATTCAGGTCGTTTATGAATAATAAGAAAAGTAAGGGCCGCAGCTTCTATTGTTGTGGCACTCCAGACGTTGTAACATCCCAGGTTTTTCCAATACAAAAAAATCGTAGTCTCATTGCACCCTTTTCTGATACGCCTCTGGCAGTTACCAAACCGTAGAAATAAAATTCCATGGTCAGAATAAAAGAAGACGGCTGTCACTGCCAAGTCGACCTGCGCGCATGGTGACAGATCAAGAAAGGAAGGATGCAAGATGGAGGTCATGATCAGTTTTGGTTGTGAGGGAAGTAAGAGAGACCCAAAAAAGAAGTGTTTAGTGCCTTTGTGTGTGTTCGAAAACAAAGCCATCTTACGTTGAGTGACCCTAGAATATATCTCGCAAGTATAATTGAGACTATTTTAAATGTTATTAGTTGCTTGTCCACTTTATTAACCTTCGTTGATAAATAGCATTGAGAACTGGATTTGTTCAGTGAATTTATTATTTCTCTATTATGTTTGTAAATTAATACTGTTATTATGCAATATTATTTGGTTTCATGATGTATTAGGTGGTGTTAGGGCCTTTGTCATTAATACTGTTGTCTTGTGAATGTAATTCCTTTGTTCACATAATGTTTTGTCTAATTTCATATAACTATTTCCTTCGTTCACATAATGCTTAGTTTAATTTCATATAACTATTTCCTTTGTTCACATATTGCTTTGTTTAATTTCATATAACTATTTCCTTTGTTCACATAATGCTTTGTTTAATTTCATATAACTATTTCCTTTGTTCACATAATGCTTTGTTAAACTTCATATAATTATTTCCTTTGTTCACATAATGCTTTGTTTGATTCATATAACTCCTTATGGCATGTGATTCCATCATTTTCGATATTATCGCCTTTGAAGTTCAGGTGTCTACCATAACAATGAATGCCTCATTTTCAGCTTTCTACAATGTATTACTGGAGTATAACCGATCAACTTTATTTACTGTACCCTATGGTACAATAGGAATTGCCAATCACTCTGGGGTCTGAACCTGTGATTGAGCAGGAACATATGGAGACCTCCACTAGTGGTAGTACTAGTATGTTCGATATGGAATAATGGATGTAACCAGTGTACGTAGCACCATGGTGTTATATCGAAGGTTAACGTTGTTAAGTTACCCCTGTCTCATGTAATCATTATGTATGTCTCGTACTGTTGTAATTGGTCATTTTACTGTGTAATGTACTTGCCTTACTATTCATGGTTATTGTTGTGTATATTTCGTACTGTGTTAACTTGGTCTTCTTACTGTCGTGATGTATCTTCTTGTTGTCGTTATGTATATTTCCTTCGGTTGATTATGTAGATTCTCTGCTTTCATTATTTATATTGCTTATTATCGTTAACCTATACCTGTCTCTGTTATTTATATCCATAATGCATTCTGGTTCTTATTATTTACTTGTGTTTGATATTCTATGAAGATTTGTTGTTTATTTATGCTATGACCTCGTAGTGCTATCTATTTATCTATATGCTCGTATTACATGATATTTCATATAAGGGTCTCGAGATTGTGGACCATTCCTATACTGTTGTATGAGATTTCTTAGGTTCCTGGATCGAAGGCCTTGAAGGGCCTGTTCCAAACGCCTTAAGGCCTTAACGCCTTACCATCATGTGCTATAAGGCATGAGAGAATATACTTTTTTAATCAACCGCGAAACTTTCTGTCATTTTTTCAGAGCCGCCGCTGGAACTCCATGACCTTCCCCGTGTTCCCAATTCCTTAGCTCATACAATATTATAGTTATGGCTCACATACCCTGGGGCCGTGACCATGACGATGGTCATAATTAGTCGTTTACTTATTTGCCATGATTGTTATCCTGTTGCATTATTGAAGTATAAATTTACCATGATTATTAATTCTTGTTGTACCATTGAAGTTGCCATATTTACCATGTTTATTATTCTCTTTGTATTATGGAAATTGCTCTTATTATTATGATTACTATCTATTTTGTATTGTTACAGTTTTCTCAGAACTGTTATACTTGCCTTTGCTAGTTGTTAATGATTGACTATTTAGTTTTAAACAAGTGCCCTAACATCACCTAACCAAAGGGGTTTTATGCCTGAGGCTTTCCCCTATACTTTTTTAGACCCTTAATAAATAGCTGATTGTTTGGGTCTAAGTGTTGTGTTTTATTTCACCATCATTGTTTCCCAATTATTTTCACTAATCTCAATTATCACGAACTTGAATTATTACGTAAACATAACGTTGCGTTCAACCTTTGCTAGACGATCACATTAAATGGCCAAGTCTTTGTATCTGGAGTCATTCAGACTCCAGTGCCGTAGTTAGTTTTGGAAATGATATTTGTCATTTCTTTCGAAAGAAAAAGTGGCAAATGTTACAACGTTATCTTTCTTCTTCCAGGTAGGTTATTCCATTCTTCATATTGTTGCCTATTTGATAGAACCGACAAGATCATACATATTCAGAGCAGATACTCCAATCTATGATGTCTCAATTTACTGAGTGGAATATCGTGGTTCTCAGTATGAAATGCCTTTGGTAAATCTTTTGAAATAATCTCTGTCGTCCACTTTTCATCTAGGGACTTTATTATCTCGTTTATCATCAAGAGAGTTGTTGTGAACTTGCCGGTCCTGAATTCGTGTTGTTAACTGCCGGGAATTCCGTTATTTCAAAAAAGTCTTAGGAGTCTAGATTTGATTATTTCCTCTAATATTTTGAATATAGTTGGTAGTATTGGTATCGGTCGATAGTTTGACGGGTCATTTTCATCTCCCTTATTGTGGATTGACATTATCCCAACAATTTCAACTGCAATCGGAAATATACTTTTGGAAAGACATTTGTTGAAAACAATAGTTAGTTAGTTGTTGTGAAATTTCCAATGATAGAGCTTTGATGATAGTAGTTCACATTCCATAAATATCTCGTATCTCCTTTCTCTTGATTCCTTTGATGATGCTTATAACTTCGAATTCATTTGTTAGTTGAAATTTCAGTAATTCACACTTATCAGCATTAATCTGTTTCAGTAGCTCCAGGGTTTCTCCTCTGTCGCAGTCCTGCTCTCATTTATTCTTTGAGCTACTGATGAAAAATAATTGTTGAATGCCTCTGCATTTCCATCATTTGCTCTTATGACTTTCTTCCTTGCAGTTACCTTCTTTATTATGGAGCATATAGTTTTTGTCTTATTCGCTGAATTTTTTATTAAAGCCCATTGAAATCTCTCATTGTTTTTTCAATGTATTTCATAAGTTCTGTAGCGGACTTCGTCGCGTGCAGGGAAGTGTGTAGGGATCACTTAGCGGCACTTCATATAGCCCCTGCGTAGCTCATTCACAGCGCTTCGGTGGCCTAGGGGTTAGAGTTCAACTTTCACACCGACTAGGTACCGGGTTTAACTCCCGGCTGCTCCCTCAAACTCTAACCCCTGCGTCTATGGCATGGCGCACACAAGCCATACTGATGAATCCAAATGTGTGCGCCAGGGACGAAACGCATAAGTAGAGATAAGTATACGATCCTACAGTTCTGTCTTGTATATTTCATATTTTTCATATATATTGAAGCATTTTGTGATGTTGAAGATGGTATCTAGTATTTCTAATCTGTTCTTGATCTCTCTTATTTCCACGTTTTCAGTTATACCGGCTTTATCTAAGTTTTGCATTTTTTGTTTTATTTTCTCTGGTAATTCTAGTTCAAACCAAAGTCAACTAAGTTCATCAAAATAGTATTGATAGATTTGTTCTGCTGACATAGAGGTGAGTACACTTTTCCAGATGTTGGCATTTAGTCTTTCTTTGATAATATCGATTCAGATGTTGTAATTCTTTGAAATATAAAATTTGTGTCATTCATTAAACTACTATCTCTTTCAAATGGGAAGGTTATGATTTGAGAGCGATGATCCCCTATGTGTAGATTTTCTGTGCTTGTAGTGTCCAGTTCAATATTAGAGAATATATTATCGATTAGAGTGAAGGTATCCTTTGATTTTATAGATGTTTCATGCATTTTGTATTCTCCATTGTAGCACCTGAATAAATTGCATAGTTTTTTCCTTATACTTGTTTACATTCAGGATATTTACATTGAAATCACCGAATACGATCAATTTGTATTTTGTGTATTTATCGAGCAATAAGATGTTCTCAAAGATATTATCCAATCTATTCCAAAACTGCCCTAAATTTGCCGATCTACATATACTAAAAACTTTTATATAGTGAACTCTACTTTTTGGCAATCGTTGCATAATAAATATATTAAAAATGTTTTTCTTCACTAATGCTTGGAATTTTTTTGATGAATCCTCTAATTATTCATATACATATTACTTTATTTTATTCAGCAAAAAAAGCATTAATTTAATTGTCCCAATATATGAACTTATTTTTCGAAATAATAAATTGCTCAAAAATGTGCACCATTATTATGCAGCTGTACAGCAAGAACCAACGTGGAGGTGAAGAGCATTCCTGCCACGTGTGGGATGGGAATGAAGGAAATCGGATCAGATCAAGTTGGAAATTTTCAAAATAACGAAATAAACTCTAAATAAATAAAATAAACTCTGAAAAAATTAACACTGAATAAAAAAATTAAAAAGGCAGTGTAAAGTAGGATTTATTCTGAATGTTATATATGAAAATTATTCTAAATTGAGTTCTCAATATTAAAATTTTTTGTAAATCAATGGAAGTCTACGATTTTTCTGATCAGCGAAATGATCTATAACCTTGTCAATAAAAATATTTTCGTCCTGTGATTTTATGAATCCTTTTTCGATCGAAATTTCAGCCATATTACTCAGCCGCGCCTGTCCAGTTGTATTCTAATATAATTTTTAATCCTTTTCAAAGCAGAGAAACTTCTTTCTGTGGAAGCAGTTGTCAAGTTTTCCGAATTCTGAAGATAAAATTGAAATAGATCATCAGCAGAACGCCCAGAACTAACATCATAAAATCCCATGAAGCGCTCAACAAGTTGGTCATCTATTACATAACGAAAAATGACTGATAACTGGGAATGACAGCTTATGTCAGTTGTTTCATCAACTTGCCAAGAAAAAAAAACAATGATTGTGAAATTTCGTCCTCGATTTGTTTATTCACAACAAAAGCAACCGAATCAATTAAGTCATTTTGAATGGTTTAGATGTACCAGAAAATACCGATTTACTGTTGGTGTCATTTTCTAAAAAGGTTTTTAAATTCAAATGTCATCCTGCCCCCTAAAAAGACTCAACTCTTGCATACAGAGGTGCATCGTAATATCTATTAAACTTCTTAGAATTTGTCGATTTTCTTTGACTTCAGCATTGAAATTTTCAATTTCTATTTGACACGCCTTGTCTATTGCTGTGGCGGAATTTTGTTTTTGCTTTCTCATAACGGTAAGCTTGCAATTAGATGAAATATGCTGAGCACTTTTATTGTGTAGCGATAGACCCCGAGATAAATTTTTTGAAATCATTAAAACCACTTTTCGACCAAACTTTGTCGGAATTTCTATTAGTTGCTGAGAATAAAATGCACGGCCAAAAAAATATTTTTTCAAAGTAATACTTCCATTAAGCCAGTCGTACTTGACATACCACGTATTTTGGAGTCCCCGATTCGATTTATCGACCCCACCACTAGACACTAGAGATTTCCTCAAATCTGGAACAGGTCGCTTAACTTCCTTAATTAAATATAATTCATCATCATACGAATGAGTCGAAAAATGTTGCTTATTTATTAAAAAATTTACAATATCACAAGTACACTGAACACGTTCCTCAGGAATTTCAAAAGATTTACTATTACTAGGTCCCGCTGAATCCATTTCGCGATCTGGTAGTCACTTTCGATAAAAAGATTTATATTTCAGAAAAAAATCACCTAAAAATGATTATAATCATAAGCGATACACAGCAAACGCGATACCTCTAAATAACGACAAAGTGAACTAACCCTATTTCTCTATTTCCCGCTTCCCGATTAACTCGAATAAAAACCTGAGGCCAGTCTCTAATACCCGAAAAGCCGCCTTCAAATCCGTAGATATATTCTCACCGCTTCGACGCAGATAACCCGCTGGACATCGCAGAAGCGAAACGATCTCAGATCGGCTAAGATCGCGCAGAGGCCAGCCTCGGATTAATCCTAGAACGGCTTTCCATTACGTTCTCGTAGGTCATCGAAGTATGATACGCTAATTCAGTCGAAGAAGCCTGCGTTAGGCATGCCTCCAACCGTTTATTCAAAGAGGATTTGATTTGTTATGAATATACAAGGAACGTGAGATTGGGAAAAATATTGAGGAAAAAAGTGATGATGAAAGGGAATGAAGAAATATACGGTTCAGAATTTTTTTGATGAGGCAATGCCTCACCTGCCTCATAGGACATCCGCCACTGACCTATGTACTATTCTACATGTGAGCATCATGACGATGTTTCTATAAATTGTGAAAATAGTTATTACATAAAATGTGTTAACTTAACAGTTGAAAATTTCAACAAGTTCCGTGAAGAGATTACCAATAAGTGGGTTTGTGACAACTGTCGTCAGTCCGGTGATAACACGACGCAATTCATTTATCACCAGGTGTACTCAGCGAAATGCGATGTTTTTTCTCTTGTATCATTGACTTTCAAATGGGAATTGTAGGCCTACAAATAGGTACTTACTTACGACTTATCAACGAATGCAAAAAAAAAATTTCTTTATTTTCGACAATGTGAGTGGTGACTTCGGATCGAAATTCGAAAATTAGAGACCATTGAGTAAAAAGATTCTACGCTGTTTTTGATGGTTTTTAAACTAGAACAAGCGAGCAAAACTGAATTTTTGGGAGGTTTTTTCTGGTTGGAACAGTACCGAAAGAAAAGTGTTGGTTTGGTTATTATTAATTCAGGATATATGTTTGCTGATCTTTTAACATTTTCTATGTCTATGTGTATGGTTATATATATGGCACTATTACTGACTCCGTTAAAAGACTTTTGAACTGGTCCTCAAGACCTCCTGACCTCACTTCAGTTTTTGTTTTTTTTTTTATTGTTGTCCTGGTTGATAAGGAAAATTAAATTATTATTATTACTAGGAATTGTACATATGCTGGCTTGAGAATTGAAACTAAAGAATATTATGGCGTAGTTATTCTTCGCATTACTGTCACATGTAGTGACCATTTGTCAATGTCTCCTCCTTTAAAAAATTGTAATGAATTTCTGTTCTTATGTTCTTGGAGATAGTAACATTTCGTCAATTCGTTTGAGTATTTTGTTCAAATTTTGCTACAATCTTCTCAGAAACGTAGATTCGAGTTTCATTCACTTTTTTAGCTTCACTTAGTGTGATTTTTAAAACTCCTGATGATGCGCATGGAACATGTTGAGTTAATTGGAAATCAAAAAAGTTCTTGTGTGGTCGAATTCCTTTTTAAGAATATCTTTTATTAAGATATAGGCACATTCGATGCTGATTTCCAATCCATTCATTATGAACCGATACAAAAGTGGAGATTGTATAAAAAATCCTTGAAAATGCTTGACTCAAATCCTGTAAGTTTTATTTTTCATAGTCGTTTGTAGGTTCTTATAAAAGATTTTATGTACTTTATTCCAGAGAGCCGTGACTAGTGAATAATAAGACCATAAAAATAGTTGCCTTGAGAATTCTGAAGAAACTCGAGTATTCAACATTGAATATCTTTCCGCAGCATAAATAAGTAATTATCGTCTCAATGAAATTATGACGATTATTGATGGTTCATTTATTATTTTTTATGAAACTGAGGAAAACAACCATAATGTCAAATTAGTGTGTAATAATTAGTATTGAGGAATGAGAACTTGTAATGATATTTCAACAGAACTACCTCTTAATTAGCATTCTGGTAACTAATGCAAGAGAATGAATAAAAATCTCATAAAGTTCAAGTTTCAAATCTACGTTGAAAATTTCTTTTGGATTTCTGATAGAAACGACAAGCTTACAAGCTTTTCTTGAATTATGGCGTTATTGATCTGAAAAATTGATGTAACTAGTAAGTTTCGACATCGCAACTATGAGATTTATCTTCAAGTTATAATCTCTAAAAAGGCCGCCGACCCAAGGAATTATATAATTTTTTTCTTCTATAAACTCATCAAAGATATTTTATATGGGAAAGGAAAAGCATTCAAATACCTCTGGTTTTTTTATTTACGCGGTCCGATGAACGAAGAATTTGGAGAAACACTGACGTGTTTGCTCAAAACGATACCACGCTGTTCTAACAGTAAGAGGCGCTCAAAAAAATTGAAGAAAATAAATGCGTCGTCATAAGTACCAAGAATTGTCACACATTCATTTTCTCGATCAACAACCTTGCAGGGTTTTGAGTTGCCACTTTTTTCGAAGCTCAAAACCCAATCAAAGGTAGTTATATCAATCCTTCAGTAAGCTCTCGTCTATTGAAATACCAATACAGGGTGCCTCGTAACTCAACGTCAAGCAGTTACTGCGCGATATGCTAGGTTATACCAGTTCTAGCATAAATTTGGAAAATTTCTATGTCACTTGGTTAAGTGGTAATAGGTATATTTTTGAAAGTTTTTAAAATTGACACCCTACACTATATCCTTAGGTTATATTAACCTGAATTATCCAATTTGGCAGTGATTTTTTTGTAAACATAATCCTAAATAAGCGTGCTATTCTTTACAGTCACAAATCCATTGTTAGGTACAATTGTTTCAGTAAAAAAAATATAAGGTTCGTTGAGACATTGTTAAAATATATTTCCAAAAATTTTTGTTTGAAAAAAAAATGTGCTTTACTACCCTTGGCAAGTTACTTTAAAAAATTGCCCATGTAATTAAGATTTCAAAATAGTATAATACTTACTTACGAATTTCGCATTCGTGTTGAAATTTGCATTAGAATATACTATTAAGAGACAGATAGTGACGCCTTTGTTAGATTTTTTTTGGCGCTCTTGTTCACCCGAACAGAGTGCCTATCATTTTGCCCAAATGTCTGTAATTTTGAAATATCGAGCCAAAAATGGTCTCAATCGATTGGGTTCGACTCCCTGATGAAGAATCCGTGGCGAGTCTGTCCGGCCGGCAGTATCCGCTCTAGTATCCAAAAGAGATGAGCTTGAGTTTTCATGTTTTCAGAATAGGTTAATTGTCCAAATATCTCGGTAAAGTTCGTTATTGGGCCAAATCCGTCGGATGGTTCAGCAGTTATGAGCATCTGAAATTTTGTTTTCTCAATAACTACTAGAATATCCATCCGATCAAGTTGATACTTGAAATAGTGTTGAGGGAGGCTGCAACAAAACGGCTCGCAAAATTCCGCAGAAATCGTCACGCTAGAAAATTTTCAAAAAATTCCAAAAACAAAAATTTTTAATACTCACACTCATAAGATATTTTTCGGATTTCAATTAAAATTCGTGAATATATTGAGATGATCGATATCTTACTTATCCTCAAATTTCATTGTCGTAGCTCTTTTCCATGTAAAGATATGATTATTTGTTTCATTTACTCAAGAGAAAAGGGAAATGACATGAAGTCCCGTGATTTTCTTTTAACGATGGCCATCACAGATAGATATTCGATTGACAAATGCCGGGCTCATTAATCAGTGTCAGTTGGCGTAATATTATTCAAAATTTTTCATAACGTGAAATCATAGAGATAGAATTAAATCTCGGAGGCTGAAATAATATACGGGAATTATAGCTTCGAACTAAACTTGGGTAAAATTATGAGTAGTTATTTGGAATATGAGATATAGGTTTGTTCATTCATTTTTATAATCGGGCGTTTGTTTAATTTATCTTTCATATTGAAAATATCTATGTTGTGGGTTGTCAAGTGTCATTTGAATATTTTCATTGCTTTCTAAATATTTGAAGTTTCAGATTGTATCGAATAATGCCCAAATTGAAGAAATAACAGTTTAGTCAAATTTTGAAAGAAAGAAATGAGAAGATCCATCAAAGACGCCTTCATGATTTAAATTATCGAATAAATGAAAATGTTGAAAGAAAAAAAAGCACATGATTGAACGTCAAAATGATGAATTCAGAAATAAAGAAAATGTTGAAAAAAAGGAAAAGCACATGATTGAACGTCAAAATGATGAATTCAGAAATAAAGAAAATGTTGAAAAAAAGGAAAAGCACATGATTGATCGTAAAGATGATGAATTTAGAAATATAGAAAATGTTGAAAGAAAAGAAAGGCAGATGATTGAACATCAAGATGATGAATTCAGAAGTATAGAAAATGTGGAAAAGAAAAAAATGCATGTGATTGAACGCCAAGATTATGAATTTCGTTTGAATGAAAATAAATGCAGAAAGCGTCAACTGAGCAAACAATGTTCAAATTTTTCTTTTAGAGATTTGGGAAATCAAGCAAATTATGCTAGCAAAATGGCAAACCTTCAGAAAAAAATCAAAAATAAATTTGATGAAGAAGTTATGAAGCAATAAAGAAATATCCCTGAATTTCGTGAAGAGGAAAAATATTTGGACCGTAAAGCAAGACAAATATCTAGAGTAAGTCAAATTGACGCAAGTTCAAATACCAATATTCAAAATTGGCAACAAATTTTGAAAAAATTCAATATAGAAGTTAAACTGGGACCAACAGAGGTATGTGTTTGTTGTGGAGGTTTATGGTTTCCTAGTTCTATTAAACATTTGATGCCATCTACTTTGCCAATTGATAAGGTGACCGATGATTTCATTGAAATAACATATTACTTGCGTAAATTAGATAAATTCAAAGATTTAGACAGTTTTTGTAATACTTGTTATAGATGAGTGAAAAGTAGAAATTCCCAAACTTTCTCCATATAATGGTCTCGATTTTCCAGAAATTCCGGAAATTTTGAAGAATTTAACTGTGTTTAAGAAGAAAGATTATGTTCTATTCGATTACCATTCATGCAAATAAGAAGTTTAGGTTTTGATCGTCAATGTAGTATACGAGGCAATATTGTCAATGTGCCGATATCAATTGATTCAACGGTTTCTGTTTTACCACGCAATACATACCATTCAAGTAAAATTAAAACGTAAACTATCCTTTAAATCATTACTTGATTGAAACTATTCTTCCTAACAAAATAAGACAAGCCTGCGAATATCTAATTACCACTCCTTTATATATTAGAGAAGGAGTTACATTACGGGATAATCAAGGGGTTTTACCCCATATCGAACAATTTGTTGTTGATAAAAATGATGTTCTGTCCCCTCATCACGAAATAAATTCATCATCAAACAAGAATCATGAAGATGAAAATCGATTCAATTATTTAGAAGATATTGACGAAAACAATGAAAAATAACCATTTAATCCAGGAGGATAAAAAACTTTGATCCAGAATGAAGATGAAATTAACAATTTAGCATTAGCACCAGCAGAAGGTCAACGTCCTATTGGTCTCCTTTTAGATCATGGAGCAGAAGAGATGTCTTTTCCTACGATTTACTGTGGTTACATCAGGAAACCAACAGTGTATTTAACATTAACATTACATTAACAATAATGTATTGAAATCGGAAATGAGACATTTCGATCGAAGAGCGGTTAATGTTAGTCATCTCTTATATACCTATAAAAAACAAGAAATTACCCAAATTCATAACGCTATTACGGTTTGTTTACTTAAACGGAAACAAGGTACAGGTAGGTATAGCGCTGCTCAAGTACTCAATAGAGATTTCGTAAATGAATTGATTATTCATAACGATGGATATCGAATCTTACAAGGTGTTAGAACATCTCCTGCTTTCTGGGAAAAGGAGAAAAAAATATTAGCTTTGATTCGGCAACTTTGTATGCCAACATTCTCCTCCACTCTATCTACCTCAGCGTCTAAATGGGGAGAACTTTTGAAAATGTTATTTAAAAAAGTTGATGATAAAGTGGTTGAAGATGAAGCATTAAGTGTCAATTTTTCAGAAAAAACACGATTAATTAGAACAGATCCAATTACGTGTGCCCGCTATTTCGATTATCGAACTCGTCTGTTCAAAACTTGGAAGCGTAAATGTGAGCCATTTGTAAACTACATTGTTTTGGATTTTTACCAACGTGTTGAATCACAGCAAAGAGGATCTCCTCATATTCATGGATTATTATGGTTAGATAATACACCTAAATTAAATGGGGAGATCGAAAATAAATCTCAAGTGATCGATTTTATTGATGAATTCATAACATGTGATGGAAAGTAGTTTCAGAACTAATTTATCTTCAAACTCATCACCATACTGGAAAATGTCATATACATATGTAGATAAAAGAAAAAATAAAAATGTAGATTCAATATCCCTTATCCCCCAATGAAGGAAGCTTTGATTCTTTATTGTTTAGAAAATATAACGAAAGAAGATCATAAAAAGTTTGCGAATATTCGACAGAATATATCTGATTTATTAAAATGAAATTATCAAATTCAAAATTTTTAAGTAAATTAGACATTGAATATGATGATTATATTTTGGCTATTAGAGCAGGTATTAAACGTAATACTATTTTTTTGAAACGAAGGCCATTAGATTGTATGCTCAATGGATTCAATTTAAAGATTTTATCGATGCATAGGACAAACATCGATCTCCAGTATATTTTTGATCCATATAGTTTAGTTCAATATATAATCAATTATATCAACAAATTCAATCGAGGCATGTCTAAACTCTTAAGTGAAATGGAGAAAGAGCTAGTTTCAGGTAAGACTTTGAAAGAGAATCTTCGAGCTATTGGTAACAAATTCGTGAATGCTTCTGAAATTTCTGCTCAAGAAGCCGCATATCATGTGTTAGGGATGCCTCTTTCAAGAAGTAGTAGAAGCCATGTGTTCATAAACACATCATTACCAGAAGAACGGGTTGAAATGTTGAAAACTGAAAAAGAACTCCGAAAGTTAGACCCTGATTCAAATGAAATCTTTGTTCCGAATATTCTTGATAAATATATTAAACGTCCGACAATTCTTGAAAGCTATTGTTTAGCATCTTTTGCAGATAACATTGTTGAAAGTCATCAATCACATTTAAGTGATGAGGATGAAGACAGTGATCAAATCGCTGAAGACAACGGAGGTATTGAGATCCTGAAAGATAATCGCAAATCTTTTACAGTTCGTCGAAAATCTTGTATTGTGCGTTTTAGGCGATTTGATATTCCCAATGATGCAGCAAACTATTTTAGACTATAAGTTATGTTGTTTTCTTGTTTTTACCATGGCGAAACGAAGAAAACTAATTAATTAATGTGAATTGTCAAGAAATATATAAAAATAATCGAGTACAAATTGAAAATAAAAAAAAATTTAATTGCTTTTCTGATGATAATTATATAGAGAATTTATAGAAACAAGCCGAAAATAATCTAAATGATACCGTAGAATTAAGCGATGATCTTCAAGAAAATATTGACGACGAATTTGCAGCTTATGCATTAGATCATCCTGATATCGATATAATTGTACAAGGTGGAGGAAAACCAGTTCAACATAATGATGAGTAGCACAAAATTTTCTTCTTCCAAATGAACTGTCAACAGATGAATATAACGAGTTATGTCGACAAGACCGCTGTGAGATAGGTTAGTTTTACCAAAGATTAACTTACAAAGATGGAGCACTCCGGCCTTTTTCTCGTCAACGATTCAATGACCTTGAGAATTCTATCGTTGAAAAAAGGGGCAGGACTAATAAGAGAAGGATATATCTCTCTCTTTTCTCCAAATTCGAATTTAAACCGCGAAACAATTCACCGGGTATTTCTGAAAATCATAGCAGCTCCTTAATTAAATCAAAACCTTTGAATTAAATGGCATGTTTTATAAAACTTGTCTATGAATTCTTTTCCCTCCATTCGAAAATTTTTAATGATAGTGTGATATATGGAGTAAAAGTTATCGCTGATTTTGTATAGAAAATTTAGAATTTCATTCCGCACGGGTTTTCATATTTGGATTAAGCTTTTTCATAGCTCTGCAGAGAAGTCTGGTTTGTAGATGAAATGAGTGAAACCAAGGGAAGATGTTCAGTTAAGTAGTGTTTGAATGTTGCGGGTGTGAGATTCTTTAGATTTCCCAGTTCAGATGACCCTTCTGCAACAATTCTGAGGAAACAGGATTTGCAGTGATAACTTCGAACCTTATTTAATGACTGGCCGCTACTTAAATAAAACGGCTGTTCCTACTTTGAACCTGTTTAAGAGACCGAAAAACTTTGATATAGGTAAACAAACCGATAGAATAGGAATCGATAAGGAACTCAAACATGTTCCACAAATGGTGAACTGCAATGTGCAAACAATACAAAACATGAAAGCCGCTGCCACTACATCTCCTCATCAACTGCTAATCCAAAAGCTGAGAACTATCCCTTTTCATCATTCTTGCTCAGTTTCTCTACAAATACATGCTAAATTTGTTTTTAAAAATTAGAATTTTTTACATAATGAAGTATGCAAATCAAAATTTACAGAATGATGAATGTAACAAGAGGCAAAATAAAAAAATTAGAAAGTTCAATATACTGCAGCACAAATGATGTTAAGTTAATATTTCTCAGTGTTTTCTTCCAAAAGTTACCGTTCAACTGGATATCAAGTTCAGGAATCTGATCCCTTTGTATGTATGAATATTTTTATAGAATAGGAAATTGCTCTTTTATGTTTTTTTTTGTTATGAGAATGCTTAAGATGGAACTGAGATAATTATATAACAAAGATTGATAATGTTGAAGGAAACTTGACTACAAATTTTTAATGAATTTCTTTAACTTTTGATGTGACTATATGAAATGAATTATAAAGAAAATTTCCTTTTTATTTGTTGTCCTCTTGTTTTAGCCCATTATTTAGACATTCAATACATGAAAGTAAAATTATTGTCTAGAATTGGTAAAAATTTTGATCAGCAAAATTCACAAACTTTTATGATTACAATTATTCGTCAGCTTATTTTGTGTAACTTTGAAATTGGTGAAACAATTCATAAGACAGGAATTAACTTCTTCGTAAGAAGTTTGTCATCAATAATCAAAGAACTTATAACTTGCAAACATAATATAATGGTTCCATTAAAATTTTGATGAAAATATATTATACATTATTCTTACATTCTTGTATTAGGAAATACTTGAAAATTTTTAAGAAATGCTTAAAAAACAATTTTCATCCACATATAAAAAGATCAATTAAAAAAAAATTTATTCTTCTCATACGATTTTGAAAAAGGATGTTTCTTATTTGTTTGTTCACAAAACTGCAGTATTAGTTGAACTATATGTGAGTAACATTACTATTTAATTCATCCATTGTGTCAAATGATATTTTCTTGTTTCTTATGAATTCTCTCTGGTCTTCACACATATTCCACAGGAAATAAATGTTCTGTTATTGAACTCTTCCTCAAAGTTGTATGACAATGACCTAAAATTTTAGAAGATGTGAACTTTTACAATTTTCTCAGTTGAATTGTTGTAGCTCTAAATTATAAGATATTTTAGTAATAAATTAAAATAGATTGCAAATGATGAAAATACAAATTAACAGTGGAAATATTGCTGCTACTCACGAAACTGCGTATTGGTTCCTGAAGGAAGTCGTTCAGAAACGCTTGTGATGAAAGAAAAGTGCTTTCATATTTCCTAATAAATAAAAAATGATTTTCCAAATTTTCATGTCGATTAAAATCCTTTTCTGTTTAGATTCTTGCTACAGGAACTAGGAACCGATTGGCTATCTTATTGCACGTGACAACGAAATGTGATTTCATTGGTGTTGCCTCGATTTACATTGCTCTTATGGGATTTTGAGTCAAGGGAGGAATCGTTTTATGCTATTCTGTGGTTTCGCTTCGAAATACGTGAACAAAATTTTCAGTACTAATTTGACAGAGTGCACCCTCTTGTTTCTACTCTTTGGTTTTACCCTACTGATGACTCGTTGCGATAGTAATCCTGCTCAGTACGAGAGGAATCGCAGGTTCGGACATTTGGTTCACGCACTCGCGACGATATTTTTTGAGCTTCTAGAGTCGAAAAGGCTCAAACAATGTGACTTTACTAGGCGTCAGATAACTATCTGTTGCTGCACAAGCCATTTTTGCCGTCTGGGGCCGATAGTGGGCGGCGGGATCTATTCTGCTAGTCCTACCTGGCCGCTTGGCGGTCGATCATGGGTCATCCATTTCGATGTTGAAGCTTTGAATTGTCGGTACAATATTCACTATCTCATGAGATATTTTTCGGATTTCAATAAAAATCGATTCGTGAATATATTGAGGTGATCTAAAGATTTGAAAAGAGAAATGACAAGACGTTCCGGTGATTTTCTCTGAACGATGGCCATCACAGATCGACCATTTTCGGCTCGATATTCCAAAATTACAGACATTCGGGCAAAATGATAGGCACTCATTTCGGGTGAACAAAAGCGCCAAAAAATGTTTAATAACGGGAATCATAGATAGAGAATTCGATATGTTGTCAAAATTCAGAAAAACACTGACGTAAGTTTTTAGGGGATATTATAGCTTCGAAGAAACTTGAGGAAATTTATGAGTAGTTATTTTTAATTTGAGATATAGGTTTGTTCATTCATTAGGTTTTCATATTTGCATCACATTGTCTCATAGTACGAGAAAAGACTATTGTTCACCTGATCAGAGTGCTTATAGATTTGTTATGGTTTGAATATTTTCTAACAAGTAGCTCAACAAGAGCGTCAAAGCAATCTGATCTCACGTCAGTGCTTTCCAAATTTTTCATATCAATCAGTGTAATACGTTCAAACGTTCGCTACGCATTTTTCCGTAATTGTTTGAGTCTCATACTAACGACTTTAGCTTGTGTTATCCTGATCTTTATATTGCAATTGTGTGTGTTGACGTTGACTTTGATTCTTTTGACTTCATTATTTTTGTGCAAACTGTTTTAGAATTTTGCAATATTAAATCATACTTTCAAATTTTAATTGTTCGATAATCAGTTGAAAATATTAAAAATATTTTGTATGAAACTTTGCTAGCAAGTATTATACCATTCTGTAATCTTGATTAAGTGAGCCATTTTCTAGTTCTTAGTACGGTACAGTTTTTTTAAGATGTAGTGTCAAAGTAAGCTGAAAGCATATTTTATAACCATGTCTCAACGAATCTTATATTTTTTTACTGAAATAATCGTTCTTAACACTGGATTTTTGACTATAATCGATAGCATAGTATTTAGGATTATGTTTATAAACACTCACTGCCGAATTGGAAAATTTGTGACTACAAAACGTTGAGTTACAGGACATACTGTATATTCAATCAAATCTAAATCACACAAAAGCGATGTTTTTTCGCAATCTTCTGAAACTTCTATAGACATACATATTCAAGGAGTTATTGAGGAAATCACATATGTGGAATTCAGAAGATGTACTTGAAGGTTAAGACAAAAACCTTCAAAGTTTTTATGTGATCTTTTTGAACAATTTCTTGTGGTGATAACAAATATCATACAATCACATTGTTTTACTGACGGTTTACTATTTTGGTTATAATGGCCCACACATAAAAGAAAGACATTGTGTAGCGGAACTCTTTCTGTCAACATTATGCGGGGTGTTAAGAGTTCAAAAGGCTTAATAGTTGATGGTAGACCGAATCCATGTGGATCTTGAAAATTGAGATCATAATATTGTTAATTTTACCATACAGAACTAAAATATTCTTTAAGCCTGGGCACTTCCGGTTATACAAGGAGTGAAATAAGTTTTTGACGCTCTTGTTCATCGAAAGAGAGTGCTGCTAAATTCTCCCAAATATTTTTAATTTCAGAAAATTTCAGTGGTAATAGTATTAATAGTATTAGCTTGAATATATTCTGTCAGTCCCTGAACACAATGACTTGAAAACGGAATGATCTCGAGAGCTAAAGGGGTCATGTAAAAGGCTTCTTTAGTTATTAACTTAAATCGATCCAGTAGTTTTGATGTAACAATAGAACACTCTTTTTTCGAATTATTATGTTCAATATAAAATATTTTCCATCATACTCTTTTATCATACTTATTAGTTATTATTTGAACATGGATAATGTACGTCATTAAATGAACTATGTCGGCATGCTTGTTAATTTGTACATTTGGCACGGTGCCTGATCAGCAAATATTGCACAGATTTGATTTTAATAATTACTAGCAACTAGCTTAACAAAAGCACCAAAGCCATCTGACCCCACGCCAGGGATTTTTTATTTTTTTTATTCATGAATTAATATTTCAAAATTGTATGTTTTATTCGTTACATAAAAATACTCTGGAATACGTGGCATTTTTAGGCTCATGTTCTTAAAATAGAGTGCTCATAAGTTTGCTAAAATGTCTGAAATATCAGACTCATTGATAAAGATTCCGTGGTGAAATTTTATTATGTTTGTTTGTTCGCTAGACGTGAAATACCAAATAAAAAGGTATAATCCCACTGTTCTTTATTTCAATTTTAAATATAATAAACTTCAAGAGATAATAAAGTTTATTAAATAACCTATTATTCTGCTGAAAATTTACTGTTTTCAGACTAGCAACCTAATACATGCTCATATATCCAACAATCATGTCCCATACATTGTAAACATGTCATAAGGGATTAATAAATTATTCTATTCTATTCTTTTCAACCAGAAAGGTAATTGAACTAACTACCAGATCTGTGGTCGTGCCACTTATAAATCTTGAGACCATCCGACTTTTTCAGTAACGGAAAAACTATCGCCTCCATATGGGAGTTTTATAACGGAAAAACCATAAGTCTTTGTCGACACTTATAGGGAAGTTATAAGTTATATCAATGAAGGAAAATAAAGGATATATAGGGGTCATAGTAATTTATTGTACCTACATTATATAACTTTGAATTTTATAAGGCAGTGTCGGAGAGTTCATTCACACTTTTATAAAACAAAAAATGCTACTCGGGCGTTCATTGGGCATCAAGATCCACCATCATACGCCTTTAGATTTTTACCTCTGAGGAAGAATAAGGGATCTCACGTATAAATGCCACCCTGATTCCCTAGAAGAGAAGCATTGGAAGCAACAGTGTGACATGCTCTTTCTTCAATATCTTCAATGAAATTAATTAATGCAATGAATAATATTAGTCCTGAAGCAATGAATACACGCATTTACTGAATAATCAAACAAGACCATGAAATATATTAGTTTATCATTCAAATTGATGAAGGACAAGAATAAAAGCGGCGACAAAGGTGATCCTTGTGGGACGCCTGAAATTGCTCAAAAACATCAGATATCTTTACGAACTGTGTCAACCCAATCAAACGATCTGAAATCCACTCGAGTAGGGGTGACTTGAAGCCCAATGCTCTGAGCTTTGTAATGAGAAGCCAATGAGGTACCCTGTCGAAAGCCTTGGCAAAGTCGGTGTACACATGTTGTAAATAGTTCGTTCATAATGATTTCGTAGAATCCCTCGGTACAACTCTCGATATCCTTGTATGCCTTTAAGACTGAAAACTATTGTTGTTTATTATTCTATGTTTCAATTAAATTTATCAGTTATCACAAAATTGACCAATTATTCAGCTGTTATACAAAGCTATTTCATTTAGTAATCAGGCATGGCAACTCAGATTCTGAAAATACGTGTAAAATAATTCAAAAACAGCCGGAAAATATAATTATTCAAAAAGAATTAGCACCTTTTTTATTTATCAAAAGAAATTCATTTCGAACACAAATATGAAAAGAATTTACGATAGTCTATAAGAAAAAGTACAAGTGTTAGTTATAACTTCAATACAATATTTTTTTGAAACGAAACTAAGAAAACCATTGGATTCCTTCTAAAAAAGTGCCTGAAGAGTTTTTCCACAGAAACAAGAAATATTCAAAAATTAAACAAGTTACGAGGTTGGGTCAGAATTGCACAAAATTGTACCTTTCGAATAAGTCAAGAAATCAATGTACGGTTTTCGGAATTAGGGGTAGTTTTTTCTAACTTCTCTAGAAATTGGTGTTTTATATCAAAAGTCTTTAATATCGACCCCTGTGTACTGCTTGGTCTTGATTATAATGCTGTTTATGTTGTCAGACAAAGGTTTGAAATTGAAAGTTAACGAACATCTTTCAATTCTCAGATCTATGGGCAATGATAAATCAGCCTTAGGCGTTCATTTACCACAAGTTAATTTCAATTCCTATATAGAAAAAAATAAGTATCTCTTACACGCAAGCATCTTCGTAAGTAGACAGGAAGTTTTTGAGTAGCTCAGAATTTTAAACACATCATTCGATGTAAATGATATACTTGGTAGATTCAATTCGCTCAAGTGATTTCTCACCCCTCTTCGCTTTGTTTCACGTAGTGAGAGTGGGTTGTTTTTTCGTTCACATATTCTACTGTTTTGTTCTTATAAGTTGTTTTTGAAATATATTCGAGAAGGTCATTCCGATAATTTCCTTTTTCTTCAATACTATATTCTTCAAAAATTTTTTCGATCATCTGAAATGTCTCTTTTTTAATAATGTTCATTGGTAACTCCTTAAGGTGATCTAACCTGTTTGTGTTTTGCATCATTACTCTGTGTTCCCATTTAATAAATTAATTGCATGAGTGAACTTCAACTTTCCACTTAATTTCCTAATGACCCACATTGTAGATCCATTGCATTCCAGAATTTCTGTGTCTAGGATTCAATTAGAATTTCTGTCTTCAGATAGGTCGATATGTTGAGCTTCCAGGAATTTCGATATTCGAAGGGTTCAACTTGAGTAACTATATGTCATTCTTTTCGGTTCAAAGTACTTGACTGGACTACACGATGTTCCATCTGAGATGAGTCCTCTAGTAAATTTTTCTATCTATTGCTATTGAAAATTTTTTTTCAAACTAGTCAATTGATTTTATTTGAGATTCATTTTTTAACGTTTGAATCAGCATTCCCTTAATAGGAAACGGTTGAAACCATCAAAATTCAATAGAGGAGAGAATTACAGTGATATTTCTTTTGAAATATCCTGAAAGCTTCATTGCAGTGGCGTATGGAAACAGTGATTTGAATAATCCGTTTCTGCCAAAAATGAATTTTTGTTGCTAAAGATCAATTAAAATTTAAGTTTATTGATAGAGTACCAGCTGTGCAGAATCTGATTCAATTCCTGCTAGAACACTTTGCACATTGTCTATATTTCTGTTAGTTCAGGTGTTTTTCGTATTCTCCGCAAGAGATCTCTTGTTATACTCATCTATAAAAAAAATTATATTCAAAATATTGCAATTATAGACCAATTTCGATTTTGAGCATATTTGCTACAATGTTTAAGAGGATTGTGTTTTATAGAATACTGGATTACCTTGACAAGTATGATATTCTAGATAATGCCTAATTTTGTTTACTTTGTAATATTATTATTATTATATATATACCATTGTATACCATTGAGGGTATACGAGATTAAGCCGGGCTAGTAGCCAAGGCAACAAGAACAATGTAGAAATCGTCTGACTATTCGTGTTGTACCCAATAGGACCTCCTTTTGGGCGTCAGAGATGAGCGAGCTCTCTAATTGCAGTGTGCTGTTGAAGGTGTTTTTCAACAATGCCATTCACAGATATGATCAGTGGTACCACGACAGCGGACCTCAGCTGATATATGCTCTTCATTTCAAAGGATAGATCATAATATTTGGAGATCTTTTCACTATAGGCCCTTGAAATATTGTCATCCGCTGGGACCGATATATCTATCAAGAAGGCAGTTTTGTCTTTTTTTTTGGAACAAAACAATATCAGGTTTGTTACTTGCGATCCGTGACGATCGTGGTGTCCCAGTACAATCTACAATTCTCATTCTCCAGTACCTCGGCAGGTGAGTAAACGTGATTTTTCTTCCTGTTCTTCACGAGCCCGTATTTGAGAGCTATGGCCTTATGGTAGACTTTCGCCATCTGATTATGTCTATCCGTGTACTCTCTCGGAGTAAGAACCGAGCATGATGATGTTACATGCTGAATATATTCACAGGATCGACCACATTTACGGCACAAATCAGAGGTCAAGGCCTGTCCAGCAATGTTCTTTAAATAGGACCTAGTTGGGATCACCTGATCGTGAATGGCAAGCAAACTGCCTTCAGTTTCAGGAAACAAGTACCCAGTACGAAGGTAAGTAAGAGATTCCTTCTTATCAACATTTTCTCCTTCCAGACAATTAGGGTATCTTCCATGTAGAGCCTTACTCCTCCACTCATCCTGCAGCCAATAATAATTATTATATTATATTAGTATTATTGAATAATAATGTTCAGATAAGGGTTTGTTTATTGTAGGTATGTTTATTATCTGTCTAGAGCATTCAACAGTTCGTCTCTTCAGTTGATACTTGACAAGTGCTACAATCACGGGTTTCGGAGAGTATGTTTGGACTGGGTCCGCCGCTATCTGGGAGGTTGAGTCATGTGTTTTTCGGTTTTTATCAACCGAATACGAATTAAATCTAGGTGTACCACAAAGGTCCGTTCTTGGATCTCTTCAATTTCTAATTTTTACTAACGGTATTCCTGTTAATTTATGACGGATGATCGTTAGTTTGTTATCCGTTTGGAATCTGACGAATATTATAAAAAGTTTTCCATTGGGTTTATTCGCTGATGCCTCGGTAGCGGTTGCGGCTCCATCGTTGGAAGAGCTACGATCTTTATGTGAGACTCTCTTGGGGTACTTTGTGGAAAGGTGTCACAAAAAAATTCAGTTATTAATGTCGGAAGTTTTTCCGGTTGCATACATTTTTCAATTGGGCAGGATAATCGTCCTATCTAAAGAAATTACCAAGTTTCTTGGCATCGGTCTTGATAGTGCTATGAGATGGTGTACATATATTGAGATGTTCATACGAAACCTTGCTTCTAGAGGCATCTTGTGTCACAGTGCAGGTTAACAAAAAGATCGTCGACGTATTGAATAAAAAGAAGTGGACCCAGAATAGATCCATGGGGGACACCGTTCATAATTACGGCCTTTTCAGATGTCCCATCATCCATCTCCACAATCTGAGATCTGTCTTCAAGGCATGTTCTGGTTCCCTGAAACCATAAAATTTTAGTTATTCAAGTAATATTCGATATACAATAATGACGAATGCCTTGCTCAGAACTAAACAGCACAGTTCAACAGTTTCTCTTTCATCAAAATCTCCAATTATATCCTCTATTATAAGGATAAATAGTGTATCTTTGCCCAGTTTCTACTTTGAAATATTTTTAGGTGACAGAAAAATTAAAATGATTCAAAGACTAATCAATCAAATATGGTACTTTACGATTTTATCTATAAAATCAATATTTTTATTAATAAAGAAAATTTGTTACACATTGGTCAAAGGTTCAACATACTGTTATACCACTGACCAGCATATGGATTTCTGACTAAAACAGGGAAAATAAAACAAATATACAGGGTGATTCCGGAGGAGACCGTCAGATCTTAAGTGTACAGTAGTAAGTATAGTTTCGGAACAATGTTGGGTTTATGGTTCGGGACCTTCATTGAGAGTCTACAGGGTGATTTGTCCGATTCGACCGATTTTTCTTTTATTGATAACTTTGGTATGGCTTGATCAATCTTGATGAAATTTTCAGTGTAGAACAATATGATTATCTTCTTTCAATAATTCTAACATTTTTTCAAAAATACAGAATGGGAATTATGATAAATTCAGATTAAATATGCAGGTTGAAAAAACACCATGTACATTCCGTTTTCAGAAATTTTCTACATGCTTCAGATCCTACCATAAGTTTACATTACTGGAGCATTTTTATTTTTTTGGCACACGTCCATTTTTCCTAGAAAAATTTTTCAAAGATGAACAATATCGTTTTTTCGCTCCAAGGCACTGAGGATATTCTGAACTAGATGGTAAAGCTGTATGGTCCATTAACACAAAGCTCTTCCTGAGTCCAAAAATAAATTTTCCAAATTCGAAATTCATTTTTGATCGCTCATATTCAGATGTATAAAATCATTTAATTCCAAAAATTTATTTATACGTACGTGAACCAAAAAAATCTACATACAACTACAAATACAGAATAAACATTCGACACATATGAAAGGCAAAATTATGGATTAATATAAAATTGAGTCATTATTCAAGTGATTTTCGGCACACTCCGGTTTTTTAAGAAGCGAATATTCCTAAAAAATAGTAGTTTCGTTAAAAAATGTACTCACTTATGGTCTTATGGTATGTAAAATATTGAATCACGAATGTATTATAAATAGATTTAATGAAATTGAAAATTCTCCATCAAAATTAAATCTTTATTTAAATCAAGTTCTTCAAGATCCATGGTTACCATCACAGTGAACCACAGAATGAGAATATTTAATAAATAATCTGTCACAAGAAGTGTACTTCAACATGCCCCAATTATATACTCATGCGGAATATGATTTTTGTTTATTGTTTTTGGAACGGAAATAGAAATGAAGCCAAAATGGAATACCATAGACGATTTTCCAACCGACGTCAACCAGATAAATGTACTTTCGGACGGGTATTCCATTATTCTGAAGACCATGGGCAATATCCTAGTAAGGCAGAGCACATTAATAGGTCTACTCAAAATGAAATTTCGATCCAAATTGTTGAACGGGTGGAGGAGGAACCGTCTATTAGTACTCGTCAAATTAGTACCGAATTAGGAATTTCGCAGACAAAGTGAGCAAGACATTGAAGAAAGAACAATTCCACCCATACCACTACCAAAAGTTGCAAAAACTGTTGCCACAAGATCAGCCCCAACGATTACAATTTTGTCGCTGTGTTATTAGTCACCAACGAACTATTTTTCGTATTTTATTCAGCGACGAGGCGATGTTCACTAAGAATGGAATTTTTAATATCCACAATTCCCACGAATGGGAAAGAGTCAACCCGCATTTAAAGAAGAGTCATAATACACAACACAGATTTTCTGGAACAATATATAGAAAATTAGTTGGCCCTCACATTTTTGTGGAAAGATTAAATGGTGAAATTTACCTAGATAGATAGACCAAATCTATTGGAAATTGTACAGATCCGCTCTATGTACTTCCAGCATGACGGAGCACCACCTCACTTTGCATTGAATGTGAGAAATCACCTGGATGTAAATTATCCGAACAGATGGATTGGTCGTGGAGGCCCTATTGCTTGGCCACAAAGATCTCCTGATTTGAACCCTTTTGATTATTTTGTGCGGGGATATCTGAACACAAGAGTTTATAAGGTTGAAATTAGAAGTAGAGAACACCTAGTTGAAAGGATTTTCTAGGAATGTAATATCTTGAAGCAAAATCAATCCCTCATTAGAAGGTCAATTGGAAATTTAAAAATATCGATAGGTCTCGAATATGTATTCAAAAAGGAAATCATTTCGGATGGATATTCTAGTAGAACATTCTATGTAAATTTTGTGTTGATCCTAAGTTTTGCCGTTCATGATATGTTTCGAATGTTTATTCTGTATAAGTTGTAGATTTTTGGTTCAAGTAGGTAGGTATAAAAGATATTTTCTGGATGAAATGATTTTAAACATCATAATATGAGTGATTAAATATAAATTTCGAATTTGGAAGAACTACTTTAGGACTCAGGAAGAGCTTTGTATCATTGGACGACGCCGGGTTACATTCTAGTTCAGAATATCCTCACTGCCTTGGAGCGAAAAAACGATATTGTTCATCTTTGAAAAATTTTTCTAGGAAAACTGGATGTGTGCCAAAAAAATACAAACGCTCCAGTAATGTCAACTTATGATACAATCTGAAGCATGTGGAAAAGTTTTGAAAACGGAATGTACAGGGTGTTTTTTCAACCTGCAAACTTAATCTGAACTTATCATAATTCCACCCTGTATTTTTGAGAAAGTGTTGGAAATATCGAAAGAAGATAATCATATTGTTCCACACTGAAAATTTCATCAAGATTGGTCAAGCCATACCTACCAAAGTTATGAATAAAAAAAAAAATCGGTCGAATCGGACAAATCACCCTATAAACTCTCATTAAAGGCCCCCAACCATTAACCAAACATTGTTTCGAAACTGCCTTGACTAGTGTATACTTCACCTAAAATCTGACGGTCTCCTCTCGGAATCACCCTGTATATCTTACATTAATTTTTATTTTTATATAAAAGTACAAAACGAACAAGAACTTAGTATTCAATATTTTATTATTTATTTATTTAAAACATGAGAAAAATGCTTATTCTACTCCAAAATTCAAACATTCTTATTGCTGTGCTGATCCACCTGATTTGGCAGGGTTAGGAAGTTTGGTGACAACATCCGGTTGGTCAATAACATATGTGGAATGATCCACTTGAAAGAACTTGTCTCCTTATGTTTTCTTCAGGTATTGGACTTGAGCGGTATTATTTTCCAAAGAGATTACATGTGCAAAAAAATAATTTGATGTTTTCTTTGTTGAATTTTCAACTAGAACGTAACCACCTTTTTACAGTTCTTTGTCCTCGAATTGAAGCTCGTTATTAAACCTTTTCATTTCATTTTCAATGTTCAATTCACTTTCATCGGAAGAAAACTCAAAATTGTCTTCACTCTCCGAACTATTTTCTACCACGGTAGGCGTATCAAAGAGATTATTTTTGATTGCTTAAAATATTTCACTGTTTTGTCATTTGTTCTTTTTGCTGAAGGTTCCTTTTTTATTTGCCATTTTCTGCTCCAATAGCTTGTTTCTCGGGAGTGTCCATTAGGATTTTTGATTTACCTTCAGCCTCTATTCGTACTCTTTCTTGGCTCTGCTTTTGAGTGAGGTCTCACAACCTCTGGTGAAATGACTGTTACAGGCAAAGTTATATTATTAGTGATATTTCTGGAAAGACTTAGATCCTGGCCTGTTGTACGTAGATCTTCTACAGAAGTCCAAAGTAACATTTTAGTCAATTGGCCTATCAGTGACTGTACTGGACACATATTCATCATCAGAAAATATGTTTTCATTCAAGGGTACAAAACCTGTTACTTTGAAACCCTTCATTATGTTCTGCGGTATCATAGACTGGCAAATATTACAAGAAAACTCGACTATTTTGTATATAGTTACAGATTTTCCAGCATTACCCGGTCTGAGCATCCAGTTGTTTAATTTCTGATTATAGTAAGTTTTGAGGGGGCCGAATACTGACCTGTTAAGTGGTTGCATCTTATGGTGGTATGAGGATGAAAAGTCATGCGAACAATAATATTAGCCCTTGCCAGATCAATTACAGAAATATTCACATGCGTTTCGTGATTATCAAGGAGCAGGAGTACTGCTTGTTTTTTAGTTGGCTTGACATGAGATACGAAATGATTAAGAAATTTCACGAATATGGCTTCTGTTGACCAACCAGACAGATCATCGTCTTCTTTTGAACCTGTTGGAGCACCATGCAGCCTAAAGGGTTTATAATTAACCCTTGCGAAAACAAATAGAGGTGGTATGGTGTTACCTGTAGCAGGGCCGTCTACCGAGGCGGTCGCCGCACAAATCATCGTGTAACGGAGGATACATGGCTGGCTTTCCTTCTCTCACCCGAAGTTATCCCACCCACTTGTTTTTACAGCTAGTCTTTGTCATCCAGAAATTTCTTCATTGTATGCTGACGATGCTGAGGCACAGGTCCAGATTCCATTGCCTTGGGCGCCTTCGAACCACGCGACGGCCCTGCCTGTAGCACTAGCCGCACAAATCATCGTAACCGGTTTCCTTCTCTCACCCGAAGTTATCCCACCCACTTGTTTTTTACCTTTGCCATCCAGAAATTTTGGAGTTCATGAACCATGCTGAGGCACAGGTCCAGATTCCATTGGAAGCAAATTTATACCTTTTCGAAAGTTTTTTATAGTTAGTAAAAACTTTGGCTACTGTTTCTTCATTAAATGCAGTGGATCTAGCTGAACTGGTGGTCTGCGGTTTTCTAAGGGACATTTACTACCTTCCCAGAAAGGGACCATTTTTATTGTTAGCTTGGCCAGGAGAATGATTTGCTTGTTTGTCAAACCGTACTGCATATTTGCTGCGTCCAAATTGTACTAGTAAAAATTCCTCTTCATGACTAAATACGTGCCTTGGCTTTTGTGCTAAACATTTTGTTGAAATATATGTTCTTTGCCAGCGTAATCAAGAACAAGAGTTTGACTTTAGTTCAGTATTCGATGTTCGAGAAGGTGAGGTTAGTTTTCGGACAGAAGGTCAACGGTGTTCACGGTGGTTGGGTCCAGGTATCAAGCTGTAATAGAAAGTGTATTTTATTTGATAAATCGATATACTAAAGTGGAAAATACATTGTTGGCTGATTTATTTAACACATTTATAGCTAAAGTCTAATGAGTCAACAGACCTACTCAAATGAGAAATCAAAGTAAGCTTTTTAACATCAAAGTACCTGGCAGCTCCTCCAATTGTCATCTTTACTTCTCGTACGTTTTTGATGGCATTTTCCAGGCATCCTGGGTATATCTTCTTCCACTTCAGTCCAGTTTCACTTCTTGGCATCGCTAAAGGATCAGGCTAAAAAAACAGATGACTGTAGACTAGCTTCACTTAGGCCTACTAACATTTTTTGAAATATAAATTTAAAACACAATTTGTATTAATTTCAACAGTTTTTTTATGATTAATTTTCATGGAATTTTGAGGAAAGCAGTTGGTCAAAAACTACATCCAACTAATGCCAACGTTTCGTAGATATATTTCTACTTCTTCAGGGCAAAATCGAACTTATGTTTTAAAACACTGCTTTCCTCAAAATTCCATGAAAATTAATCATAATATGTATCTAGAAGGAAATGATCTATCAGAACAGTTTTTTTTTAATTTACTGCACTTTATCACTAATATTTCGCAAAAATAAAGTTCAACATTAATAAAATAGCATATATTTCAATAATAACTACTGGATAGAAAATATCAGTATCAGACTTACAAGAGAAATTAACGGGAAAAACATCAAATAATAACTCCTTGCTTTTATTTTCATAGTAGCAAAAAAGAAAATAAACAATAAATGAACAAATACTTTCTTTTCTCATGCAAAAATGTATTGAATAAAATATTTCCCACGAAAGGCAGCTATCATTCCCCAATTCATAACGAAGTGGTCCTCTGGTAATAAATCTGTGAACTAGTGCCAGTAGCTTCCCTATACAGCCACTAGACTTCAGCACATAACTGGTAGTCAGAGGTACAAGATGGTCAAAGGTACACACCTTCACCCTATCCTTTAAGAGCAGTGATAGTTGACCTGCCCTTCCGAACTCATACTCATGAATGGACATGATATTCCTATATTCAATAACACTCACCATTCTCGACTTCTACAAAAATTCAAAAACTTTAGTGATGACCGATAAGAGAGAAATCGGCCTATAATTCATGCATCCGCTGAAGTCACCTCCCTTATACAGGGTGTAAATAAATAAGTATAAAATGTTTAAGGAGGTTATTCCTCATCGAAAAAAAGATAGGATCTTTCATATAAAGAAACTTCATTGGAGCATCCCTTGTTAAGATACAGCCCCTCAAAGGGAGTAAATAAAATTTTTTCACGAGCACCGAAAAGTTGGAATATTGAAATTTACCTAACGTTTCCTACTATCAAAAAGACAAAAGTTGGCAGTTTTCAATAGTTTAGTGGAAAGACTTGTGAATATACCAATGAAGACAATTTTAATGAAGAATTTGGAATAATAAAACAAATAGCAAGAAAAACAATTTTGACGATCATATCATTGATAGAATTTTAAATAAGAAATTGCATCAACGCATATTGAGGTGTCACTTTCCAATGAACCAACCTAGAATAGAGGATAGAAGATACTTCCCTCTTAGCTACGTGGGAACTCTGTCTAGTAAGGTTGCGAGGTTTTTGGAGAAAGACAGTACTATAAAGATAGCCTTCCGACCAACAAACAATCTGGAAAATTTATTCTTCAATAATAAAGATCCAGTTCCTCCATTGGAGAAAAGTGGTGTTTATAAACTCACTTGTGACACGTGCGGTGCTATGTATATTGGGAAGACTAATAGAACGTTTAATCAAGGAACATTCGAGAATTTTAAGACTGGGTCCACATAACGACGATTCTCATTTTGGTAACCACCTATTTAAGGAAGGTCATCAATTTGTACCGGAAACAGGTTTCAAAATATTACACACAGGCACCAACTGCCTGTTAGTGGATCATTTGGAAAAATTTGAAATTATTAAACATGATAATCATATCCATCCTTAGTTTTGAATTCTCAAGTGGACTTTATGGAGATGCATATTATGAATGCTATTTTATAAAAAATGTGTACACGTATTTTCTCTTTTCTTGATTTGCCTATGATGGAAAGTTAAAGAGTAGTTTATGAATTTTGTGGTTGACGGTACGCTAACCTATATCGAAATGTGTTTATGTTGCGTTGGCAGTTTGTTTTGGAGTTTAAATTAATGTATTTGTACTCAAGTTTGAGTGTTGATTATCTCATCTTAGATTTGACGACCCTGTTGAGAATAGTATAACAATAACAATAACAATAACAATACTTTTTATTCTCAAAATCATTTCACAAAAAAAGAAAGGAGAATACGTCATAAAAAACAATAAGCGGTGGGTTGTATTGTTTTGTCCTTTTGATTTTGTAATTTATGAGGTTGTATTTCTTGTAGTGTGCAGATTAGGTCTGAGGATGCATTGGTGTTACTAATGCGAAACTGGTCACCATGCTTAATAAATACTATTAGGATTTATTGAATTTGACTTCCCAATCATCATACGTTCCTATTTGAACCTTAGTAATTAACTTATCCAGTTATTTATTTGGTTTACCCCATTGTCGCGTATCTCACTAAATAATTCGAATAATTTTGCAGGTCAATTTCTTTATTCCACTTCCTAATTCTACATACATACTGATAGTCCATTGAAAAGTTACATTTTAGGTTGCGTTTTTAGAGGACGCAATTTTATTTTTGATGTGTAGGGGGTCAGTGTAAAGCTAAAACCAAGTTTGTGGGGTCACCACCCTGGGCCCACGGCCGCCATCTTGAAAATAGGGGTTGAAATGGTATTTACGATATATCTCTTAAACTATTTATTTTATAAAATTTTTTTTCACATTTTTTGTTGCAAATTAAATTCTCTACAACTTTGCTCCAGTAACTTTTTGTCGTAGAACTATAAATAAAAAAAGTTATAAGCGAAAATCTCCAGGAAATTTGAGAAAGAAATTTTTATTTTCGATGTAACTTTTTTTATCATTTTACGAAAAAATGATGTCTGACCATTTTTGTTCATCGTTTTTTGAGGAACAACTTTTTATTCGCATCATTTTTTCATTAAGTCAATAGCTAAAGTTTTACAGCGCTCCGAAGTGAGTACTAATGGGTGGCCCATTTGAAAATTGGAATTTAATTTTGCTATAAAAAAACTGCTCAATATTTTCCAATGGTTGAACATTTATTTAAAAGGTTGGTTCATGACATTTATTTATGAAAAATAATTTCGGCCAAAATGACCTCCACGGCTGACTTGGCAGTAGCCTATTCGTTTCACCCAATTTTTAATACATTTTCGATTGTTTGGGGCTCTATTTCACCAATAGTAGCTCGAATTTCGGTCTTGAGGTCTTGAATTGTTTCTGGATTGTTGGCGTAACACTTATCTTTCACCGCTCCCCAAAGATAATAATCCAATGGCGTCAGATCGCAGCTTCTTGGTGGCCAATTCACATCAGCATTTCTGCTGATTATTCGATTTCGAAAATGCGGCGTAAAACATCGATTGTGGCGTGTGCTGTATGGCTCGTTGCACCGTCCTGTTGAAACCAAACATCGTCCAAGTCGTTAGCTTCAATTTCTTGAAAGAACCAATCGTTCAACATTGCGCGGTAGCGCAATGTAGTAGAAGACTCACCACTTTGGAAATAAGTTTTAATATTTCCCAACTTTCTTCAAGCGAGATAGAGTCCATTTCGTAAACTTCAAACTTTCAACTAAATATTAGTCACGTCAAAGAATAGTTGACGTTTATAATGTCAAATAATCGGTAGTTCAAATTCCAAACACTAGATGGACCACCCGTTATTTTTCAGTACTCTTAAGTACTTAAGTACTCTTCAGTCTATAACTGATGACATGTTATAGGTACACACGTATAATATAGGTATAGTTAAGAGTACTGAAAAATAACGGGTGGTCCATCTAGTGTTTGGAATTTGAACTACCGATTATTTGATATTATAAACGTCAACTATTCTTTTGACGTGACTTATATTTAGTTGAAAGTTTGAAGTTTACGAAATGAGACTCTATTCGCTTGAAGAAAGTTGGGAAATATCAAAACTCATTTACAAAGTGGTGAGTCTTCTACTCGTGCGCAGCTACCGCGCAATGTTGAACGATTGGTTCTTTCAAGAAATTGAAGCTAACGACTTGGACGATGTTTGGTTTCAACAGACGGTGCAACGAGCCATACAGCACACGCCACAATCGATGTTTTACTCATTGTTTTATTCATTATGAAATTCTTATTTGTTAACTGTACATTTCGTCTCATGGTGCAATTCTATTGGCCGACATTTGGGACAGAAAAATAATCCCCGAATACCACACGAGCTTCAAAATTATCGGGTATTTCCCGATAGGTTCCTGCAAACAAATAAAATCGTCAAGTTTTCAGGAAAAATCACACGCACTTCGCGCTCGTGATTTTTAACCGGAAAAAACTTGACTCCTTCATTTGTTTGCAACGAACCTATCGAGAAATACCCGATAATGTGAAGCTCTTGTGGTATTATAAGTGAAAATGTGGCCGTAAAGGCATGTGAAATGCACCTAACAAAAGGCCGTCATAAGAACTTCACGGTGCTTGCTTCGCTCGCAAGATCGTCTTCCCTTTTCTACCTCGAAATATCGCATTTCTATACCCTCGCCAACCGAAAGTTTTGATCTCCTTCGGTGGTTACCTGTATCGAACCATCGATTACCACAGAAATATTCCTTATTATTTCTAATATATTGGGATAACGGTGATAAGGATATGGAGAATCTCAATTTTATGAACTCGTTTATTACATTTTCTACATGGATTTCACTATCAGAATTAATGTTTATTTAAGTGTCAAAAACGTTGAAACTTCCATGCGCACATTTTGGCAGTACATATGAAATCAAATATACACTGTGTCCGTTAAGTATTACACAAATTCATATTTAGCTAAACAGGCAATTTCAAGAAATAATCCTGAAACACGACGATTTTTGTTTTCAATTTGCCGTATTTCAAAATAATAATATACAGAGTGAATTACTTTCGAGTAATGACGTCACTGAAATTTTTTAATGGAATGCTCCCATTTGGTTTTGCATTTGCAAATAAATTTTTAAATGGTAAACAATAATAAGACAAAAAGTTACATTGGAAATAAACTTTAGGGGTTGCGTTTCCCACCCTTACAACCATGAGGTAAACCAAATAAATACAGTTATTCCAGTGATAAGTGTCTTTTTCTTAGTAGGAAATGTTAGGTTAATTTCAATATTGTAACTTTTTTGGTGCTTGTGAAATAAATTGTTATACAAATTTTATGTACTCCCTTTGAGGGTCTGTATCTTAACAAGGGATGCTCCAATGAAGTTTCTTTATATGAAAGATCCTATCTTTTTGTCGATGAGGAATCACTTCCTTACATATTTTACACTTATTTAGTTACACCCTGTATACCGGTATAACCTTGGCCAACTTCAATCTTTTTGGAAAAATGCCTTCCTCAAAGCATTTATTGATAACAGATACTCAAGTTGAGATAATTAAGTTTAATCAATGATAATAACCACTCATAGTTTCCCTTCATTTTTATTTGATGCCCAAACTTTTACATCAAAAGAAGGTATATCTCCTCATCGAAAATTTAACATTTTTTACTCTATGTTATATTGTTGTGGTGCGAATATGGAGAAACTCAACATGTTTATTGTTTTTTCGACTTGGATTTAACCAGTTGATTGAATGCTTACTAAACTGTTAAGAAATATGAAACTACTCTGCGCACACTTGGGCAGTACAACAGATTTGTAACTATGTTAAATAAAACCCCAAAATTAAACTAAAAATAATGAATTTTATTTATCCCATCCTCAAATGGACTGAAATTTGCGGTACTGACGATTATGACCAAAATTACTGAATAAAGGTCTGTGATTCGTTAGTAACTTGAATTTTTCAGAAATAGGTACTTGTTCAATATAAGAACACCAAGAATTATTGCTTTTGCTTTTTTTTCAATTCGTGGATATTTTTGTTCACAAGCAATGAGAGTACACTGAAAGCATCCGCAATTGGTCTTTTTATTCCTAAAGTATATTGTATATGACTTGATACCACGCCTATTTCAAATAAAGGCGCATCTAATGTTAGTTTTAATTCTAGCTCTGAGTTAAAATGAATTAACACTTAGGCAGATACAAGCAAATATTTAATTTCATTACAAGCTCTTTCACAATCTGAATACCAATTCCACATGGTATATTTTCGCGAAAGATTGTATAGAGGACGAGCAATTATTGAAATATTCTCAACTTTCAATAAGCCCATAGATCAATATCAATATAGACCGTAGATCAATATAGACTATAGAACCATGAAGCGCTCAGAAACACGAAACACAGCAAAGAAACCCGTTAAAAGCAAAGAAACTTGAAAGAACGCGAAGAAACACGAAAGAAAGCGAAAAAACACAAAAGAACATAAAAACGAAAGAACGAAGAAGTACAAGAAAAAACAACGCGAGAAAACATGAAAGACCACCTGAAGAAATGCGAAGATCATAAAAAATCCCAAAGGAACCCGGAAAAACCCGTTGAAAGAGAAAAAACATGAAAGAACTGGAAGAAACACGAAGGAAGATACGCGAAAAAAACATGAAAGAACCCGATGAAGCATGAAAGAACGCAAAAAATCCAAAGGAACCCAAAAAACCCCGAAGGAGCACAAAAAACCGAAAGCATGCAAAAAACTCGAAGGAAAGCTAAAAACCCCGAAGGAGCACAAAATAACCGAAAGCACGCAAAAAATCCCGAAAGAACTTGTAAATTGCACACCCTGTGTCTCAATCGATCGCAAATTCATTGTTAATTGCACACCCTGTGTGACATTTTATAGAAATTAGCTCCCGTACGCAGAAAAACACGAAAACTTGAGAAATACTTTGATGAAAGTCAACGCTAGGAATGCGCAACTCATATGTGAGATCCTGTATATGAATTGAAAATATTATCGAATTAAGAAGCTGTAAGCAGAAACAGCCGAAATATCTCGATCGAAGGTAGCTGTTAGAAATAGGCAACACATACTAGACACCCTGTATATAATTGATTCGCAGTGGGTGCTTGTTCCACAAAAAAAAAAACCAATAGAATATCATTTCAACTCCAACGATTCGCGCTTGGTGAATTTTACAAAGGTAAAATAAAAATTGTTCGATAAAGGTCTAAAGATGTAACCATGAACAGAGTGCCTCGCCGATTACTTCAATTTCGTTCCATTCGTTCACACGCATAAACTAAGTGGGTCCGATTTACGTCTAGAATATGACATACGAATCTACATAAGATTAGAATGTCAGCGACAATTATCATTTCAGGTAAAGGAATCGACAAAGGGTGAAATGAATTGGCTAGGGATTATAAAACTGGTTCTACTTTACTGGCTAAATTTTGAATTCCATAAGCCACATATCGTAGACTGTTAAAGCTGTAAGAGAAATACCTCATCAGGGCTCTTACAGATCCTATAGATTGAAGAAATTTAAAAATATTATACGAGATATGGCTTGATATTGTAATTGGAATGATCTGACAAGGTTCTAATAACGTCGGACTTGACTGATGATCTGGAAATTTGTGTTTGAGCCAAGTAAGCTATTTTCAATAATTAATTTAAAATATTTTTTTACTTGCGATTGGAAGATATGAATAGCCCTATCAAACGTCGATTCTCGAGAAGAACACTTATGAAAACGGCTTTTTCACAGATCGTAATCAGTGGAAAAAGCCTTTTTCAATTTGACCAGACCATCTTTCGCGATAAACAGGAAACCGCTGTTTTGGATGAATTTTTTTGATTATTTTCCGACCCAAATATCGACCAATAAAATTGCCATTCGACGTCGTGGTACAACCTACATTGGTATTATACTGATAATTTTTGAAAATTTTCTCTGGTAGTTGCTATATATAAACAAAACATGATCCAGTCAAATTAAGCACACGTCAAACTGACGGGTAGAATTCAATTGTGAAAATTGGAATTTTGCATGAAAATGAGTCGATTTGGAGTTTGTTCTCTGTCACCATCGATAAAGTCAAAGAAATGTTCCCATTAATACGGAGAAGGCAAAAAAAACAGTTTGGAACCAATTTACTACTTTTTGTACTGAGAGAATACACATTGAGTGCTGAAACGAGTGAAGCGCAATTGTAAAACATTATGAAAGATTACGCTTACAATATGAAGAAAATGGATGGAAGACTATAAGGAAGGTACAATAAAAACAATGTGGAATCAGACTGCCAAATTACTTCAAAGAAAAAGTATTTGAACGATTTCGACATCAAAAATCAACCCATTTTCGGATGCTGCATTCAAGACCGCTCGAGGGCTCGTGATGCCAAGCGTAAGGCTTTACAATCTATTCCGGAAAAACGGAGAGCAAGTGCAGCAGCGTTGGAGGAAAAAGATTGGGATGCAATGACCACTGTTTGGGACGAGAAACTCTGATGGCCTCCAGAAAAAATTATTCATGATAATATCAGTGGAATTGGCTTGGAGAGGTGGTGAGGGCAGCATGGCGTCAATACATCACTTCAAGGCAGAATAGCGAAATGACGAAACAACTGGGAGGAATTGAATACAATCCAATTTTCAGCAAGACCACACAAGGTGGTGATAAAAATTATCAGACAGCAAGTGGCTGGTGGAGAATCAGGAAATCTGACAAGTGCCCAGTGAGACTGTTTCAGAAATTGAGAGAGAAGAGAGATGTCAATATCAAGAGCGACAGAGACTATTCTGACCCAAAATCCATTCTGGAATAAAGTTCCAGGCGCTAGGTGGTACAAGGATTCCCAGTAGGCCCAAAACACGATTTCAAAGTGGGTTAAGAGTCAGCACAAAAAGCTGGGCTTGACCTTGGCCAACAAAATCACCAATCACTCCCAGTCATTGCAACAGTCGTCTCCAATCTGCGAAATCGGGCCTGGGAGGCAGCAGATAATCAAAATAACTGGACATGCCAACAGTAACTCCATCAAGCCGTATCTCCAACTCGACCAGGAACACCACGAATTAATTGTCAAAAAACTGCGAAGGAGTGAGCCTACTGCAGAAAATGCCATCAACAGCATAAACCTCATGCCATCTACACTCTTCTGGGACCATTACCGATAACTCTGACTTGAGGAAAACATGCACCAATGTTTTACAACAATTGTATTTTTAATTGCACTACCCTGATTCTTAATTAAATGTTGTTTTATTCATTGCAAATTCTTATTTGTTAACTGTACATTTCGTCTCATGGTGCAATTCTATTGGCCGACATTTGGGACAGAAAAATAATCCCCAGATACCACACGAGCTTCAAAATTATCTGGTATTTCCCGATGGGTTCCTGCAAACAAATAAAATCGTCAAGTTTTCAGGAAAAATCACTCGCGCTTCGCGCTCGTGATTTTAACCTGAAAAAACTTGACTCAACTGTTTGCAACGAACCTATCAGAGGAAATGCTGATATTACAAACTCTTAATATTATTATGAAAAATAATGTGCCGTAAAGGCATGTGAAATGCACACCTAACAAAGGCCCAAATCTTAAGAAATTTACGTTGCTTGCTTCGCTCTACAAGATCTTCTTCCTTTTCTACCTCGAAATATCGCATTTCTATACCCCTCATAACCGAAAGTTTTTGGTCTCCTTCGGTGATTTACCTCCTATCCAACCATCGATTACCACAGAAATATTCCTTATTATTTCTAATATATTGGATGACGGTGATAAGGATATGGAGAAACTCAATTTTATAAACTCGTTTGTTACATTTTCTACATAGTTTCACTATCAGAATTAATGTTTATTTAAGTGTCAAAAACGTTTAGAAACTTCTGTGCACACATTTTGGCAGTATAATGAAATCAAATATACACTGTGTCCGTTAAGTATTGAACAAATTCATATTTCAGCTAAACAGACAATTTCAAGAAATAATCCTGAAACACGACGATTTTTTGTTTTCAATTTGCCGTATTTCAAAATAATAATATACAGAGTGAATTACTTTCGAGTAATGACGTCACTGAAATTTTTAATGGAATGCTCCCATTTGGTTTACATTTTCAGATTACTCTAAGCTGAGCTGATATCAAAACTATATCACATGTTGATTCCAGTTGGTACAGGGTGGATAAAAATACAATAATTGTGTGTATGCTCATAAAGTATCGCGTAACATTCTTTACAGTTAGTAAAATTAACAATATTATCAGAAAATACTTATTGTCTAGCTGCAATTGGATCAAATGTAACATCCTGTAATTTGATACATTTTTAGATTAATAGAAATAAAGCTGTTTCCAAAGATGTTGGGTACTTGTGGTATTCTAGAAGACAAAATATGAAAGAAATTATATTTATCCACCCTTTACCAATTGGAATCAACATGTATGATAAAATTTTGGAATCAGCTCAGCTAGAGTAATCCGGAAAATGGGGACAAAATGGGGGGCAGTCCATTAAAAAAAGAGACGGTGACGTCATAACTCGAAAGTAATTCCACCCTGTTTATTAGATTTATTATATTGAAATACGGTGAATTAAAATTAAAAATTGACGTTTTCAGGATTATTTCTCAAAATGGTCTGTTTAGATAATAATGAATTCCTTCAAACTCTACAAACACAATGTGTGAGATATATTACAGAAAATAATTTAGAAATCTATATTTTCCTCTCCAACAAGCTTTTTGTTATTTGATCTTCTTCATATATTCAGATTTCCGACTTACAAAATATCTTGGTTCTCTGCCTATTTCTGGGTTATTGCTGAGATTCAAATTTCAATGTTTATAACTGCCGAGTCATCTTGCTGATTTGCTTCAATAACAAACTCAACGGAGATATTCCAAGTTCTTCATTTCTCATCAAAGGTTGAAATCGTTTGGAAACTATTTGCGACTCAGTAATTTGAATAGGAAGAAACTTTGACATAAACTTTACCTTCAGAATTAAATGTACTACTTCAGTCCCAAGCAGTATATAATATGCTATTTCTCTATTTCAGTGTCATGTGGAGTTCATTACACTCACTAAAAACAGTGCTGTAATGAGCTCATTGCAGCATTGTTTCTAGTGATATTTTCGTTTTTGGCTGAGTAACACTGACATCCTATCCTTTCCAGATGTCAACACGCGTCCATTGCATATCAATATTAAACCATGCAGAGATTTGAACGCACTATTCAAATTCTATAATCTGTCAATTTTCATTATCAGGTACACCAACTACGAAAATAAAATACAAAAGCACTAGGAGGTATAATTTGAACTTTTCATCGAATTCCAATAAATTTCTCACAATTTTTGACTGAAATAGAGAAAATATCGTCTAATACTCGTTGCAGAAGGCAATTCCAACACTCATTCGTGTTGGAATAGGTGTCCATTCTGCAACTTGTTTTAAAATATACTATTGCAAAACAAAAATCTTATCGAAATCCCGAATGAACATCGAACACTAACTCGGATTCTATAGATTGGGGAATAAAATATAATTTGTAACTTATTTGTTGAAGAGGAATTGTGGATGATGGAACTCGTGTAGAGATATTATTTGCGCAGTAACAATCATTTCTTCTTGTTCCTCTCTCCAACGTTTCAACATCTTCTGCCGTTGTCAAGGGCAAAAATTAGCTTTCAAAAAAGCTGGTTAGGTCAGAAAAATTCTTCAATTTTCACTAATAAGTGTCAAATTGGCAGAACTATTAAAACTCGATAAAATTGGTACTTCTTTGATATTTAAAGGGCATTTTTATTCTCCGATTTATGATCTTCCGCATTCGCATTGTATCTCATATATGCAATTTTGTTATCAGTTTCCACTTTTTTAAGATTAGTCCAGAGGGTATCCTGTATCCTGAAAGTGGTTGTTATGTCGAACTTATTTCCAATCTCTATTAATTTTTGTATAAACCTTTCAACAAATAAGGAATGACGTTCTACCGGCTTTCTTCCATATCTTCTTGTGTTGTATCATTTTTGGATTCAAGCTTATTTTCTGTTTTTTTGTTTCCTCTTTCCACTAACTTTTTGGTAACCATTACTTCTGAGAATTTTGTAATGTTATATACTCCTCATTTTTATCTTGTCAATTTTAGAGCATATACAGGGTCTTCCACGAGGAATCTCTCCCTATATTTATACGGAAACTATTGAACGTATTTTCATGAAATTCAGACGTCTACTTCCGTTTTTCAAATTACAACACCATTTTTTTATTGCAGAAATAGATTCTTTATAAAATTTCAAGTTATTTTGATGTAACATTTTCAGTTTTGGTTGGAAAATTCTCTCTGAGCGATTCGAAAAAATATCGAAAATAGAGCTCTGCTGAAACAAGTATAACTTCGAGGTTTTTTGGATGGAAAATTTTCATATTTGGATTTTTCAAGATGTAAGATTGATGTATCCACTTTGAAAATCGAAATCGCGATTCATGATACAGGGGGTTGAAAAATCGCTTTCAAAGTCAGGGATGACAAAATCGTGAAAAATCAATTTTTTCAAATTAGAACCCCATTTTTTTATGGCAGATATTGAATCTACGTTAAAAATAATGTAAGTGTATGCATCACACCTCTTGCCCTAAATTGGATATTTTCTGAGTTATTCACAAAAACTGTTTTTCGTCTTGAATTTTCAGCTATTTCTTTTCCCCTTCACGCCAAAAGATGGAATTTTCAGGAACTGTTACTTAACCCATGTTTTAGATTTTACTACCCTAATATGCAAGACAAAAAAATTACAGGTTGTTCCCTAAATAGATGGCGAATTTGATTCGAATTTGTATCGGAAACCTCTTTATTTCAACTGATCGGCCATCGGTTTTCTCCAGTGATAAATAAATAATTCCTTATGAACCATATGCAAAAACTTACCATGTTTTACATCCTTTTTAATGATAGATATCATTAATTACATCTGCCAAATTCCTCTTTATTCAGTAGCATTTTGTGTTTACTTTTAATTTGGTGATAATTCGTATTAAGTTATAAAATCGATCACTATGCCTAATTTTACCAATGAAGATTATTTAAATCTCATTCTACTCCATAGAGAATGTAATAAAGTTGTAGATAGAACGATTCGACTGTTCATTGAGAGATTTCCCTGACCAAACTCCAGACCAACGAGAGATACCATTAACAGAACCATGACAAACTTGAGAAATGTCGGATCTTTAGTTAAGAAAACTATACACAGAGAAAAAGGTGTAGTAGAAGATGAGAACAACGAAATTACAGTTCTTGCATATGTTCGTGTGAATCCTCAAAATTCTCTCAAAGATGCAGAGATTGCTCTGGGATTATCTCAATCGAGTGTTTGAAGAATATCAAAAAAACATAAAATGCACCCATATAAATTCAATATGATACAGCATTTTGAAGGAAACTGATTTCTGCCTGAGAACAGAGTTTTGCGAAGCTATGATGATTCGATTTCAAGAGAATGCAAACTTTTTGGACTGTATAATTTGGACAGATGAATCTAAATTCACAAAGAATGGTTCTTTCAATAGGCATAACAGTCAGTCTCATGGTGCAATTCTATTGGCCGACATTTGGGACAGAAAAATAATCTCGAATACCACACGAGCTTCAAAATTATCGGGTATTTCCCGATAGGTTCCTGCAAACAAATAAAATCGTCAAGTTTTTCAGGAAAATCACACGCACTTCGCGCTCGTGATTTTTTAACCGGAAAACTTGACTCCTTCATTTGTTTGCAACGAACCTATCGGGAAATACCCGATAATTTTGAAACTCTTGTGGTATTATAAGTGAAAATGTGGCCGTAAAGGCATGTGAAATGCACCTAACAAAAGGCCGTCTTAAGAACTTTACGGTGCTTGCTTCGCTCGCAAGATCGTCTTCCCTTTTCTACCTCGAAATATCGCATTTCTATACCCCTCGCCAACCGAAAGTTTTTTGATCTCCTTCGGTGGTTACCTGTATCGAACCATCGATTACCACAGAAATATTCCTTATTATTTCTAATATATTGGGATGACGGTGATAAGGATATGGAGAAACTCAATTTTATAAACTCGTTCATTACATTATTTAAGTGTCAAAAACGTTGAAACTTCTGTGCGCACATTTTGGCAGTATAATGAAATCAAATATACACTGTGTCCGTTAAGTATTGAACAAATTCATATTTAGCTAAACAGACAATTTCAAGAAATAATCCTGAAACACGACGATTTTTGTTTTCAATTTGCCGTATTTCAAAATAATAATATACAGAGTGAATTACTTTCGAGTAATGACGTCACTGAAATTTTTTTTAATGGAATGCTCCCATTTGGTTTGCATTTTCAGATTACTCTAGCTGAGCTGATATCAAAACTGTATCACATGTTGATTCCAGTTGGTACAGGGTGGATAAAAATACAATAATTGTGTGTATGCTCATAAAGTATCGCGTAACATTCTTTATTAGTAAAATTAACAATATTATCGAAAATACTTATTGTCTAGCTGCAATTGGATCAAATGTAACATCCTGTAATTTGATACATTTTTAGATTAATAGAAATAAGCTGTTTCCAAAGATGTTGGGTACTTGTGGTCTAGAAGACAAAATATGAAAGAAATTATATTTATCCACCCTTTACCAATTGGAATCAACATGTGATACAATTTTGGAATCAGCTCAGCTAGAGTAATCGGAAAATGGGGATAAAATGGGGCGTTTCATTGAAAAAAAAAAGGCGGTGACGTCATAACTCGAAAGTAATTCACCCTGTATATTAGATTATTATATTGAAATACGGTGAATTAAAATTAAAAATTGACGTTTTTCAGGATTATTTCTCAAAATGGTCTGTTTAGCTAATAATGAATTCCTTCCAAACTCTACAAACACAATGTGTGAAATATATTACAGAAAATAATTTAGAAATCTATATTTTCCTCTCAACAAGCTTTTGTTATTTGATCTTCTTCATATATTCAATTCCGACTTACGAAATATCTTAGTTCTCTGCCTATTTCTGGAGTTGTTGCTGAATTCAAATTTCGAATGTTCATAACTGCCGAGTCATCTTACTGATTTACTTCAATAACAAACTCAACGGAGATATTCCAAGTTCTTCATTTCTCATCAAAGATTGAAATCGTTGGAAACTATTTGCGACTCAGTAATTTGAATAGGAAGAACTTTGACAACACTACGAGTATCAATGGCAAAAGATTGTTCAATTGGATTCGAAAAAAAGAAATTTTCACAAAATCCACTTGGAAATCCCAAGGTTGCGTTTAAACGGAATTGATTTATTCCAAAAATATGTAATTATACGACAGAATTCAAATTCCAGTCTGTATCTGTATAATAAATACTTGAATGCGTATTTTTCACATACTTCAAGTACCGTTACATGAATTTTTCCTACTTGTACCTAGCATTCTTTCATATAATAACTGACTGATTAATTGTCATGTTAAACAAGATTTTTCAATGGTTGTCCTAACCGACAATAATTACAGGAATTAAAATCAGTTCCCCAGAAATTTAATTCAATCATGAGAGAGGTCAATTCAATGAAGACTTGGTTATAATTGCGTCAATTCATTCAAAGCATGGCAGAAATAGAATAAGTAATTACAAACCATATCCTTTTGATGATTAGAATATTTTCCAGATTAAAAATAAATAGGAATGTAGAATTTCATCAATAATTTTGGAAAGACCACACATCGATTGGAAGCTCAGCCAAAAAAAAATCGTGTTGACTGATATGTCATACACTAAACTGACTGAACATTGTCGATACGAATGAAAACATAATTCGTGATTTACATCCACTTTTGCTTTTACGAAGTAGTTAACAAAGTAGCACAGAAAAACGCCGTTTGATTCGAAAAATACATGATTTACCACTAATATTAATTCATTGATAGTACAGAGCGTGAAAAGTAGTACGAAGATTCACAAATGTGAAAGCTTACTTTTTTAATCATGATGAGAAATAGATAAAGCCCAAAAAATCTTCCTTCAATTTTATTCCATCTCAAATCTACCAAGTTCCTAATTAAAATGCATCAGTTTACCTGACTAATATACGGTGTGGTTGATGAATTATTTTACAGCAGATTTTAGAGCAGATACTGGAATTTTTGGTTCTAAAACAAGCTGCAGAATGGCTACCTATTCCAACACGAATTCGAAAAAGTCGTCGAAGGACCGAAAAGTGTATGAATTGCCATCTGCAACGAGTTTTAGACGATATTTTCTCAAAAGGATACTAATGAAATTTAATGAGAAATTCGTATTGTGTGTCCTAATGACTTTTGTATCGTATCTTGGAAGTTGATAAGACTTACGAAAGTTGAGAGATTACAGAGTTTGAATTTGAATTGTACATCTCAAACATCGATTGTTTTGAATTATCACCATATATTAACATTTGACGCGAATTTAAATTTGATTGGGATGCCAGTGCTGATAACCATAAAAAAAAATATGCATAGGAACATTACAAATGGACTTATTGCATTACTTTTTTTGTACTCTTATGAACTTATCACGATAATGGATTAGAGAAAATATTTTTCGTACTTCCGGGCCTAAAGTGACAACTTCACTCCCTTGTGACAGGCACTGAAGTGTCACATTCAATCCCTCCGGGATTAAATATTGGCGGAACTCCCGGAACGATTAAATCACAAACAAATGAATTTAAGGGATATTTTATTGAAAAATACAATTGATTAGCGTAATTAACGTTAATATTCAAATTAATATTGTGACAGTTCGTCATATTGACCAGTCTTTCCTGGGTTAATGCAGCAGGTAACTGACGAGTAACAGATAGGTCCTTCTCATATTGAACTGGTGTTTGTTTCGAAGATCCTACGGAAACAATAAGCGAGAATGAGGACTGTGGCATAACTATAGTGGACGAATCGGCGACTTGACCGAATATTTTATCTGAAATTTTTTGTTTATTTTTAATAGACGATTCAATATATCCCTCGGCCACGTTGGAGGATTTCCATCCTCCATGTCTCTTCAGCTCGTCTATTGTTGCTCCCGAATCAGCTAACAAAGACGCAGATGTGCGTCTAACTAAAACAATGTCCCGTATGAGACGTCGCATTTTCTAATTTCAAGAAAGCTGCTATTTGCCGTAGAAATGTACCAAACATGTTTTTTCTTACTAATCGCGTAGTACATTCTTTGTTGATGTATTGAACAAAAAATTTTGAATGAGGTGTCCCTGTCTTTCGCAATGCCACATATTTTCGAAATATCGCCACAAAACTGATGGCACTGTTTTCTGAATTTTTGATCACAAAATTTCGGTCAATTTTATTTTTGGTGTTTCTAATCGCAATTAGGAAGGAATCGCCCAAAGCTCTCACCTCGTCGATTTCTAAATCAACCAACTCTTTTCCACGACAAGCTCCCGCAACGCCCAAAATAAGTGAAACCACAAAAAATTGATTTCTTGAAAATTTCTGAATATAAACACATTTCCAAATTTACCTTAAGCATTAAATATTTATCATCCGGAGCCTCCCGTAAGAACTGATCTACCTGCTCAGACGTGAGAATTCTTGACTTTTTTGGCTTAAATCCCTCATTTCTTCTCTTCAAAAAAGCTAATAATTTTGGAAATTTACTTATATCAATATCTTCTCTAATGTTAATAACCGATTTCAGCATTGAGTAATGTGCCCAAAGAGTTGAGGCACAAACCGCTTTTGATTTATCATTGAAGTAGACTAACAGCGCATTTTCAGTAGGTTGTCTCACATTTTTTAAGCGGCACCACTTTTTAAAAGCATCGTACTGCTGCTCGTATAGTTTTCTAGATTTCGGTGGTAACAATTCTTCACCTACTTCGGCTGCTCTTTTATCACAATCAGATACACCTTCTTCACTCATGATACCAATAATTATCAATAACAATGTTTCTTTACAATGACACTAGTAATGACAATGTTTCTAAATTATAATTGTCACAACGCAATGTTACTATGGTAACTTATTTTAAAGACAGTTTATTAAATGAGTTGAAGAGAGAAAAAACTGATTGAAATTATTGAGATAATTAATAAAATCATACCGGAAGTATGAAAAGTATCGTATATACCTTGCGACTGAAGTACATTTAATTCTTCAGGTAAATTATGGCCCTTTCTGTGGTCGGGACATAAACTTTACCTTCAGAATTAAATGTACTACTTCAGTCCCGCGGTATATAATATGCTATTTTCTCTATTTCAGTGTCGTAATGAGTTCATTACACTACTAAAAACAGTGCTGTAATGAACTCATTACAGCATTGTTTCTAGTGATATTTTCGTCCATTGCATATCAATATTAAACCATGCAGAGATTTGAACGCACTATTCAAATTCTATAATCTGTCAATTTTCGTATCAGGTACACCAACTACGAAAATAAAATACAAAAGGCACTAGGAGGTATAATTTGAACTTTTCATCGAATTCCAATAAATTTCTCACAATTTTTGACTGAAATAGAGAAAATATCGTCTAATACTCGTTGCTGAAGGCCATTCCAACACTCATTCGTGTTGGAATAGGTGTCCATTCTGCAACTTGTTTTAAAATATACTATTGCAAAACAAAATCTTATCGAAATCCCGAATGAACATCGAACACTAACTCGGATTCTATAGATTGGGGAATAAAATATAATTTGTAACTTATTTGTTGAAGAGGAATTGTGGATGATGGAACTCGTGTAGAGATATTATTTGCGCAGTAACAATCATTTCTTCTTGTTCCTCTCTCCAACGTTTCAACATCTTCTGCCGTTGTCAAGGCAAAAATTAGCTTTCAAAAAAGCTGGTTAGGTCAGAAAATTCTTCAATTTTCACTAATAAGTGTCAAATTGGCAGAACTATTAAAACTCGATAAAATTGGTACTTCTTTGATATTTAAAAGGGCATTTTTATTCTCCGATTTATGATCTTCCGCATTCGCATTGTATCTCATATATGCAATTTTGTTATCAGTTTCCACTTTTTAAGATTAGTCCAGAGGGTATCCTGTATCCTGAAAGTGGTTGTTATGTCGAACTTATTTCCAATTCTATTAATTTTTTGTATAAACCTTTCAACAAATAAGGAATGACGTTCTACCGGCTTTCTTCCATATCTTCTTGTGTTGTATCATTTTTGGATTCAAGCTTATTTTCTGTTTTTGTTTCCCTCTTTCCACTAACTTTTTTGGTAACCATTACTTCTGAGAATTTTTGTAATGTTATATACTCCCTCATTTTTATCTTGTCAATTTTAGAGCATATACAGGGTCTTCCACGAGGAATCTCTCCCATATTTATACGGAAACTACTGAACGTATTTTCATGAAATTCAGACGTCTACTTCCGTTTTTCAAATTACAACACCATTTTTTTATTGCAGAAATAGATTCCTTATAAAATTTCAAGTTATTTTGATGTAACATTTTTCAGTTTTGGTTGGAAAATTCTCTCTGAGCGATTCGAAAAAATATCGAAAATAGAGCTCTGCTGAAACAAGTATAACTTCGAGGTTTTTGGATGGAAAATTTTCATATTTGGGATTTTTCAAGATGTAAGATTGATGTATCCACTTTGAAAATCGAAATCGCGATTCATGATACAGGGGTGAAAAATCGCTTTCAAAGTCAGGGATGACAAAATCGTGAAAAATCAATTTTTTCAAATTAGAACCCCATTTTTTTATGGCAGATATTGAATCTACGTTAAAAATAATGTAAGTGTATGCATCACACCCTTGCCCTAAATTGGATATTTTCTGAGTTATTCACAAAAACTGTTTTTCGTCTTGAATTTTCAGCTATTTCTTTTCCCTTCACGCCAAAAAAGATGGAATTTTCAGGAACTGTTACTTAACCCATGTTTTAGATTTTACTACCCTAATATGCAAGACAAAAAAATTACAGGTTGTTCCTAAATAGATGGCGAATTTGGATTCGAATTTGTATCGGAAACCTCTTTATTTCAACTGATCGGCCATCGGTTTTCTCCAGTGATAAATAAATAATTCCTTATGAACCATATGCAAAAACTTACCATGTTTTACATCCTTTTTTATGATAGATATCATTAATTACATCTGCCAAATTCCTCTTTATTCAGTAGCATTTTGTGTTTACTTTTAATTTGGTGATAATTCGTATTAAGTTATAAAATCGATCACTATGCCTAATTTTACCAATGAAGATTATTTAAATCTCATTCTACTCCATAGAGAATGTAATAAAGTTGTAGATAGAACGATTCGACTGTTCATTGAGAGATTTCCTGACCGACTCAGACCAACGAGAGATACCATTAACAGAACCATGACAAACTTGAGAAATGTCGGATCTTTAGTTAAGAAAACTATACACAGAGAAAAAGGTGTAGTAGAAGATGAGAACAACGAAATTACAGTTCTTGCATATGTTCGTGTGAATCCTCAAAATTCTCTCAAAGATGCCGAGATTGCTCTGGGATTATCTCAATCGAGTGTTTGAAGAATATCAAAAAAACATAAAATGCACCCATATAAATTCAATATGATACAGCATTTGAAGGAAACTGATTTCGCCTGGAGAACAGAGTTTTGCGAAGCTATGATGATTCGATTTCAAGAGAATGCAAACTTTTGGACTGTATAATTTGGACAGATGAATCTAAATTCACAAAGAATGGTTCTTTCAATAGGCATAACAGTCATTATTGGGTTGAAGGAACAACCACCACTTCAGACAATGGAACTTTCAAGAGACTTGGAGTTTCAATGTTTTTGCGCCATCAAAAATAATGCAATTCTCGATGCTCACATTTATGATGGGACTTTAACTGGTAAGATAGAACACTACACATGTTTGCATTATTTAAAGTATGTTCTTCCTTAGGAGATAGATATTCTGACATATTGACTCAAATAATTGATCGGCTAGTACAGGACCATAATGACTTAAGGTATCAAGAAGATGGCGCGCCTCCACACAATTCACTCAATGTGTGGAATATCCTATAGAGGCTATTTGAAAATAGATGGTTGGCGAACAATGGTCCACATCTTTGGCCACTACGTTCTCATGATTTAACTCCTTTAGACTATTATGTTTGGGGTAGGATAAAAATATTGTCTACTCAACTCCCTGACTGATAAAGAGGACTGCATAGAATGAGTCAGAAATGCGTTCAGGATTGTTTAGATTTCTAGATTCATAGATTTGAAACTAAATTTGGTTTTTAAACATTTTTATAATAAATATAAGAAGATCAAAGCAAGAAGCATTCCTGAGACGTATAAATGAATGTCTAGAAATTAACGATCAAAACTTTGAGCATCTTCTTTAATTATAACTGCGAGAGTTTGCCATGGTTCTCCTAATAGTAACTTGAAGTCGGTTTCAAGAAGGGGTGAAAAATCTACAGCATGGTTCAAATAACAGTTCCTGAAAATTTCATCTTTTTAGCGTGAAGGGAAAAGAAATAGCTGAAAATTCAAGACGAAAACAGTTTTTGTGAATAACTCAGAAAATTTGCCACTTTAGGGCAAGGGTGTGAGGCATGGTAAGTTTTTGCATATGGTTCATAAGGAATTATTTATTTATCACTGGGGAGAAACCCGATGGCCGGTTAGTGGAAATAAAGAGGTTTCCGATACGAATTCGAATCCAAATTCGCCATCTATTTAGGAACAACCTGTAACTTTTTTCTCTTGCATATTAGGGTAGTAAAATCTAAAACATGGGTTAAGTAACAGTTCCTGAAAATTTCATCTTTTTGGCGTGAAGGGAAAAGAAATAGCTGAAAATTCAAGACGAAAAACAGTTTTTTGTGAATACCTCAGAAAATATCCACTTTAGGGCAAGGGTGTGATGAATACACTCACATTATTTTTTAACGTAGATTCAATAGCTGCCATGAAAAAATGGGGTTCTAATTTGAAAAAATTGATTTTTCACGATTTTGTCATCCCTAACTTTGAAAGCGATTTTTTCACCCCCTGTATCATAATAATAATAATAATAATAACGTTTATTTGAATAGCACCACACAAATCATTTTATAACAATTTAATAACAACAACGGTTATTATGAATTATTCTTAACTATATATGTACTTCAAACAAACAAACAAACTATTATCTGAGAATATAATCTTCTCTACCGAGACGACATATCCTGTTTAAATTAAATCAACCTTAACACTAAGCCTGCTTCAATCAGAATTCAAATTATAATTTTCAACTGTCCAGACAAACTAAAATTCGGCAGCGTTAACAGAACGTTCACTTCCGCGAAAAATGTCGAACACATACAGATGAAAAGATTCGGTGATCAAGGCGTCCAAATCGGGTAAGTGTCAAACTCGGATACACTCCACGCTCAGGTAAGTTTCAAATCCGTATTCCAGGGTAAGCTAAAATCATTCAACACTACACCTAGTAACTGCAGCTATGACGGGTTTATTATATTGTAAATAAGCAATCTATTATCCAATATCCATAGTTTCAGCCTGTGTTTGAATGTCCTCTCGTATTTAATATTCCTTATAGATTCAGGAACCACACCGAACACTCTAGGACCAAGATAACCTTTACTCCTCTTTCCAATTGTCTTCCTAGCCCGCAATGTCTCATACATAGTATCATTAATTCTCGTTTCATAGCTGTGAGCAATCTTCTTGAGGGTGTGTCTATTCTTATTGGTATCAGACGTAAGTTTAAAGCCGTACAGCTGCGTTATGTCCATTATTTGTGACTGCTGATAGAGTTCATCACTTGGAAAAGTTCTCTTTTTCTTCATCATGATTTTTAGGAACCATTTCTGCAGAACCTTAAGTTTTCGTAAATGACACTCATATGCTGCACCCCAAGCAAGTATACCATATGAGAACTGCGAGTGTATCAGAGCGTAGCAGAGGACCTTCATCTGTGGTAGTTCAAGGTAAGCTGCAAGATATCTGAACCTACCTAGTAGGAATCTTGTTATATTTATAAGGTTCTGTATCTGCAAATCCCATCTGAGGTGTCTGTCCAACACAACACCAAGATACCGAACCGACGTGACCTCGGCAATCACAGCCTGCTCATCGATGATCAGCGATCATCATCGATGGAATATGAGACAAATGGTAAATATTTAGTCTTTTCCGCATTCAATGTTAACTCATTAAACTGAAACCATTTTTTTATTTCCAGGAGTCCTTTTTCAGCTTTAATTTTTAGTTCCCTCCAACTATCTGCACTGAGAAGTATTTCGGTATCATCAGCATAACTAACAATTTTTCCTTCAATCTTCATTTCCAATAAAGAGTTGATGTATACGGTGAACAGAATTGGACCCAACACTGTTCCCTGGGGTACACCGTAAGTAACCTGTTGAACTTCACTAAATTCTCCATCCACCTCCACTACCTGTTTTCGCTTCATCAAATAATTTTTTAATAGCTGGTAACAGCTCCCTCTAAAACCATAACGATACAATCTATCCAAGAGCTTGCCATAGCAGACCGTATCAAATGCTTTAGCCAAATCAATAAAAACGCATAAGCACGGAAGACTTTCATCTACGAAGTTATAAATATCAGTTATGAGGTGTTTAATAGCATCCTCTGCGCTTTTTTTAGGGCGAAATCCAAACTGCCTAGGTGAAATTATCTTAAAATTTTCAAGGTACGAGACTATTCTAGATGCAATGATCTTTTCAAAAACCTTAGCCACATTCGAAATAATAGTGATGGGCCTGTAATTCAATACTTCGGTTTCAGCTCCATTCTTGAACAGTGGTTTGATAACACCAAACTTTAGAATATCGGGAAAATCGCCCTTTTCAAAGCATTTATTCACTAAGTGAGCAACTGGATATGCTATTTCCTTACATACTTTCTTGAGTGTCTCAGCTCTTACATTGTCAAATCCAGCTGCCTTCCCCGATTTCAAGTTCTTTATAATACCTTGTACCTCCACAGGATCAGTTGGATGTAGGTAGATGGTTTCATTTACAGATTTATCTTTTTCCCCGTAGTTTGATGGATCTGGGATCCTTTTTGCAAATATTTCTCCTAATTCACTATAGTGTTTGTTAAATATATTAGCTATTTCTTTTCGGTCTCCTACTGTCTTCCCCGAGCTAGTCACAATTTTACTCACAACACTCTTCTTTTTACCGTTTCCGCAGACTTCTTCTAAGAAGTTCCATAGTGCCTTCGATTTAGACTTATTTCCCACCACGAATGATTGAAAATACTTTCTCTTAGAATTACGTATAGCCTTTGTCAGACAATTCTTCGACCTGTTGTACAGTGTCTTTAATGTTTCATTACTGGGATCCCTTAGTGTGTCCTTATATAATTTATTCTTCTGAGATATATCCTTCAGCAGAGCTGGTGTTACCCATTTTTTCCTGCACACCTTTTCCCTGCTCTTCTGCACAGTGTAAGTACATCCTTTTATATGGAACTCAAGACCCTTCATGAACGCATTGGTGGCCTCGTTTACATCCGATTGCTCATATACACACCTCCAACTCTCTCCCCCCAACCGCCGTCTCAGAAGGCCATGATCTATCCGCTTATATGTCGCTTTACGATATTTAATAGTTTCCTTACTATCTACATTACCTTCGGAACCAGACAGAATGAGCACTATGGGAGAGTGGTCAGTTATACCGACTCTCAGTATGAAGGAAGATGTTTTAATCTCATTTCCTCCTCGTGCAGTCTTCGTCAGAAAATGGTCCAGGCATGTTCGACTGATGGGACGGGTATAACTGTTTATTTGAGATGTATATCATGACATCCCGAGAGACATCAGAGCCAGACAGGAGATCAATATTAATATCCCCTGTAATAATGTGATCACAATCTTCGCAAGCATCCTCCAAATATTTTAAAAATGCTATATTAAATAATGCAGCACTTATAGAAGGTGATCTATGCACTGCTGTGACCTTCATAGATTTTTTATTTTTCTCCAATAACATTTCTATAGCTTTGACTTGATTCAAATTTAATATTCTGTGTCTCATTTTTATATCATTCTTCACATACACTACTACTCCATCATTTTTATTTAAATCACCTTCATTATATATAACATTATAACCCTCCCTCTTGTAAACGCTTGAATCACTCACCTGGAATGTCTCGGTCAAGACAACAACGTCGAATCCTTCATCGATCTGTGCAAGGAACAACTGTAGCTTGTCGAAATTTTTATGAATACTCTGTATATTCATATGAAAAATCTTCCAGATGGCCTTTGGATCTCTCATCTGAGCCCTTATGCCATCAATGTTGTCGACCACTCGAGCCGTTGCAATTTCAGGTGTTATGTCCCTAATGAGTGGGTCCATATTTTAATGTAAACAGCCAACAATTACACAACAATACATCCAATATTGAGCAAATAAGACGAAAGAAAAACCAAAAAAAAAGTATTTACCGAACAACTATCCGCCTGCGCGCCCTATATTCCCCTGAATTATCCACCTCTCTTCGTCTTGCTCCCACAATTACCAGTCCTCTGAGCTCGCATGGAAGTTCCTCCAGATGCTTGCAATCTGGTTCTGCCTCCCACTTCCCAGTCCTTCACCTTCTCCAGTACCTGACCACGAAAGGAGACCGCCTCGCTGATCTTGGACTCCTCCTCCACCACCAGCTGAGCGTTCTCACCCTTCATCTGCCCGAAACGGGCTATAGGGTCCGGACTGTTCAAAACGCTTTTAACCTTTTCCGGTTTTGATTTAGGCTCAGTCTCTACCTGAGTCTGTTGCCTGAGCTGATCCACTGAAAACTTTTTACCATTCACAATAAGAAACCTCTGCCGAATGTATGCCGGTATGCCTCCTGGTTGTTCGATCTCGCCGCACTCAGTCGTTGCCTCAGAAGTCTAAAGTCGTCACGATCCTCCTCGCACAGATCCTCGTTCAAATAAATGCGTGATCCCTTCAATTTATGCCGATTCCTGATTACTTTGTTCTTTGCCAAGTAGGAAAGAAATTCTATCTTCACAACTGATTTCCCTTTCCCTAATTTATAAATATTGTTCACTTCTGTTTCCAGAAAATTTATTCCCAAAAGTGTATTCAACTCGAATACAGCACAACGTTGTAGATCCACGTCATTCAGCTCCAATCCAGAAACGATGATATTGTTTTTCAAGGACTTCCGTTTGATATCCAGAATCTCGTCTTCCACCTTGGATATTCTTTCCTCAAGATTGTCCAGTCGGGCATTGGTGGTCACGCTCAGCTGTCTAATCTCTTCCCTCACTTTTGCGAGTTCTTCCCTGAGAATGGTTGCTTGGTTTGCAAATTCTCTCTTCAAAAGCTCCGCTAGATTTTCATTTACAGCCATTCTCCTCTTGAGAAGCCCTGACGTGCATGCTACGCTTTCGATAAAATGAGTAGTCGTGTCTCCAACAGATGCCAGCCAAACAAGCCGGGTCATCAATCAGCAAGTAAACATCTATATTTTTTCCAGAATAATCGTAAAATACATGAAAAAGAGATGATCCCCCCCGTCAAACGCTCAGCTAGAACATGAATAGCAAATATATATGCAACAACCCGTGAAATTTTCAATAATAATTTTAACATACCGCCACATGCAGACAAACACCGCTTATGTCATAATACACTCAATATCTTATCAACTGAATACCTGTGTGCACTGGTGTAAAAGGATGAAAAACAGGGACACCCTTCACAACGGCCGGGCCGATAGCCGGTGACTCACAGACAAACAAGAGAGCCGCAGGAAAACAAAAATAATATACGATGGGAATTCACCAGTACACTCTTGAGCAATCAGCCCAGGCAGTTCGAACTCGAAACGAAAACTCACAAATAAAGTTTTCCTCGAAGATAATAATACTGCATATGGAGCATATGCACCGCCGATAATCTGCATGCGTCAACTCCCAGTTATTATATTGACATATCCGTCTGAATTAAATTCAACAAAAAGAAATTGAACAATTGAAATATTAACTTAATTTTGGATCGAAACGATCCCTTTACTTGCCGTTTCCACTAAAACTACAACTACCAGAAAAACTGTCGGCTCAATTATCTAACTAACACAAAACGCAACGGGAGCAACTGTAAACACGTCTGATCAGCACCAATACTATACCATCATGAATCGCGATTTCGATTTTTGAAGTGGATACATCAATCTTACATCTTGAAAAATTTCAAATATGAAAATTTTTCATCCAAAAACCTCGAAGTTATTCTTGTTTCAGCGGAGCTCTATTTTCGATTTTTTTTCGAATTTTCCCGCTCTGACAGAATTTTCCAACCAAAACTGAAAAATGTTACATCAAAATAACTTGAAATTTTCTGAAGAATCTATTTCTGCAATGAAAAAATGGTGTTCTAATTTGAAAAACGGAAGTCGATGTCATTTCCGGAAAAACCGGAGGTGCTCATGCCTTGAAAATATTTTAGATTCCATCAGCAACGTGAAATACATATAAGTGCCGAATTTCATGAAAATACGTTCAGTAGTTTCCCGTATAAATATGGGTGAGTTTCCTCGTGAAAGACCCTGTATTTGTTGCTCTAAAATACAATATTTTATAAACAAGTACATCTTAATATGGAAATTGTGTATATTTCTTGATTTCATTATCGTGCGTTCAACAAAAAATATAGAAAATATAGATAAGCATTGACGGCGTAAGGTTTAGCTTGTGTATTTATTTTGCTCTGAAACAGTGTGATACTGAATGAAACCGCGACAATGAATGTAAAGGATTCAAAATACCCATATTATTACTTCAAAATAACCACTCACAGTTCATCTCCAGTATTATAAGAAGTACAAAACTCCTTTTCATGAACAAAGGTCATTTTCATCGGAAATCATATGGAAATTAACAGTTTTCTTTGTGTAACAGCAACAGTCTTGTTCCGCCAATCTCATTATTTCTATGCTTCCAACTAATTTCTACATGATTCGATCATGGACATAATTCATAAGCTTTATATACATATAAACCAGCTATTCCTAATTCTTGATGATAAAAGTTGTCTTCATATTGGAAATGTGTTGTTTCAATACAAATAGAATGCATTTTATATGATGGATTTCGAACAAGGATCTCTCCTTAGAGTCATAAGAAAATTATCCGTACAACGTTAGCTTGCTCTTCTATTAGCAAATATCGCACAAATTGAACATTTTAATCGTTTTCTTCCATGAAGGATATGTCATCATCAAATAATAGCAAGAAAATAAAGTCATTCAGTTTTTTCGCTCTGTGTATGCATTCAAATTATTGTCGCGTGCCCGAAACATCCATTAATTATTCAAACTCACACTGCATACTTACCCTTTTTGCATGTATCCTTTTGATGAGGACATCAATCATACAAAGTTGAAATGCTGAAAAAAAAAACGAGATAATTAGATTAATTCATGTAAACACTCGCTTAAACCGTGACAGTTATCGATAGTTATCTCGCCGAATTCTCTGGAACAGTAAAGTTGACCGGTTAGTCCACTTCTTCAGTGTGATTGATTCGAGATCCATCTGGCAACAGAACAGGATAATTATCATATTAACTTGGATTCAGAATGATATTCTCCTTCTGCTTTGTGTGAAAGTGGAATGAACATAAAAGGATAAACGAAGGCGTGCAGACATTTTTCACTTTCGATTTTATTTAGGCATTCGATCTATGATATTCTTTTTAACCGACTGTAGGTACGGGTGAACTGCTTTTAATAATACTCCTACTATATGAAATCTTTCAACTACTCCAGAAAGACATTGGAAAATTAATTCAAATTATTTATCATTTACAATTGGAAACGAAAGAGTCAGAACAAAAATAACAAATACACCATGAATTGATTAAATCACTCTTTGCCTGATCAGAAAAGATTGGATACAGAGTTTTTCATCCCATACAACTCTTCCTGTGTATTTATGACCCCATAACGACTTAAAAAATTTCGTATCGAAGATTCTGTTTAGGAGACATATCTTGATGTACAATATTTGAAGCTTGAAGCAGCAACTTCATAATCAGGGGCGCTCTAACACTTAAGAAAAATTGTTAGGTCATTATTCTTTTGAATGGTGTTAGGAGTTCGGGAAACTCTTTACATATAAAGAGTTTCCCAAACTTAAAAAATCGATTTCCCTGGCCTTTCTAGTAAAAAAAAGCCAACGGATTTCGAAAAAAACGCATTTAAAGCTCATGATTCATAGCAATTTTCATAGTGAATTTTCAAATTTTTCGAAAATTTCCTTTGACGATTTTACTTTTTATTTATTTTATATTACACATTGTTTTGAATGAAATATCGATAGTTTTCAAACTTGGAAGTGTTATTAAAAAAAAAATCAATTTTGCAAACCCCTATAATAGCTTACAAAAATCGATTCCCTTGACATTCCTAGTTGAAAAAAATATACCTCATCGAAGTCGCTAGAAGCAATGGTTTTAGAGAAAAATGCATTTAAAGGCATTATACAGGGTGTTTCAAAATAATAGATGGAAAATTGAGAAATAATTGGGGTTTGCTCAGTAAAAAATTTTCGTAACGTCATCTGTATTCAAGATACCAGCCAGATTTTTTAGAGAAAGTAATTTGAACTGATTAGTCCACTTTTACTCGAAGAGGAATAGTCAATTTTCAAAATTTGCATGAGGGGCTGATAGAAAATCCGCTTGCATTTCTCCCTAGAAATTTTCAAAATGATTTCAAATTAAATATTTTAACGGAAACAATTTTTGGAGTAATCCCAATATGTTAAAATCAAGATGGAATATTTCTGTGGAAATCAATGGTTCGATACAGGTAACCACCGACGGAGATCAAAAAACTTTGGGTCGGCGAGTGGTTTAGAAATGCGATATTTCGAGGTAGAAAGGGGAAGGCGATCTTGCGAGCGAAGCGAGCACCGTAAAGTACCTAAGACGGCCTTTCGTTAGGTGCATTTCACATGCCTTTACGGCCACGCTAACATTTTCAAAAAAATTCATCCGAAACACCCATTTCCCGGTTTTTCGCGAAAGATGGTCCGGTAAAATTGAAATAGGCTTTTTCCGCTGACGCGATCAGGAAAAGTCGTTTTCATATGTGTGTTCCCCGAGAATCGGGCCTTTGGAAAGTGCTATTCATATCTTCCAATCGCAAGTAAAAATATTTTAAATTAATTGCTGAAAATAGCTTATTTCGGCTAAAACACAAATTTCCAGATCATCTGTCACGTCCGACGTTCACAGAACTTTGTCAGATCATTCCAATTACAATATTAACCCATATCTCGTATAATATTTTGAAATTTATTCAATTCATAGGATTCGTAAGAGCCCTGGTGAGGTATTCTCTTATAGTTTAACAGTCTACGATATGTATTTATGAAATTCAAAAATTTAGCCAGCATAGAACCAGTTTTGCAATCCCTAGCCAATTCATTTCACCCCTGTCGATTCCTACTCTGAAATGACAATTGTCGATGACATTCTTATCTTATGTAGATTCTTATATCATATTTTAGACGTAATCTGACCCACTTAGTTTATGCGTGAGCGAATGGAACGAAATTCGAAGTAATCGGCGAGGCACTCTGTTAGACCTTTATCGAATAATTTTTATTTTACCTTTGTAAAATTCACCAAGCGCGAATCAAGTTGAAACAATATTCTTTTGGTTTTTTTTAGTGGAAAAAGCACCCACTGCGAATCAATTATATACAGGGTGTCTCATATGCGTTGCCTATTTCTAACATCCACCTTCGATCGAGTTATTTCGGCTGTTTCTGCTTACGTCTTCTCAATTCGATAAAATATTTTCGATTCATACACAGGATGTCACATATGAGTTGCGCATTCCTAGCGCTGACTTTCACCTGAGTTTTTCTCAAGTTTTTTTTCAAGCTAATTTCAATAAAATGTCATACAGGGTTCGATTGATACACAGGGTGTGCAATTTACAAGTTCTTTCGGGATTTTTCTTACGCTTTTGTTTTTTTGTGCTCCTACGGGGTTTTTAGCTTTCCTTTGAGTTTTTTTGGGCGCTTTCGGTTTTTTGTGCTCCTTCGGGATTCCTTTGGAGGTTTTGCGTTCTTTCGTGTCACTTTGGGATCTTTCGAGTTTCTTTCAGTTCTTTCATGTTTTTTTTCGCTTTCGACGGGGTTTTTTGCGTTCCTTTGGGTTTTTTCGGGTTCCTTAAAGATTTTTGCGATCTTTCGTCTTTCTTCGCGTTCTTTCGTGTTACTTTGGGATCTTTCGTGGTTTTTCGCGTTCTTTCGTGTTTTATCGGGTTCTTTCGTGTTTCTTTCAGTTCTTTCATGTTTTTTTCGATTTCGACTGGGTTTTTTGCGATCCTTCGGGTTTTTCGGGTTCCTTAGGAATTTTTACGATCTCTCGTGTTTTTTCGCGTTCTTTCGTGTTTCTTTCAGTTGTTTTATGTTTTTTCGCTCTCAACGGGTTTTTTTGCGTTCCTTCGGGTTATTTTAGGTTCCTTTGGACTTTTTGCGTTTTTTTCGTGTTTTTTCAGGTCTTTTCATGTTTTCTCGCGTTCTTTCGTGTTTTTTCGCATTCTTTCGTGTTTCTTCGCGTTCTTTCGTGTTTCTTCGCTTTCTTCCGTGTTTCTTCGCGTTCTTTCGAGTTTCTTTGCTTTCAACGGATGTGTTATGTTAAGAGGTTTTCATGTGCATCTCAAGAGTTGAGAGAGATTATGACGAACTCGATTATGGCCCTTTACTTTTCTTGATGTACATTGCCGACATGTATAGAGTAGTTAGATTTGTTGTCATCTATTTTTATTGTGATGACACTCAGATTCGCCTCTCTTTCCCTCCATATACTGTCTCGGCAGCTGTCGAGCGGTTCAATGAGGACTTGTCTAGAGTGATGGATTATTGCACGTGGAATAACCTTAAAATAAATGTCGATAAATGTTTTTACATTCCTCTCTTCCCAAGATCGCTCAGTGAGGAGTTACATATTAAAATAGGCGATGATAGAATCCCATCCTCCAACTGCTGCAGAATTCTTGGTATTTTTTTAGACTGTCAGCTAAGATTCAGAGAGCATGTTTCGTTCCTGTTGAGGAGTTGTTTCCTGGCGCTTCGATATTTGTATCGTCAAAGACACTCCTTAGATTTTGCATCACGTAAATACCTCTGCAAGACCCTTGTGTTGTCAAGGTTGAATTACGGTTTGACAATTTTTTATCCTTGTCTTGATTCCGTAGAGAAATATAGGCTACAAGAAATGCAAATTTCGTGCGTTCGTTTTATTTTGGGTTTGAGAAAATATGGTAGAGGAATTAGTGATGGTATAAATAGGTTGGGGTGGCTCTGGATGGAAAATTTTTTCCGATTCTATATGTGTGTTCTGGTTCATCGAATTATAGGTACGGGTATTCCTCCAACCAACGAAGTTAGTTGTTAGACGTGATGTTTGCAGTGTTGCTATAAGGCATGGGGGAAGGTTGATGTTGCCTCGATTTGGTTCAGGTATGTTTCAGCGTTCTTTCACTTTCAGTGCGGTGAAATTATATAATGAATTTTTGGTTTTGTGTGGGGGAATTTCTGTCGGGGCATTGAGGAGGGAAGTGAAAATGAAGTTGCTTATGAGCTAGAGTTAATTTTAAGTTATGGTAATTTTTCTATTTTTGGCGCTCCGTTCATTTTTAGTTGCGATGTATATTCTCATGGAATTTTTTTTCATGTTAATATTCTTTCATGTAAAAATATTCTGATTTGATTTTTTTTTTGTATTTGTCAGGGGTTGAGTGGAGTAGCATTTGTTAGACTCCGCCCTTAATGTATTTTTTTTACTGGTTTTTGTAAATAAAGACCCTATTATTATTATTATCATTAAGTACCCTGATTCCAGTGGTGGGAACTATGGTAAACCCCATTCGTTTAAAGTGGACCAATGAGAGTGTTTAGGGATGTACCTTAAAAATTACGAAAGTTCCTGGAGACTGAAGGTTTTCATCGAAAGACTCTAAGTTTAGACGCTGATAAGAACGGTAACCTTGGAGAAAAGACGTTAGACGAAAGACGAAAGACGTTTCGCGAGTTCAGAACTTTAAGCCGAAATTAAGAACTTAACGATCGTTGTAGAATTTAGACGAAGAACTCAGTATAGGCCTTTGTATTTATATATTAGACGATAATTTTATTTACTTTTTTGGTGTAAATGAACTTGTATATACGAGAGCCGTGTTTATTTCGACGTTAGACTTTATCTGAAGGCGAAAATCTATCATAACCTCTAGACAATTTATAAAAAAGCCTACATATGTCAATGAAAATTTGAAAAAACTGCTATACTATTCTAACTTCGAGGCACGGAATAATGTTCTGGAGCAAATCTGTGCAATTCATATTTTGAATCCTGAAGAGTATCGGATATTCATGAAAGTGGGGTTTAGGGACTCTGCAGAGCTGAATTCAGGGAACTGTGGTTCCTTAAAAATGATAGTAATTCCACATATAACACCAGAACAACTACCTAATGTTACTTATCCTTAACATAGACCATCAGTAACTGAAAAGAATCCATTATATATGTGTATAAAAATTTCAACTAATTACCTGATTATAGATAAAATATGAAGAAAATTCAGCATTACAAGATATTGAACCAACAAATAAATTTGACCTGGAACTCTGTGCTTTAGTAGACCATTTAATGAAATAATATTTATGTATATATTTCATTGATTGATTTCGCGAGTTCCTATTTCATCAAATTCAATTAATTCAAAATTCAGCTGAACCGCTCTTATAATACATTTTGTTTGGGCAATAAATGAATGCAATTTAAGGGAAATTCCTAAAGAATGCAGCTTATTTCATTCCCAGATGTTATTGTAATCTGGATAATTTCCTATACTTCAGTGATGGATTAATATTCATAAAACAGGATTCACATGTCCAAAACAAATTTGAAGCAATACATGAGTGAAAAAAAAATAGTAATAACAGAAATCAATGTTTTTCGCAGTATTTTGAGTTGAGGGCTTGCCCAGTTCCAATGAAATTTCCTTCTCATAATCTGAGTATTGTAAAAAATAGTTGGTTCAAAGTAAATCAGAGGATTCATTGAATAAATTATGGGTAAGAATTCAATATGAAAAAGTTGTTTTTCATGAAATCGCAGATCAACATTTTATTGAAATGATAAGTTTCGAGGATTGGATGTCAAACACATTTGATATTTTCACAGACCAACACCTAATTTTTCATAAAATACCTACTTGTACACTCAATTTTTGTGTAGACAAATTTCAATTAGTTATATCTCTATATATTACTTTTTCCATAGTGAATGTAAAAATTTTCCGGAATATGACGAATGCTATTCCAAAAAACGGTCTTTATATCAGTTAGAGGAGAGGAGTTCAGCAATACTTCATTGGATGGGTCGAGGAAAAATTTTGAAAACGGCGCAGAGGAAACGTAATTTCGCTTAGCCGTTGTTCCTGCCAAAAGTTAATTTTTTGGCAGTCCATTTATTTTATCCTGTAGTGATTGTTGAAATTTCGAGAAACACGTCGAATTATTTTGTTGGACATATTTAAGTGCCTATTTGAGACTTGACGGAATAAACTGACAAGAAGATGCGCTTGAACCCTCACAAATTGCATGGGGTATGAGGTTGAGTGACACTTCATTTGATGGATCTTGGAACGTTGAATTGTGAACCGTTGTCGAAAAAAATCAGGTTCTTGCTGAAATGGATATTTTCAATAATTCGGTTATTTTTAAAATGACTCTCCCACTCTTATAAATCCTCAAAAATCACCAAGTATTCAGAGTGACTCGTTCGAACTAACGAAATGATTCTTCACAAAAACGGTATAACAAATTCACGTCTCTCATATACCGTCGCGATCGTGGAGGGCCTTCCAAGATCTAACAAATCAAATATAACTCAACCCCCTTCTCCTATTCAATTTTGAGTGGATGCTCATTCAAAACTTCTCAAATAAATAATTGAAGCACCCAAATTCTACTGGTAAAGCAAAAAATGAAAGAAAAAATATATATAACGGAGTACACGACACTGGCTGTTCTTCAGAACATGCTCGATATATTATACTTCCTGTACAATAAATTCCCTGAATGTGATTTTTGCGGAACTGCAGAATATGAGGAAACTGCAAACAAGCCATAAAAGCTCACTTTGCACGCTAGTGGATATTATGCATTCAAGGAGACCAAGATATTTGTCTAAAGGAGATAGACGATTTATGAAAAGGACATATCGAATCTAGATTGATATTGACATTTTCTTGCTCGTCGGTGTCGAATATGTACATCGATATCGTTAAGGAAATTCTCAGATACCCTAACTGAGTTGTGTCTTTAACTAAATGTTACGGCACTTGATCACATTGTAATAACGCCTAATTAAAAGTACGAATTTTATTTCCGTACGGAAGCTTGGGAGATTAAGTGATTTCATTAAATCAGATCGATAGAGTAGGTATGGAAACTCATCTCAGAGAAGGTATTTTATATTTCTTATATTATAGTGATAAACATTCCGATAAACATCCAATCATCTTGATCAGGGAAAATCATTTGACATATATTTTAGGTTCATACAAGAAATCCTTTAATAGGGGACGCTTCAACCTCATTATTGAATAAAGGAATGTGATTGAGTGACACTTCCATATAACAGTGAATGAAAATAGTGATTCTGATGAACCGTTTAGGTCATTCGTCAATTTTAGCTCACACGAGCTACTTCGAATATTGAAAATATTTTTTGAGTTTGTGGAAAGGGCTTTATAAAAGTCTTGAAAATTACCAAAATGTCACACAAAAAATTCATTTTAGGCAAAAATGGTTCCTTATGAGCACTATTTTACACGGGTATAAGTGTTTCAATCCCTTTATTTCAGAACGACAGCCTAAGCACAAGGGTGGCGATCCCACAAACTTGAGTTTAAGCTGCTATTGACCTCCAAACTTGTCCCGAAAAAAAAACACGTTCTCTAAACAATGCAAAGCAAATGAATGTAACTTTTCAATGAACTATAAGAGAATTTGACTTCTTTATAATATTTTTATCAGCTCTGCACATGAATGTTTCTTATGATGCAGATATACCAATTAAAATTCCATCAATACCGAAACGGAAAGATATTAAATTCAATGTATTCTAAAGTGTCTATTGTTGATAGAAAGATTAGAATACATTTTCTTATAATTCTCATTTCATATTAGATTCAATAATTTCAAATACTGGAATTATCTTTGTTTGTTAACTAAATATTGTAAGCCAAAAGTTCAAAAGAATATATATATATATCCTTGAAATATTTTCAACTGTTTTTTTGAATAACACAACAAATAAATGTTTAAGTGTGAAACAAACAAACAACAAAGAACCACAGGAAAGTATTAATAAAGAACTGCTTACCATAGAGTTATAATAAAATTTTAATGTTTCATATAGAATGGTAAGACAGTACAATCGCGATACTGAAAACACTCGCTCGTTCGATTGGCTCAATAGCGCGAACCACATTTTTTTTTCCTTAACCTCTCTATAACGTAAACAGCTGGAACCCCTGATAATGTGAGCATTATTCTCGACTGATAGTATTGAATATTGAGAGGACGTAAATTTCAGTTTGTAAGTCCAAACGTATCTGATACCGCGTCTAACGTATTTCAAAGCTTGCATAATTTATACTCAGTGATCATTAGGAAGAGTTCTGAAGTATTATTGTGATATGACATGCCTAAAATAAAAAGTAAATGTTTGTCACTGCATGAAAAGGCCAGAGTATTTGAAAATTTCAATAACGGTATGAATGTTACGTTCCTGTCAACGAAATATGGTGTAGCAAAATCGACAATTTGTGCCATAGAGAATAAAAAAAGATGAATTAGATAGAGTGGCAAATACATTAAAACCGACAAAACAACGTACCTAAAAAGTGCGGAATATTCAGAAATAAAGCGAAATCTATATAAAGGGTGCTTAGCACAAACGGAAAAAATGATGTTAACACAAAGGAAAAGAGATATACCCTTATCCAGAGAAATTATTGAACTGCTTTTTTTTACTATATATCAACAAAATCAGTAGTTGTTTTCAATATTCGAAATTTCTTCTCTACGCGGATGACTTAAAATTTTTCAGAACTATTGTGACTTATTGGGACTGCGTGAGATTGCAGGAGGATTTCGAGAGACTAACAGTATTGCGGAGAGAACTTCTTGTTCCTGAATTTGGAGAAATGGAACACTCATATTATCAATTTTAATTATTCTATAAGTAATGTAGTTATCATCGATTGAGAGTGTTTCGGATTTCGGAGTGGTTCTGGACTCGAGGTTTTTGTTCGATCTACAAATTGAAAGGGTGCAAATTGCAACCCTTAACTTTCAAGGTCGTTTATCGATAAGAAAAAAAGATCTTTGCATCACCAAATTTGGTACATATATTTCTTAGAAGATGGGGAAAAACAGGCCGAGAAAAAATTCGACTTGCCTAGGGGCTCTGGGGTTGAAATTGCAACCCTTACCTTTCAAGGTCGTTTTTCGATAAGAAACAAAGATCCTTGCATCACCAAATTTGAAACAAATATTCCTTAGGACATGGGGAAGAATAAGCCGAAAAAAAATTCGACTTGCCTTGGGGCTGTAGGGTTCAAATTGCAACCCTTAACATTCAAGGTCGTTTTTCGATAAGAAAAAGAGATCCTTGCATCACCAAATTTGAAACAAATATTCCTTAGGACATGGGGAAGAATAGGCCGAAAAAAAATTTCAATTGCCTAGGGGCTCTGGGGTTCAAATTGCAATCCTTAAATTTCAAGGTCGTTTTTCGATAAAAAAAAAGAGTCTTGCATCACTAAATTTGAAACAAATATTCGTTAGGACATGGGGAAGAATAAGCCGAAAAAAAATTCGACTTGCCTAGGGGCTCTGGGGTTCAAATTGCAACCCTTAAATTTCAAGGTGGTTTTTCGATAAAAAAAAAGATTCTTGCATCACTAAATTTGAAACAAATATGCCTTAGGACATGGGGAAGAATAAGCCGAAAAAAAATTCGACTTGCCTGGGGGCTCTGGGGTTCAAATTGCAACCCTTAACTCTCAAGGTCGTTTTTCGATAAGAAAAAGATCTCTTGATCACCAAATTTGGTACAAATATTTCTTAGGAGGAATTTTTTTTCAGCCTATTCTTCCCTATGTCCTAAGGAATATTTGTTCCAAATTTAGTGATGCAAGGATCTTTTTCTTATCGAAAAACGACCTTGAGAGTTAAGGGTTGCAATTTGAACCCCAGAGCCCCCAGGCAAGTCGAATTTTTTCGGCTTATTCTTCCCCATGTCCTAAGGCATATTTGTTTCAAATTTAGTGATGCAAGAATGTCTATAATGCAAATAAAATGCTAGGATTTATAATTCGCAATAGTAGGCAGTTTAGAGAGATTAAGACACTCCTCACACAATTTTTTTTCATTTGTCCACACTAAATTGAATTTGGCCTCTTGCATATAGAATCCAAGATATAAATGTTACATGGAGCGCATGGAGAGCGTACAAAATAGGTTTTTATGATATATGTCTTATAGGAACAGAATTTTGATGGTTAATGATGATTACGCCGCTATGAGACGAAAATTTGGCATATTGAGTTTGTTTAATCGCAGAAGGCTTACTGATATCTTGTTTGCATGTTAAGACATGAAGGGGAAGTTTGCGGTGTCTGAAATATTACATTTTTTTCTCTCAAAATTCCAGTTGTGAATTGAGATGTCTAGGTAAATTTCATATTAATATCGGAAATACAAGTTCAGCACAGAAATCCCCGGCCTATACAGGGTGTTCGGCACATGGACCGTCAAATTTTTTTGGGGCGTTGGTGGGTCATTTGCTACCTTTTCAGTCTTGGAACCTGGGTCCTTAGTATTACGGTTACGGAGGTATGATTTTTTATTAGGTTTTTCTAAATTACCCAAAATGTACCCTTCGAAGCCCATAACTTTTTTTGCGTGTGCTTTTACATTTTTTTATTGTACTACGTCTACATGAGTATATGTTTAAAAAAAAAACGTATTTATTGTTACAGATAACACCACAAAATCAACACGAGGGTCTTTTATTAAAAAAAAATGAAAGTATAAAATCATCTCTACTTCTAAAAGAAATTTAAAAAAAGTTGCAGTTATTGCGAACTTAATTTTATTTTAAAACGTTCTTTGGTTTATCGCGGTTCTGAAAGTATGCTATTTACGTTAGTCGATAAATAAAAAAAAATACTACAAATAGTGTTTTAGATAAAATAGCAAAGTAAGGACAGATTTTAGTAAAATACAGTTTTTGTATGATTGTTTATTTACAAAGTAAAATAACACGATTCTTTAACGTAAATTCTGTTCAAATTATTCTCCTCCACTCCGAATGGATGGCTAGGAACATTTCTTCTTTCATTACCACAAATGCCGCGTTTATGCGTTCAATCAACACCTCTCTTGTAGGTACCTCTGTGAAATAAACCAATTCTTTGGCTCTACAGCAGACATGGTAATCTGAAGGTGTTTGGTCTGGGGATCTTGGGAGCCAAGGGATGGGGCCGGCTCTGCCTATCCATGAATTTGGAGAAGACTTGTCGAGGTGATCTCGAACTTCTCTCAGGAAATGTGCCGGGCAACCGACATGCTGGAACACAATCGGCACGTCTTCATCGAAGGCAGGGACATCGGCTAGTAGCTCCGGCAGAGCATTCTGCAAAAAATGCAAATAAGCACTTAGTCGAGCCGGTAAATAATGGGGCCCGATGAGATGTCTTCCTATCACACCAGCCCGAACGTTAACACTAAATTTTTGTTGAAAACTCATTTGGCTTTTCTCGAGGGGATTCTCATCTTTAGGTGCCCAGTGATGTAAATTGTGCAGATTTGTTATTCCTTCTCGGTTAAAACAGGATTCGTCTGTCCACAAAATTTGTTTTAGAAACAAGTTGTCATCGACATCTGTGTGCAGCAAAAATCTACAGAATTCCAACCGTCTGGCAGGATCGCCTTCATGAAGACCTGTAACAATCAATAAAATTCATTAGTGTGTGACAATTTTTTTGGCAGTCAAAAGGACAAATTTATCAATAAAAAAGTTCATTTACCTTGTACCGTAATGTTGTGTAATGAAAAGCGTGTTGATTTTTATCCCGAAGTACTGACCAAACTTTCCAAATCGTTAAGTTGAGTCTTTGAGCCACGACACGAATGCTTGTAGTTGGATCTTCTTCAAAAGCTTGAAGTATTTGATCGTCTACTGCTACATGGTGTTGCCTCACATTGACCCGAGGCTCTTGAAAATTTAAGTTTTCAGTCTCTCTTAATCGTCGATAAGTCGTCGAGAATGTTTTGTGATGGGGTAATCTTCGATGAGGAAATTTGGCTTGATAAATCCTTCAAACTGCACCAGTAACACCATCGGCCTTACTATATGTCATCACCATATCAGCATACTCAGCGTTGGTGAAATTAGGCATATCAACAACCAAAATTAGAACAACAGTAGCAAAAAGTCGATAAAAGTAACAAAAACAAAAAAATACAAATTTAAAAAACTGAACAACGCGGCACAGACACTTCCAACAGCAGAGACAGTCAAATCTCGAACGACGGTAGGGTCAAGTCAGCGGCGACTAACCCAATCCAACCTAAGGACAGAAATAGTAATAATAATTCACATGCGTCTGAAACGGGCAGGTAAAGTTTCCTTGCTCGCTGTGTTGTGTCGAAATCCGTACTTTTATTTAGGTGCGACTTTCTTCACTCTTCTGACTAAAACCTTATTTGCAGTATTATTTTTTTATTGACTTACGTAAATAGCATATGGTTAGCAACGTTATAAACCAAAGAACATTTTAAAATAAAACTAAGTTTGTGATAGCTGTAACTTTTTTTTAAAATTCAATAGGAGCGGAGATGTTTTCATACTTTCATAATTATTTTTTAATATATATTATCTGTAACAATAAATACGTTTTTTTTAAACACACACTCATGTAGACTTAATACAATAAAAAAAATGCATGTAAAAGCACACACAATAAAAGTTATGGGGCTTCGAAGGGTACATTTTGGGTGATTTAGAAAAACCTAATAAAAAAATCATACCTCCGTAGCCGTAATACTAAGGACCCAGGTTCCAAGACTGAAAAGGTAGCAAATGACCCTACCAACGCCCCAAAAAAAATTGACGGTCCATGTGCCGAACACCCTGTATAATGATGACGTCATGTAATGCCTTATGCTCGGGTATTGATATTTTTTCATCATTCATTGTTTAGGATTAAGAAAAAGTCATGGCTGGTCTCAGAGCGTCGGGACTGTGAGTTTATTAATTTGTTTTCAAATTGTTGTCTTTATTTTAGAACTCTTGTTCTCATGGTATACAGTTTTGTGTACTACATGGCAATTTATTTTTCGAATAATGGCTAATTTTATAAGTTGGTATAAGTTGGCATAACTCTTGTATTGTATAGTTTGATGATTCAGGATATCCTTTATGTTTGGAGAAAGTTTTTCAAAATGTGAATGTTTGTTCGGCTGATGCGTGTTTGTATTCTTTTGTACAAATAAATTAATAAACAAAGAAAAAGCATTGAATCTGAAAAGTGCTATGAACATTGGAAATTTTAATGCTAGTGATGGCTGGTTGTAACGTTTCAAAACTCGATATGGAATTCGTTTCTTAAAAATAATACGAAAAGGTTATTGTCTCAGCCCGAGCTTGTCGATTAATTCAAACAAAGGTTGAATCAGAAAATTCAAGAATTCTATTTGAATGAAAATCAGCTGTAAGTGCTGCTGCTGACGAAAGTGTCATTTACTGGCAAATGCAACCTGAAAACACTGTGGAAACCGTTCCACGTATACAGGGTCTTTCACGAGGAACCTCCCCATATTTATACGGGAAACTACTGAACGTATTTTCATGAAATTCAGCACTTATAAGTAGTACGATGCTGATGAAATCTAAAATATTTTCAAGGCATGAGCACCTCTGGTTTTCCCAGAAATGACGTCAACTTCCGTTTTTCAAATTACATCACCATTTTTTTATTGCAGAAATAGATTCCTAAGAAAATTTCAAGTTATTTTTATGTAACATTTTTCAGTTTTGGTTGGAAAATTCTCTCTGAGCGGGAAAATTCGAAAAAAAAATCGAGAATAGAGCTCCGCTGAAACAAGATTAACTTCGAGGCTTTTGGATGGAAAATTTTCATTTTTGGGATTTTTCAAGATGTAAAATTTATTTATCCACTTTAAAAATCGAAATCGCGATTCATGATACAAGGGGTGAAAAAATCGCTTTCAATATTAGGGATGACAAAATCGTGAAAAATCTATTTTTTCAAATTAGAACCCCATTTTTTTTATGGCAGATATTGAATCTACGTTAAAAAATAATGTAAGTGTATGCATCACACCCTTGCCCTGAAGTGGATATTTTCTGAGTTATTCACAAAATACTGTTTTTCGTCTTGAATTTTCAGCTATTTCTTTTCCCTTCACGCCAAGAAGATGAAATTTTCAGGAACTGTTATTTGAACCATGCTGTAGATTTTTCACCCCTTCTTGAAACCTACTTCAAGTTACTATTAGGAGAACCATGGCAAACTCTCGCAGTTATAACTAGAGAAGATGCTCAAAGTTTTGACCGTTAATAATAATAATAATAGTTTATTTCCATACTATAAAATTTTTCTGACATCAAATATCTGTATATGTCTAATTTATTTCATCTATTACGTACAAATAAACATTTAGTAGCAGAGGCTCGAACGTTCCTTGAATAAGGTTCGTCTTGCCTATACGCTACTTCAGTTGAAAGTATAAACTGGGCTTTAGCTAGTGTTCCTACTATACAAACAAATAAACAATAATTTTCTTTCCCTAAAATGAGTGAAAATCACAAAAATCAGGTAACAAGCCGAAGGATGTAGTAACATGATAATAGATTTTAACTATATGACAATAAAGTCTGGGACTTTACAGGAGTTCAACGAGTTGGTCACATATTTATGGCCTCATCAATAAAACCTCTTCCTTTTGAGAAAAGCCATTGAGTAACAAGTCTCTTAAATCTGTTTTGGTTTGTAGTTCCCTGGATTTTTGTTGGAACGCAGGAATATATTCTTGGAGCAAGGTAACAACTTGATCTCTGCCCAATTGTCTTTTTAGCTCTGGTTGTCTTGAAATAGGTATTTTTTGTTCTGGTTAGATATGCATGATCAAGGTGTTCCAATTTGATTTTCCCATTGTAAACTTGAAGTATAACTCTGAGATGATACAATTGCATAACGTCCAATACTTGGGATATCTCGTAGAGCAGATCGCTGGGAATGCAATGTTTTCAAAATTCATAATTTTTAGTATCAGCTTCTGTAGTATGTTGATTTTGTTCAAGTGGGACGAACATGCCGCGCCCCATCCTATAATGCCATATGTTAAGATGGACTGTACCAATGCAAAATATATAATCTTCAAGTGCTTATTTCTTATGTAGTTTCTAAAGTATTTAAACTTATAGATTAGTCCTCTGATCTTCTTGACTATGTTGTCAATTTGTAGGTTCCATCTGGGGTGCCAGTCGACTTTAACCCCCAGATAATTTACAACTCCGTTGTCTGCTTCATTTATTTGTGTTTCAGGGTCTAGATTCGGATTTCCAAGATTTGGGAGTCCAGATTGATACGAAGTAAAAGGTAAGTATGAAGTTTTTTCAATATTTAGAGTCAACTTATTTGAAGCCATCCAATTCCTCACAAGAACAAAATCATCTTCAGCTTTCTTTTTCAGGTCACTCCACGAGTTGTCTTCATACAGCATAGCTGTATCATCGGCAAATGACAGAATTTTGCCTTTCAGCTTCAATTTCAGGAGACCATTCACATACAATATGAAAAGAAGAGGGCCCAGAACCGTACCTTGGGGCACTCCGTATGTGACTTCTTTCATATTACTGACTGACTTTATTGATCTTCACGGCCTGTTTATAATCTGTCAAATAACTCCGTAGGAATTCATGTATCCTACCACAAAAACCATATTTCTCCAGCTTATTTAGTAGCTTTTCGTGGCTGACAGTATCAAACGCTTTTGACAAGTCAATAAACATGCCCAAAACAGGAATATTTTCATCCATCTTATCATAAATATGATTTGTTAGCTCTTTTATAGCATCTTCTGTGCTCATTTTCTCCCGAAATCCATATTGGCTTTCCGATAAAATGTTATGTCTCCTTAGAAATCTTACCATCCTAGTCTTTATCAGTCTTTGTAATATTTTGGCCAAATTTGACAGCAACGCAATGGGTCGATAGTTCGATGGTTCCACTCTTTCTCCATTTTTATAGATGGGTATTATCAAACCAGTTTTTAATTCATCTGGGAATGTTCCTTGAGTAAAACAGCTATTGAAGGTTCTGCTATTTCATTTTGGATTTTCTTTAGCGTTTCGCTCTTAAATTGACAATACCAGGTGATTTCTTCGATTTCAATTTATTGTCATTTTCTTTATTAAATTTCATCAGGGTTTGTCGGACCTAAGTAAAAGCTGTTTTGCAATTCAAATTTCTCATGCGGATGATATTCTGGATCAGGAATGTTTTCCGCATATACTTTACCTATGTTTGCAAAGTATGTATTTAAAGTATCGGCTATTTCTGTGTCATCACTGATGATTTCGTTGCTCGTTCCTCTAATTTTTACAATTTTATTGTCAGATTGCTTTTTTTGCTGAAATTCATCAATAAGTTTCCATATTGCAGACGGCTCGTTTTTACTATGTTCAATGCATTTTTGTAAGTTTATTTTTTTCGCAACATGTATGAGTTTTTGTAGACTATTTCGGTAATTTCTATATTCCTGCCTCAGAACCTCATCAGTGGGGTTGGATCGAAGTACCTCATAAATAAAATTTTTTTTGTTTATAGATGACAAGAGTCCCCTTGTAATCCATTTTTGTTTCGGTCGTTGCTTATTATATAAATGTACACTTGTTGTATTTTGCTCTATATGTCTTTTCAATAATTCAATAAAATTCACTATCATTTCGTTTGGACTTTTCATTTCATAAACCATACGCCAATCTTCACTAGATAGCGCTAATTTATGAAACTCCTAGTTTGGGAAAAGCTGTTACTCTCTGGTTTCTCAACCTCATAATCGACTTTCACAGTAGCAAACGTAGGGAAGTGATCAGTAATATTGAATTTTATTATGTAACCTTTTGTAATGATATTTTCTTTTCCGCTTCTTTTCCATACAAAGAAATGGTCAAGACAGCTTCCACTTTCCGGCCTAGTGATCTTATTTATTAACCAGAAATAGCCATACATGCTCATAACATTTTTATAGTGTTCTACGTTTTTGTCATTGCCAGCTAAAAGGTTTATATTTATATCTCCAGTGATTATTTGCATGTCTGATAAATTGTTATTGACTTTATCCAAGTACTCCAAAAGATTCTGATTAAAAAGTTCAAGAGATTAACTTGGCGATCTATAAATAGCTGTTATTTTGATTTTTTCATTTCTTATTTCTAGATCCATCTCTATTGCTGTCACTTCTCCCAAACCAACTATCCTATGTACACAAGGAATAGAATTTTTCACATACATAGTAACTCCATCATGGTTATTAAACCTACCATTACTATAGACAACTTTATATCCCGAAAAACTGGCAAGACTTAAATCTTCAAGAACAAAAGTTTCACTCAATATTATTATTTCATAATTTAATTTAATCTCTTCCATTAAAATATACAATTCATCAATATTCCTGGACACACTCCTTATATTCATATGAAATATTTTAATATCTTTCGAACTATTTTGCCTCTCCAGTTCAGAAAGCCTCTCTATTATCCTTGTACCATGATCTTGATTGTCATAATCCCTTACGAATTGATCCATCTTTATCAGTCAGGGGAGTTGATTAGACAATATTTTTTATCCTAAACCAAACATAATAGTCTAAAGGAGTTAAATCGGGAGGACGTGGTGGCCAAAGATGTGGACCATTGTTTGCCAACCATCGATCTTCAAATAGCCTGTATAGGATATTTGACACATTGAGTGAATTGTGTGGAGGCGCGCCATCTTGTTGATACCATAAGTCATTATGGTTCTGTACTAGCGGCTCAATTATTTGAGTCAATATGTCAGAATATCTATCTCCTAAGGGAGAACATTCTTCAAATAATGCAAACATGTGTAGTGTTCTATGTTACCAGTTAAAGTCCCATCATAGATGTGAACATCGAGAATTGCATTATTTTGGAAGGCCCCAATAACATTGAAACTCCAGGTCTCTTGAAAGTTCTATTGTCTGAAGTGGTGGTTGTTCTCTTCATCCCAATAATGACTGATATGCCTATTGAAAGAACCATTCTTTGTGAATTTAGATTCATCTGTCCAAATTATACAGTCCAAAAAGTTTTCATTCTCTTGAAATCGAATCATCATAGCTTCGCAAAACTCTGTTCCCCTGACGAAATCAGTTTCCTTCAAATACTGTACCTGTACCCTATTGAATTTATATGGGTGCATTTTATGATTTTTTAATATTCTCCAAACACTCGATTGAGATAATCCCAGAGCAATCTCGGCATCTTCGAGAGAATTTTGAGGATTCACACGAAAATATGCAAGAACTGTAATTTCGTTGTTCTCATCTTCTACTACACTTTTTTCTCTGTGTATAGTTTTCTTAACGAAAGATCCGACATTTCTCAAGTTTGTCATGGTTCTGTTAATGGTATCTCTCGTTGGTCTGGGTCGGTCAGGAAACCTCTCAATGAACAGTCGAATCGTTCTATCTACAACTTTATTACATTCTCCATGAAGGAGAATGAGATTTAATCTTCATTGGTAAAATTAGGCATAGTGATCGATTTTATAACTTAATACGAATTATCACCAAATTAATAGTAAACACAAAATGCTACTGAATAAAGAGAAATTTGGCAGATGTAATTAATGATTTCTATCATTAAAAAAAAGAATGCAAAACATGGTAAGTTTTTGCATATGGTTCATAAGGAATTATTTATTTATCACTGGAGAGAAAACTGATGGCCGATTAGTTGAAATAAAGCGGTTTCCGATACAAATTCGAATCCAAATTCGCCATCTATTCAGGAACAACCTGTAACTTTTTTCTCTTGCATATTAGGGTAGTAAAATCTAAAACATGGGTTAAGTAACAGTTCCTGAAAATTTCATCATTTTGGCGTGAAGGGAAAAGAAACAGCTGAAAGTTCAAGACGAAAAACAGTTTTTGTGAATAACTCAGAAAATATCCACTTGAGGGCATGTTTGGGAATCTAAATTTTCCAATTCAAAAAAGTTTTAATGGGTATTTTTTTTTGTTTTTATGGGCCAAATTAATTTGATAAATATTGTTCTTACGACCGCACTAGAGAGTACTCTCGCTCGACACATTAGTGATGACTACGACAATCGGAAAATTAAGATCCAGTGCTGTGATACACAACTTCAAACATCAAGAAAAGAACGACAAGGTAAGCAGTTGCCTTATTTTTGTTTTTGGGGTGTACTTGCTCGTATATTGTTTTATAATCTTTCTTTTATTTTTTTAACCAGCATTAATTCCTTTTACAGGGCAAGGGTGTGATGCATACACTCACATTATTTTTTAACGTAGATTCAATATCTGCCATAAAAAAATGGGGTTCTAATTTGAAAAAATTGATTTTTCAAGATTTTGTCATCCCTAACATTGAAAGCTATTTTTTCACCCCTGTATCATGAATCGCGATTCTGATTTCTGAAGTGGATACATCAATCTTACATCTTGAAAATTCTCAAAAATGAAAAATTTCCATCCAAAAACCAAAGTTATTCTTGTTTCAGCGGAGCTCTATTTTCGATTTTTCTTTCGAATTTTCCGGCTCAGAGTGAATTTTCCAACCGAAACTGAAAAATGTTACATCAAAATAACATGAAATTTTCTAAGGAATCTATTTCTGTAATAAAAAAATGGTGTTGTAATTTGAAAAACGGGAGTTGACGTCATTTCCGGAATAACCGGAGGTGCTCATGCCTTGAAAATATTTTAGATTTCATCAGCATTGTGAAATACTTATAAGTGCTGAATTTTATGAAAGTGTTCAGTAGTTTCCCGTATAAATATGGGTAAGGTTCCTCGTGAAAGACCCTGTAGAGCAGCAAAGAATCACCATTTTAGAATGCACAAATGCATCAGATCTGCATAAATTGACTCCATTGGTAATAGGAAGGGCTAAAAGTCCCAGATTTTTCAAATATTTTGTTAATCCTCTAATCTACAGGCACACAAAAATGCTTGGATGACTGGTAAAATATTTAGAAACAGGTTCTTTAACAGTTTGTTACTGAAGTGAGTACAAGATTTGTTCCAACTCCAAGCATAAATTTAGAGTCTTTTTTGAATTTTAGGTTCGATCATTCTTAAAGATCCAGTGACTAGAAGAAAAAGCAATGTTGCTTTCAGGCAATGTTCCCTCCCATCCACCTGCCAAAGAATTGAGAGCTAACAATGGTAAAATTTTCGTTTCATTTCGTTTTATCGGCTTTTTGCTAATGTTGTTTTAGTTTTGGTTGTTGATGAGTATGCTGATATGGTGATGGCATATGGCAAGGCCGATGGTGTTGCTCGTGCAGCCTAAAGGATTTATCAAGCCAAATTTCCTGATCGAAGATTACCCCACCACGAAACATTCTTGACGACTTATCGACGATTAAGAGAGATTGGAAACTTAAATTTTCAAGAGCCTCGGGTCAACGTGAGGCAACACCATGTAGCAGTTGACGATCAAATACTTCAAGCCTTTGAAGAAGATCCAACTACAAGCATTCGTGTCGTTGCTCAAAGACTCAACGATTTGGAAAGTTTGGTCAGTACTTCGGGATAAAAATCAACACGCTTTTCATTACACCCCGGTACAAGGTAAATGAACTTTTTTATTTATAAATTTGTCCTTTTGACTGCGAAAAAATTGTCACACACTAATGAATTTTATTAATTGTTACAGGTCTTCATGAAGGCGATCCTGCCAGACGGTTGGAATTCTGTAGATTTATGCTGCACACAGATGTCGATGACAACTTGTTTCCAAAACTAACTTTGTGTACAGACGAATCCTGTTTTAACCGAGAAGGAATAACAAATCTGCACAATTTACATCACTGGGCACCTAAAGATGAGAATCCCCACGTGAAAAGGCAAAAGAGTTTTCAACAAAAATTTAGTGTTAACTTTTGGGCTGGTGTGATAGGAAGACATCTCATCGGGCCACACTATTTACCGGCTCGACTAAGTGGGCCTGCTTATTTGCATTATTTGCAGAATGCTCTGTCGGAGCTACTAGCTGATGTTCCGGCCTTCGATGCAGACTGTGTTCCAGCATGACGGTTGCCCGGCACATTTCCTGAGAGAAGTTCGAGATCACATCGACAACTCTTTTCCAAATTCATGGATAGGCAGAGCCGGCCCCATCCCTTGGCCCGCAAGATCTCCAGACCTAACACCTTTAGATTACCATGTCTGGGGTAGAGCCAAAGAATTGGTTTATTTCACAGAGGTACCTACAAGAGAGGTGTTGATTGAACGAATAAACGCGGCATTTGTGGTAATTAAAGAATAAATGTTGCTAGCCACTACAACGGTCGAAATCAGAAAAAGGCGTCTGGCGTGCATTCGGAGTAGAGGAGAACAATTCGAACAGAATTTACGTTAAAAAATCGTGTTATTTCACTTTGTAAATAAACAATCATACAAAAACTGTATTTTACTAAATTCTGTCTTTACTTTGCTATCTTATCTAAAACACTATTTGTAGTATTTTTTTATTTATTGACTAACGTAAATAGCATACTTTTAGAACCGCGATAAACCAAAGAACGTTTTAAAATAAAATTAAGTTCGCAATAACTGCAACTTTTTTCTTATTTCTTTTAGAAGTAAAGATGTTTTCATACTTTAATTTTTTTTTTGTAATTAAAGGCTCTCGTGTTAATTTTGTGGTATTATCTGTAACAATAAATACGTTTTTTTTCAAACACACACTCAGGTAGACTTAATATAATAAAAAAAAGGCATGTAAAAGCCCACGCAAAAAAAGTTATGGGGCTTCGAAGGGTACATTTTGGGTAATTTAGAAAGACCTAATAAAAAAATCATACCTCCGTAACCGTAATACTAAGGACCCAGGTTCCAATACTGAAAAGGTAGCAAATGACCCTACCAACGCCCCAAAAAATTTGACGGTCCATGTGCCGAACACCCTGTATACTGTCAATTTTTGATCGATATTTCTTCCCAAGAAATTGAAACCTGGAATATGGACACACTATCCAACCACATCGAAGAGAGTGATGAAGATTGCATATCGGATGACATTGAAATTGCTAGTGTAGAACCAGATCCCTCAAATATTAGTCACCATGAAGCTATTCAAGCCTTAAATATTTCAGTGGAGTGTGCTACTCAAAATGCTGTTAAAAGAAGGGACATCTTACTACTTAAATCCATACAAGAGAAGGTCATCTTGAAAAGTGTTTCTGCTAAAAAGGTGCAAACTAAGATCTCACAATTTTTGCAACCATTGTGAATCTTCGATTAGTATGTATTTCCGTTTTATTAGACAATAAATCTGTTTATTAGCATATGTTGCAGTTTATATTTCAATAACCTTCGATAACATGAACGACCTCTATTTTGTGAGCAACCCTGATTTCATTCTCTTTACGATATCGCGATTGTACTGTTACTCACTTCAATTGTTCTGACAACAATTATAATTGAATTCAATATGGGTTACAGATATATTCTTTCATTTGAAAAAATTTGGAAGTAATAAATTTTTTCTTCTCCTGGGGTTGACAAGAAATTTAAGATTCTATGTGGTGCATTGCAATCATAGAAGTGATTGATTTCAGGATTTGAAAACCTAAAGGCAAAAATTACATATCTCACTTACGATCGTAAGAAAAGAGCTTAAATATAGTTGACACTGAGTGAAAGAACCACACTCAGATCATCTAAATGAGCCTTGTAATTGAGAGATGAATCCAATATAACTCCTTAGTATTTTGGATTAAAATTTTGTTCGAAAGGAGAATCATTGAAAGTTACAGCTAATTTCGTATGTTTATGATGATTATTCGGATGGAAACAATATACATCTCTATACACTCAATAAAATAATTCTTTAAAATTTCCAAATCAGATGATAGTATGTTTTCCAATGTATGAAAATCCGAATGCTTGTAAGCAATAGTAATGTCATCAGCATGAACAAATTTCTTAGATGATGTCGTGGGTAAAGCACTGAGATACAAATTGAAAAATAAGGCAGCTAGAACTGATCCTTGAAGAAGACCGTTTCTCAATGTGTTGTATTCGCTACTCTTATTGTCAACAAAAACACGAAACCTTCTGTCTGATAACATATTATCTAATAATCTTACCATTTTCCCACACTTCAGATGGGTATAGAGTTTGAACATTAATCTATCTTTTCGCACAGTGCCGAAGATAAATAAATCAATGAAAACAGTTCCTGTTTTCAACCTATTATTGAAGCCTGATTATATGAGGGTTATTTTGTAAGGCTGAGAACCTGATATGAACAATTTCTATTTTTGCTAAAGCCTCCTTTGTAAATTTTGAAAAGAATTTTTTATAGAAAATATAATTCTGAATAAAAATTAACCTTTCTAATGTCTTGAAAGAAACATTCAGTAAACTCAATGGTCGATAACTACTAGGATCACAAGGATTCTTTTCTCATTTCATAAATAACTGTTACTTTAGCCTTACGAAATTCGGAAGAATGTTTCCTGAATTCAGAATATTGCTATAGAAAGATAATAACCAATACAAGACTGATAACAACAGAGATACCTATGTATATACAGGGTGAGTCTTTGACCACTGCGTTAATTTTAACCATAGATTCTTGAGATAAAAAAAAAAACTTTTTCCATTACGGTTTTTCTATATTCAGCTGCGTTGAAAAGTTATAAGCATTTTAAGTTTTCACATTGGGCAAATACCCCTCTGTAGTCCAGTATAGTTTGAATGAAAAATACTTTCCACAGCATCCACTATTGAATCTGAATTGTTTAAAAACATTATTTTCCCTATAAAAAATGATTCACTCACTCATGTTTCATCCGACAAAGTCCAAATCCAGAAGGAAGATACAAAATACTAATTTTCTGGTAAAAAAAATTAAACACCATAAACATATTTTTGCTGTTAATTATAATTTCTTTCTACTTCAAGATTATAAACCATCCCTGTCCAGTGAGAAATTCCCAAAAAACCTCAGAATTATTGGATGTTATCATCATTCATTTGTAATTTTCTTCTTAAGATTTCCAAATCATGAAAACCATCATTTCTATGAACACTTCCAAGGCAAGAGGTTGTCACATTGCTTTTTTTTTTCACTCAAAGCCAGAAAAAATCATCTATGATTTTCCAAACACTGATATTATTTAAGTTTCTTCTCCTTGACAGAGACCAGTGAACAGATCTATGAGACTGTTAAAAATATGGCAATCTTTTTCGAAATCTTCAACAACAATGAATAATGTCACTACGAATAATTATTTTACAGTGATGTTACTTTGCTTGATGATTATTTTCTCTACTGAATCCCAATAACAAATTACTTGAATAGATTACAAGTATTCTCAGATTTAGGTGTGCAATTGTATTTGCTTGAAGGAATTAGATTTGATCACCTACATTTGATTCTGAAAAACCAACTACGTGTTTTTTCTAGTAAGAATCTATTCTGTTTAGACTATAATTAATTACTGAACAAATTTTTGGTTTTTATAATCAGAATATCTGTTTTAATTATGTAAACAAAAACAGAAATATTGAATAATGGTTATTCATAGATTATGTCAAATTTTAGTACCTTACCATGGAATATTACTTATAATTGGGCTATTTGAAGAACGATTAGAAAATAACAACAAATCTAAGAACCTTGCGCAAGGAGAAATTAAATGCGACGTTGTCACTATGTCAAAAATTTCTGATAAACCAGAGAAATTCGATAACACCAACAAAAAATTACCACAAGAAGTAGCTACAACCTCAAAGATGTCATATGGGACTGTTTTTGGTGAAGAAAATGCAGCACAGACATTGCTTAACTCACAAAGCCACAGAGAAGTCGAAAATGAGGGGGAATGGTCTACAGTTGAACGAAAAAAATCGAGAAATAAGGAAAGAAAAATTAAAGTATGTTATGGAAAAAAAATCCTGACCAAAACATTCCAATACAGGGTGCTCTTCGTAGACGGTGGATCTATGTGGGAAAGATTGCAGGTCGAGATGTTTCTGAACAGGACATGAAGAACTTTTTAGCAGAGGTTTCCAATAGCGAGCTATTTGTTTTGAATAAGCTGAAAACCCTAGGCCAGAATTCTTCATTTAGCATTGGAGTGCCATCTGAGGAAGCTTATAGGAGCGTATTTGATGATACTTTCTGGCCTGAAGGTATAGCTTTAAGAGATTTTAAATTCGATACTCAGTTTTTCCGGAAACCCAGGGACAGGCAGATACCTTCTTAAGATCTGCAGGCCCTCAACCCTCTGCGGAAGATCTCTTCTGTTTGCTGCTTCAAAATGTACAATCCATTGGCACAGCCTTCAACGGTTTACAGTTGATGGCTGTCGAGGAGAGAGCTGATGTGGTGGCGATAACAGAGCACTGGAAAAGTATAGAAGAACTACAAAATATCACTTGATCGGATATAGGTTGGTTTCAAGCTTTTTGTCGCTCAAGAGGCCATCATGGTGGATGCGCGATTTATTGTGGAATGCAGTATAAATGTACTGAAAGACCTGAATATAGTTCACTAAGTATATCGAATGTTGTGCTGTACAAATAATGCTCAAATATTGTAAATTACTCATTATCTGTATTTATAGGCCAAACACCCAGCCGTTTGCCGATGTTGAAGTTTTTCTGGATAGACTCAGGAATATTCTTGAACGATGCTCCACGGAGAAAGCAGAGTGCGTTCTGGTGGGTGACTTCAATTTAGATATCTTGTCCACTTCGCGAGATGTTGGTGAATTCTTGTCTTTGCTGGAGAATTTTGACCTAAAGGTTACCAATTATGCACCTACTCGTCCAGTATCTGGCTCTTGCTTGGACAATGTGTGCACCTCAATTCCGGGAGAAACTAAGGTTATTGAATACCATGTGAGTGACCATTCGGGAATGAAGTTTGTCTCTAACCTAGATCTCAGTTTCAATAAATCATCAAAGAGGAGAGAAGACAAAAGGAGAATTTTCAATGAAAAATCAATTGGGAATTTCCTTCGGGAACTTTCTGATGTAGCATGGGATGATATATATACAAGTCAGCTCGATCCTAATCAACTGTGGAATATGTTTCATGGGCGTTACTTGAGATATTTCGAGCGTTGTTTTCCAAAAGTATCTTGTACGTCTTCTGCATCTCAGAGGACGTTCAAATAGACTGGGGAAATCAGAGATCTTAAGGATATTCTAGACAAACTTCAAACAGTTATATTTGCTAATCCCGAACATAAGGACACCTATAGAGCATTAAAGAAAGAATATGATCTCCTTCTATCTAATAAAAAAAAAGAATATTTCAACATTATTAAGTATTCTGATAATAAATCCAAAGCCTCCTGGAACATCATTAGATCTCTCACTGGAAACAATAGTTCAGGGAAGGTGCCCCTATCTCATAAAGATCCATGCTCTCTTTCCAAAGAATTCAACCACTTTTTTGCGAATATTCCATCGAAGATTACTCAGAATTTGACCACATCTGTTATGTTTAGGGTATAGAGAGATCTGCAGGGGAGTTTTTAAAAAGTTTAATATTTTGACAGTGTATGGTCTGTACATTTACAAATTGCTTATATTCCTCAATAAGAACGGCCATTACTTCGGAAAATTTAAAAATTCGAATAACACCAGAAGAAGTTATCCATATATTTTACCATTACATAGTACTGTTTCGAGGAGTAAGTCTGTTGAGTGTGTTGCTATGAGTTTGTTCAATGCTTTGCCGAAAGTTCTGCAAGATATCAAATGTCATATTAACTTTAAGAAGGAATTGTATAGTCTTATTTTGAATTGTGAACCTTATAGTTTATGTGAATTTACGGAGTTTTGTAAACGGTGGAATACATAGTGTTTCAGCTTTATTTTTGACTTGTTTCATTTTTTATATCGGCATGGTGTAATTATTTGAAGCTAATAAACTATTATTATTATTATTATTATTATCAATTTATTACCGAACCCCAGGAGAGAAAAAAATTAATAATTGCAAAGTTTTTTTTAAATGAAAGATAATATCTGTAACCATTATCGATCTTCAGTTATAATTTTTCTCAGAATAACTAGAGTGAATTATTACCACATTGAAATGTTATAATAACGTCTCTGTGGTGGGTTGTTCCCAATAAAATAGTGTTCTGTGGTTCCTTGTTGTTTTGATTCTGTTTGAAACTGTCAACAGTTATTCAAAAGATGTGGAAAATATTATAATAAAATAATAATAATAATTTCGATAGTTTGAAATTATTCAATTCAGTATGAAATGATTATGGTCAGAAAATACATTTCTATTCTAATCTTTCTTGTTTATGAACCTATAGCTTCCAGTTTCAATATTGATTGAATTTTAATTAACCATGCATCATAACAAACATTCAGAAATACTAAAACTAAGTCAAATTCTATTATCTGCTAAGTTCGTGCAGGTACCAGGTTGAATCGGTGTATGAAATAAATATGTGAAAAAACTATAAACCTACAAAATAAATCAAGGATTCGAAGATTTTAAAAATCATATGATCTTAATTTGAAGCATTCCTATGTTAGAATAGATATAATTTGATGGACCCTGAAAGTCTGAAGCTATAAAGAACCAGCTCTTCATAGAGACAAGTCTTCAATTCAACAGGTCCTGATAGAAAAAACATTACCTATTTCAACGGTCATGAGAATATACCGAAGTACCTATGTTAGTGAAGGAAATCTTTTTCTCTATTTCTTATGGAATATTACTCTGGATTGAATATTGAACAAGGTGCTAGACATCATTAATAATGAATACAGCAAATGGCAATTCAGATTTTGTAGTGAATGTAAGACAAAAATTGTTCAGTGGTTAATTTCATCTATTAGTTTTTAGTGGTGAAACCATAGACTGGAGAGATTTCCCCAACCTTTTGAAGAAATATTTGATATAGACATAAAGTATGGCAACATTGAACAAATCTTGTTATTGAATCATTTCAGCACAGAGTTGGATTTGGGAAAATCAGAAAATTTGGACAAAATTATATCGATTTATTTCCTTTCAACTTCAAATATCTCATGAATGGTGCAATTTAGGAGGAAAGATGGAGAATGATTTTATCTGCAAAAAAGTCTAATGATTCCAGGAAGTACAAGATACGGACCTTTAGTTCAACCATATTTGTTTTTCATGCAATTTAACCAATCTATAGAGTAGTAGTGAGAAACCCACAAGAAATGGAATGAATCTAACGATGCCAAAATATGCATAACTGTTATCAAAAACCTTCTACAGGAGATCATTTCAATTGATATTGTCGTTTGAATATTACAGGCAATTTTTTAATGAAATTTCAACACCCTATATCTTTTGAACGGGGCCAAATTTGGAAAAATGTTATAGGAAGAAGTGTTTCTTTTGACGTAAAGAATCTATGGTTAAAATTAACGCAGTGGTCAAAAACTCACCCTGTATGTGAGATACCATGCGAGTGCGGATGATTTTATATCGTCCCTTCAAGTTATAAACAAACATCAGAAGCTTTCTCAAGTGTTAGACACCGATGGGTCAAAATTGTTCCAACATGCTGAGGATGAAAATCACCTTATGAAATGGAACGAAATATCTATAATATCCTAAGAAGAGAAACCTACAAAAAAATAAAAGAGGCAGCATTCATGAACATCTCTCTCGATCCCATAGGTGTTCGTTTTACCTTGAAGAAGTCTTCAAACCACAGGTATTTATTGCTAATTTTGTCTAGTGTAAGTAGTCTATCTATTTCGCATTTATGAAAGTTGAAAAATTGACTGAAATTGCCAGATTTTGTGAAAGTTTATATTTACCATAAAAACTACAGAGGATGTCTGTTGAAACTTTAGGATGAATAACAATAATAAAATATGGTTATTGCTCAAATAATAATTCGATAAGTTCAATGTCAGTTGAATAATAAAGTTGTGCAATAAAATGTTCTTTCATTATTAATATCTCAATAAGTAACCACAGTATGAATGTCGGATCGAAAGTCAAACATTAGAGAGATGAGTTTAGTCATTAGCAAAAATTAGATTGCACTGACATGATTGAATGATTGTTTGGGCTATTACCATCATCTATTGTGGATGTAATGTTTTCCGACGTTTCGATAGACAAGTAAATATTTACTTTTTGATGATCCTTGATAAAGATAGAAAATGTCTATCGAAACGTCGGAAAACATTACATCCACGATAGATGATGGTAATAGCCCAAACAATCATTCAACACGAGCTCCATCATCAGCACTGACATGACTTCGGATAGCTCTGGCGCTGTTGTTGAACAACTATCGTAATTATTCAAATTTTCAAATATCTCATCTGCACAATATTTGTTCTTCAGAGGCGTGAATACTGTTCAAGTTAACATGCACACTGCAATGGTTAATTTGATAATGGGCATAATTAAAATCCAGAAAATAACTAATGAGCTTAAAAAAATAGAAAGCACTGACGTGAGGTCAGATTGCTTTGGCGCTCTTGTTGAGCTACTTGCGAGTAAATATTCAAACCTTAACAAATATATAAGCACTCTGATCACGTGAACAATAGTCTTTTCCCGTACAATGTGATGCAAATATGAACGCCTAATGAATGAACAAACCTATATCTCAAATTAAAAATAACTACTCATAATTTTCCCCAACTTTTGTTCGAAGCTATAATTCCCTTTTCCTAACAACTTATGTCAGTGCTTTTCTTAATTTTGACAACGTTTATCATTTCAGCCACCGAGATTGAACTCTATCTCTATGATTTCCCATTATGAAAAATTTTGATTAATATTACGCCAACTGACACTGATTAATGAGCCCGACATTTGTCAATGGAATATCGATCTGTGATGGCCATCGCTCAAGAGAATCATCGGGACGTATGTCATTTCTCTTTTCTCTTGAGTAAATTAAAAAATGATCATATCTTTAGATGGAAAAGAACTACGACAATGAAATTTGAGGATAAGTAAGATATCGATCACCTCAATATACTCACGAATTTTTATTGATCTGTATGCTTTATTGTTTGCTAACTAAATATTGTAAGCAAAAAGTTCAAAAGAATATATATATATATATTGAAATCCGAAAAATATCTTATGAGATAGTGAGGATTAAAAAATTTTTTTTTGGAAATTTTTTAAAAATTTTCTAGCGTGACCATTTCTGCGAAATTTTGCGAGCAGTTTTGTTGCAGCCTCCTTCAACAATATTACAAGTATCAATTGGATCGGATGGATATTCTAGTAGTTATTGAGGAAACAAAATTTCAGATGCTCATAACTACTGAACCATCTGACGGATTTGGCCCAATAACTAACTTGACCGAGATATTTGGACAATTAACCTATTCTGAAAATATGAAAACTCTAGCTCATCTCGTTTAGATGCCAGAGAGGATACGGCCGGCCGGATAGACTCAACTTTCGCCACGAATTCTTCATCAGGGAGTCGAACGCAATCGATTGAGACCATTTTCGGCTCGATATTCCAAAATTACAGACATTCGGGCAAAATGATAGGAACTCTGTTCGGGTGAACAAGAGCGTCAAAAATTGATCTAAATATTGCTGAGAACCCACGTGAATAATAGAAATGTGTTTCTCTAGTTATTACAGAATATTATTCTGACCAGAATAGCAAAGATAAATAATGAAATAACAAAGGATAATTTAGATTTGGTGGTGTACGTGAGGCAAAAATTTTTTTGAGTTTATATCATCCTAGTGTTTAGTGGTGGACATCATAGACTAAACAGATTTAGCCAATGTTTTGTAGAAATTATCTTCAATTTTTAAGACTTATAAGTATGGGGACATTGAACGAATCAGATTAATTAATCATTTCAGCATACAATTGGATTTGAGGAAATCAAAAATTAGGACAAAATTTCAACTATTTAATTCTTTTCAACATAGAATGCGTGTTTGGAAGAATAATAAAGAATGATTTTATTCGCTTAGATGACAAAGAATTCTAGGAAGTACAAGATATTAATCAGTTGAAGTGAATTATAGTGACAAAACCATTTGTTGATGTTAAAATATCCATGACAGTCATCAAGAACCTTTTACAAGAGATCACTTCAACCAATATTACGAACAAAACAAGAGATAATGCAATTTTTTCATGAAATTCCAATACCCTGTATTTATGAAACGGGCCGAATTTGAAAAATGATACCTAAAAGAAGAAAATGTTCCATTTCAGCTCAAGAACCTAGGGTTGAAATTAGCGCAGTGGTCAAAGAGTCACCTAGTACTTGAACACATGCATAATACTCATGAAATATTAACGAAAATCGATCTCCAGATTCCTTTTAACTTTTTTACCAGTCTAAAGCAGCTGCACCAGCTGAATGGATAAATTTAAGATACCCTTTGATAGATGCTATTATTGAATACGAAAAAAAATCAGCGCAATAGGTTTGATCACTATTTCAAAAAAGGGTTACATGATTCCTCCCGAATGAAATATTGTTACCCAAAGTGAAGTAAGTCAAAATACTGACTTGAACGAAAAAAATTCGTCGTCTTAAGACTGTACGAACCTTTCACAATCCACAACGATAAACGTTTTACGCAATAAAGACAACGCTGAGTCAACTTCGAACACATATTGCACTATACTTCCACAAAATCAAAACTCAAAGCTCCGCTAAGAGAGCAGTCGAGAGCATCGAGGCCACTATTACCAAGTTTTCAAGTCTTTATGATCAAAGACGAATGCCAATAGCCGATACAAAACACCTGATTAATAAAATATTTTTATGTTGTTTGTAATAAGATATTTCTATAGAGGAAAACAACATTCTCTTACGTAAATAAATACGCAGTGTGAAAAATTACCAGATTGGCACAACTTTTATTGAAACCCCCCATCACGCTACTAATAAAAACTCAGGGATGTGCCAATAATTTCTGAACACCTCATACATGGAAAAGGTATTCGATTTTCATGAAGCAAAATTTATGCCAATTCGGTGTGAAGATTCTTATTTCATGCTTGTAGAATTGTTTTATTTTTTTATACGAATTCCGAATATTACTTTTGAATATTTGCTGAGGAAGAAAATGGTTCTCGTGTGGACCAAAATAGAGGGTATTACCAGTTAAAAAAATTAGAAAGCACTGACGTGAGATCAGATTGCTTTGGCGCTCTTGTTGGGCTACTTGCGAGTAAATATTCAAACCATAACAAATCTATAAGCACTCTAATCACGTGAACAATAGTCTTTTCCTGTACTATGGGACAATGTGATGCAAATATGAACGCCTAATGAATGAACAAACCTATATCTCAAATTAAAAATAACTACTCATAATGATCCCCAAGTTTTTTCGAAGCTATAATTCCCTTTTCCTAAAAACTTATGTCAGTGCTTTTCTGAATTTTGAGAACGTATATTATTTTAGCCATCGAGATTGACTTCTATCTCTATGATTTCCCGTTATGAAAAATTTTGATTAATATAACGCCAACTGACACTGATTAATGAGCGCGGCATTTGTCAATCGAATATCGATCTGTGATGGATATCGTTCGAAGAAAATCATTGGGACGTATGTCATTTCTCTTTTTTATCTTGAGTAAATTAAAAAAATTATTATATCTTTAAAAGGAAAGGAGCTAGAACAATGAAATTTGGGGATAAGTAAGATATCGATCACCTCAATATATTCACGAATTTTTATTGCAATCCGAAAAATGTCTTATGAGATAGTGAGGATTGAAAAATTTTTTTTTGGGAATTTTTTAAAAATTTTCTAGCGTGACGATTTCTGCGAGATTTTAAGAGCTGTTTTGTTGCAGCCTTCTTCAATAATATTTCAAGTATCAATTTGATCGGATGGATATTCTAGTAGTTATTGAGGAAAGAAAATTTCAGATGCTCATAACTACTGAACCATCCGACGGATTTGGCCCAATAACGAACTCGACCGAGCTATTTGGACAATTAACCTATTCTGATAGCCTAGCTGACCTAGCTGATTACTTTTGGATGCTAGAGAGGATACGGCCGGCCGGACAGACTCAACTTTTGCCACGAATTCTTCATCAGGGAGTCGAACCCAATCGATTGAGACCATTTTCGGCTCGATATTCCAAAATTACAGACATTCGGGCAAAATGATAGGCACTCTGTTCGGGTGAACAAGAGCGCCAAAAAATAGAAAGCACTTATGTGAGGCCAGATGGCTACAGCGCTCTGGTTGGATACTTGCGAGTGACTATTATTCACTTTCAAAAATTACATCTCACTCTCATCATGATAGAAATCATCAAGTTCTATATGATTTCGAACCGAGAATCTCTCGGTGGAAACCAAGGCACGTATCCAATACAATATTACTGTTATCAAATAACTGCGTGCTTATTGATGCATATTAATAGCAAGGAATTGTCCAAATGTTTAAAGATCATATGGTAGTATTAGTTTGTCGATACCTAAAATTGAATAATGTTTAAATAAATTTATACAGGGTGTCTCAAGTTCGAGTGCCTATTAGACGTTTCTGGAGAACAAGACATATTTGAAATCTGAAAATTGGGATTATGATATTGTTCAAAGTTCTCCACAGAGCTAAAATATGTTCGAGGCCAAAAACTTCCGGTTATACAGGGAGTGAAATTAAATTCGACGAAAAAATTTTTTTCAAGTTTTCCATTCCTGGTATGAACGAGTATTCAATAGTGAATACTTTTCTGTTAAAACCATTGTATTAAATCGAATAGTTTTCAGAATATCCAAGAAAAACTGGAAAAAAAGTCAAATATGTTCAGTCAGTAATATGTTCATTATTCTTATTTTAAATAGCCTGAGCGTAAACCGTTTCTACAACATCGAAGAGGAAGGATGTGAAAAAGTCATACATCTTTTGGATTTCAAAAATATCATTACAGGCTGTTTCAAATTTTGTGTTGAAAATTGTGATCTCAAATTGGCCATAACTTCTGTTTTTCAAATTAGTACCCTATTTTTTTATAATTTTGTTGGATTCTGCGGTCAAAAATAATGATAGTTTTCTCACATGATTATGCTCCTAAATTCAATAATTTCTGAGTTATTTGAGATTTTCTGGATTTATGTAGTACGTAGAGTCAAATTCATAAGGATATTCATATTCATAGAAGATAAATCATCCCATTTATAATTCACAAGTGTCAGACAGGTCTTATTGTTAGTCGTTATGAAATTTTTTGATTTCACAAAAGGAATTGTTGCTATTCTAATAATGAGATTCTGGATTTATTTCTTATATTGTATTTTTTCAATTGTATACGCAATACATATTCAAATGCACTTAATGATATTGTTTATTTGAAATGGTGGATGACACAAAATGTTGAGTATCCAATGAGAAGTATCCCCATTTTTTTTACAATTTCTGAAAAGATGTTTCAAACTTTCCAAATTTTGGAATGTGAGAGCCCCTAGAGAATACAAAAAAAGGGCAGTTGATGAAATTAGTATTTCGACTTATTTCGAAGCGAATGAGAATTCATCTCTTCAATAGGAAACACATTAAATAGATTCACTACTTCAGTACACCGAATTATGATTATAAATATATTATGATAATAAAAATAAAAATACGTTTCAAAACTCAAATTAACAAAATAAATGATCAGGTAAGAGTATCAATATGGTACCCATTTTGATCCACACACTTTCGAATACGTCTTGAAACACCTCGGTTAGTGGCTCGCTCAATTTCCTACCCCTTTAGAGAGTGGAAAGCATCCTCCACACGCCGTATCAAATCTTCTTTGCTTTCAATAGGAGATTCATATTCTATGTTTTTTATTTTACCACATAAATAAAAATCTAAAGAAGTAAGAGCGGGAGATCCTGGGGACCAAAATAGTGAAGGACGGCGTCCGATCCACCGATTACCAAACATTGCATTCAGTTCTTCAGACACCTCGTGCGAACTATGTACCGGAGCCCCATCCAATTGATAATATGCGGTAGTCGACATACTCAACGGCAGTTCATCCAAAAACTCAGAATCAAAATTTCTCAGGATTTCCAAAAATTTTTCTTCATAAATGTAGTACCGCACTTTATTGTTCATCAAAAGAGCAAACACATTAAAACTAAATTTGTTCTGGGGTTTCTTTGTATTTTTCTATGAGGATTTTCACTTCTCCAAATGTGGCAATACTTTCTATTAGGTGTACAAATAAGTTTCCGCGGTTTGTCAAAAGATGGCCCCACCAGAAGGTTATGGAGAAATTGTCAGATGTAAAACGTAATATCCCAAGTTTAGTCATCTGGCAACACCATAACCTTAAAGTACTAGTGATTCCGTATCAGCATCACGTAATTTTTTCGTGCAAAAATGTCAAGGTTTATTCCGAATAAGCATCATTTGCGGGAACTTTTGATTTACTTCTTTAATGTGAAAAAATCTGCAGCTGAGGCGCATCGATTGCTTCTAGAAGCATATGGTGAAGCTGCTTTAAGTGAGAGAAGTTGTCAGAAATGGTTTCAAAAGTTTAAGAACGGTGAGTTTGACGTTAAAGACAAAGAACGCAGTGGAAGGCCGAAAGTGTACGAAGACATGGAATTAAAAGCACTATTGGAGGAAGATTCGTCCCAAACGCAAAAAGAACTTGCACTTACTCTTCAAGTGACTCAACAAGCAATTTCACATCGTTTAAAATCGTTAGGAATGATTCAAAAACAAGGAAATTGGGTTCCATATGAACTAAAGCCGAGAGACGTTGAACGCCGATTATGCATGAGTGAAATGCTGCTTGCCAGGAATAAAAAAAAGAGTTTTTTGCATCGTATAGTCACTGGTGACGAAAAATGGATTCACTACGATAATCCAAAGAAGAGAAAGTCATGGGTTAAGCCCGGCGAACCATCAACATCGACAGCTAAGCCGAATATTCATGGAAAAAACTCATGCTGTGTATTTGGTGGGATCAGCTTGGTGTCGTGTATTATGAATTGCTGAAACCAAGCGACACCATTACTGGAGCTCTCTACCGAATACAATTGATGAGATTGAGTCGGGCACTTAGGAAAAACGCGCCCATTACTACTCCAGACTCGACAAAATTATTCTTTTACACGATAATGCTCGTCCACATGTTGCGGCGCCGGTAAAAACATACTTGGAAACACACAACTGGGAAGTTTTACCCCACCCGCCGTATTCACCAGACTTAGCCCCTTCTGATTATCATCTGTTCTGGTCGATGGCACATGGTCTATCTGAGCAGCGCTTCACATCATATGAAGAGACCAAAATTGGGTAGATTTGTGGATAGCGTCAAAAGATGAAGAGTTTTTTCGACGGGGTATCCGAATGTTGCCAGAAAGATGGCGAAAAGTAGTGGCAAATGATGGAAAATACTTTGAATAAAAAGTAATGTACTTTTCCTTTACAATAAATTCCTAATTTTTATAAAAACAGCGGAAACTTATTTGTACACCTAATATTAAATAGTCCTTCATTATTGAATCTTGCTTCGTCTGTCCAAATGATCTTTTTCAAAAAATTTTCATCATTTTCAAGTTTTTGTAATATTCCTCTACAAAAATTTATGTATGTATTATATGTAATCACCTGGTTCTAATGCATCAACTTTCCCTTATTTGTAGTCATGCATGTTGTGTTTTTTCAAAATTCGGTGCACTGAATTTCTGTCTAAATCGATTTCATGAGCTGCACTTCGAATATATGCATTTTCATTCACTTCGAAATAACTCAAAACACTAATTTCATTTTCCTCATCATCAACTACCCTTCTTTTGTATTCTTTAGGGGCTCTTACACATCCAAAACTTTGAAAGTTTGAAACATATTTTCTAAAGATCTTCTCCGTCATGGAAGGTAAATGGAGATACTTATCGTTAAAGGCCCAGCAGGTTCTACTAATAATTTTGTCACATTCACCATGTATATAATATAGATCCAGAATTTCGTAATTAGAATAACGGTTCATTTTAGTAAATCGAGAAATGAAGATAACGAATAACAATAACACCTGACACTTGTGAATTATTAACAGATAATTTATCTTCTATGGGTACAGAGTGTTCCTATGGTTTCGAAAGAATATTCATTGAATTATTTTAGATGCAATCAATTTAACTCTACGTACACCATAAATCCAGAAAATCTCAAATAACTCAGAAATTATTGAATTTAGGAGCATAATCATGTGAGAAAACTATCATTATTTTTGACCGCAGAATCCAACAAAATTATAAAAAAATAGGGTTCTAATTTGAAAAACAGAAGTTATGGCCAATTTAAGATCACAATTTTCAACACAAAATTTGAAACACCCTGTGATGATATTTTTGAAATCCAAAAGATGTATGACCTTTTCACTACCTTCCTCTTCGATGTTGTAGAAACGGTTTACGCTCAGGATATTTAAAATAAGAATAATGAACATATTACTGACTGAACATATTTGACTTTTTTTCCAGTTTTTTTTTGGATATTTTGAAAACTATTCGATTTAATACAATGGTCTTAACAGAAATGTATTCACTATTGAATACTCGTTCATACCAGGAATGGAAAATTTAAAAAAAAAATTTTTCGTCGAATTTATTTTCACACCCTGTATAACCGGAAGTTTTTGGGATTCGAAAATATTTTAGCTCTGTAGAGAACTTTGAACAATATCATAATCCCAATTTTCAGATATCAAATATGTCTAGTTCTCCAGAAACGTCTAATAGGCACTCGAATTTGAGACACCCTGTATAGAGGTTAAGACAGATCCAAACAATATAATAGAAAATTCTGAGTACAATGAATGTAGAATTGAAATTTGAAAACTTATAAATAGTTCAAGACAATATTATATGCAGAGAAGAGTTCACAGAACTCAAAATAAATCCATGGCTCTAGGAAGAGTATAGATTATTTGTGCTGAAACCTACATACATGGAAATGTAACATATAAAGTATGAAGCAATGGATTACCGAGATAAGGCAATAGCTAATATATTCAATAAACATTTAAGTGGTATGAGAAAACATTATATTGACAGAATCGATCAATCTGAGAAGTATAAAGAAAGATGTTACAGTCAGCTGAGGTTCGAAAATTCTGCTGAATATGATTCCATAAAATCCGAAACCTTGAAGGAAATCAAAATGGAGATATCGTCACATGTAGTTCATCTGATGAACAACAATGTCGAGATGGGATAATCAAGCCAGTATTCAAGAATGGAGACCGATCCTAATTTACGAATCACAGACTCATTACCCTTTTATGGAACCTGGAAGATAGTAGAAAACGCTATCATAGTACCTATGATGAACTTATAATAAAAATATAATATCCTTGAAAAAAAAACAATACGAATTTATTGAACATTAATCTACAGAAGATGCCATAAGAGAACTGACAGGAAAGCTCTACGAATATCTGGATGATCCGTTCGGTATAAGTAAATGTGTAAATGTCATTTGAGGCAGTGTGTCATATTCGATTGCTCGAAAACTTGAAAATTTACGGCTCAGAGGTTCGTCATATAAATAAGGTACTAAAGAGCTGCTTATCAGATAGAGAGCAGATTGAGGAAATATGAAACTGAAGAAGAGACAATAACTCACGGAGTCTACAAAGTACCGTATTGGGTCCTGTTCTATTTCTTTTTTATATAAATAGCCTATTAAAAATGAAAGAATCTTAAGGTGCGATTTTCTTTGCCAATGCCTGGGGAAAACATGGATAGAACTGAAAGAAAAGGTTCTGGTGGAATTTCCGAAGATTATACAGGGTGAGTCTTTGACCACTGCGTTAATTTTAACCATAGATTCTTGAAGTCAAAAGAAACATTTTCTTCCTATAACATTTTTCCAATTTTGGCCCTGTTCAAAAGATATAGGGTGTTGAAATTTCATAAAAAAATTGCATTTTCACCTGTAATATTCAAACGACAATATCAATTGAAATGATCTCTTGTAGAAGGTTTTTGATAACAGTCATGCATATTTTGGCATCGTTAGATTCATTCCATTTCTTGTGGGTTTCTCACTACTACTCTACAGATTGGTTAAATTGCATGAAAAACAAATATCGCTTGAACTAAAGGTCCGTATCTCGTACTTCCTGGAATCATTAGTCTTTTTTGCATATAAAATCATTCTTCATCTTTCCTCCTAAATTGCACCATTCTTGAGATATTTGAAGTTGAAAGGAATTAAATCGATATAATTTTGTCCAAATTTTCTGATTTTCACAAATCCAACTCTGTGCTGAAATGATTCAATAACAAGATTTGTTCAATGTTGCCATATTTTATGTCTATATTAAATATTTCTTCAAAAGGTTGGGAAATCTCTTCCCTCTATGGTTCCACCACTAAAAACTAATAGATGAAATTAACCACTGAACAATTTTTGTCTTACATTCACCACAAAATCTAAATTGCCATTTGCTGTATTCATTGTTAGTGATGTCTAGCACCTTCTTTAATATTTAATCCAGAATAATATTCCATAATAAATAAAGAAAAAGTTTTCCATCGCTCTTCGGTATATTTTGACCGTTGAAATAGGTAAAGTATTTTCTGTCAGGACCTGTTAAATTGAAGACTTGTCTTTATGAAGAGCTGTTTTTTTATAGCTTCAGGCTTTCAGGGTTCATCAAATTATATCTATTCTAACATAGGAATGCTGCAAATTGAGCTCATATGAGTTTTAAAAAACTTCGAACCCAGACTCCTAGATTTGTTTTATACCTTTATTATCTTTATTTCATACACCGATTCAACCTTGTTCACAAACTTAAGAGATAATAGAATTTGACTTAGTTTTAATATTTCTGAATGTTTGTTATGATGCATGGTTAATTAAAATTCAATCAATATTGAAACTGGAAGATATAAGCTCATAAACAAGAAAGATTAGAATAGAAGGCAATTTCTGACCATAATCATTTCATACTGAATTGAATAATTTAAAACTATCGATATTATCCCTAAAAATCTTTCCACTTTTTTTTTTGAAGATACAAATAACTTTTGACAGTTTCAAACAGAATCAAAACAACAAGGAACCACAGAACACTTTTTTTTTTTTGGAACTACCCACCACAGAGACGTTATAATATTTTAATGTGATAATAATTCATTCTAATTATTCTGAGGAAAATTGTAACTAAAGATCAATAATAGTTACAGATATTATCTTTCATTTAAAAACATTGCATATATTAATTTTTTCTCTCATGGGGTTCGGTAATAAATTAATATTCTATGGTAAGGTATTAAAATTTGACATAATCTATGAATAACCATTATTCAATATTTATGTTCTTGTTTACGTTATTTACTTTGATTATAAAAATCAGTAATTATAGTCTAAACAGAATAGATTCATATTAATGATTTAACAAAAAATTTTTATCAAAGAACACCTAGTTGATTTTTCAAAATCAAATTTAGGTATTTCTTCAAGAAAGTATAATTGCACACCTAAATCTGGAAATACTTGTAATCTATCCAGGTAAATTGTTATTGGGATTCAGTACAGAAAATACCTGTTCACTGGTCTCTGTCAAGGAGAAGAAACTTCAGAAATATCAGTGTTTGGAAAAACATAGATGATTTTTTCTGGCTTTGAGTGAAAAAGAAAGCACAGTGACAACCTCTTGCATTGGAAGTTTCATAGAAATGATGGTTATCATGATTTGGAAATTTTAAGAAGAAAATTACAAATGTATGATGATAACACCCAATAATTCTGAGGGTTTTTGGAAATTCTCACTAGAAAGGCATGGTTTATAATCTTGAAGTAGAAAGAAAATTAAGTAGAACAACAAAAATCTATGTTTATGGTGTTGATTTTTTTACCAGAAAATAAGTATATCTTCCTTCTGGATATGGACCTCATCGGATGAAACATGAGTGAGTGAATCATTACTTAGAGGGAAAATAATGTTTTTAAACAATTCAGATTCAATAGTGAATGCTGTGGAAGGTATTTTTCATTCAAAGTAAACTGGACTACAGAGGGTATTTGCCCAATGTGAAAACTAAAAATGCTTATAACTTTTGAACGCAGCTGAATTTGGAAAAACCGTAATGGAAAAAGTGTTTCTTTTGATCTCAAGAACCTATGGTTAAAATTAACGCAGTGGTCAAAGACTCACCCTGTATATTGGTTCAAACATAATAAACTTATCATGGAATGGAAGAAATTGATGGCGAAAATTTGAAAAATAAAGTGAAAGAACTCTTTCAGCAAAAGTTTAGATTAGAAGATATTTAAATAGAAGAATGCTACAGGGTGGGCCCAAAAAGTAAAAATAATAAAAAAGACCCATTTTGATTCGGTTCAATTCTTTGAACTCCAGAAATGATCTTTATTATAACAAAAAACAATTGAAGGGAACTCATCTTGTGTTGGCAGAAGAATTAACAAAGATAATTATAATTTGTTACTCGAAGCAAAAAATAACATGGGTATGAGAAAGCTTGGTCGAATATGGGGAAAGTATTTATTGAAGTGTCCGGAAGAAGACACATGATTAGTTCAACTTCAGATATTGATAATTTTTTGAATAAAACTTAGGGGATGACAATGTTTGTATTTGCGGATTTTTCTTCAGTATTGTCATACTATTGGGGTTTTCAGAAAATTATTTTTTTTGTTAATTATTTATTTTCATACCCACTTGCATCAGAGGCTGTTGAGTGGGATGTAACTTGATTATGACGGGATGTTTTTTGTAAGGAATGTACACACATAAGAGAGGATGGGAAAGTTCTCTTTTTCATTTTTTAATATACAATCGATGATTCCGCACTTGGCAGATTTCAAGCAAGTGTTACAGCAAAATAATTTCGATATTGTTGGTATCTTGGAGACGTGGTTGGGTGGTCACATCCCCACTTCGTTAATTGAAATTGATGACTATAATTGCGTCAGGGTGGATCGCGGATCTATTGGCGGCGTTGTCCTGTTTTATGTATCGGAAAGGTTACGTTTTGAGATTATACTGGGTAATACGTCTACGCATTTAGAGCAGATTTGGATAAAATTTTAATTCGATAGAAATGTGTATATTATTGGAGCTTTTTATAGAGCTCCGAGTGGGAGTTTTCCGAAATTTTTGGATTCTTTTGATGAGGCCTTGGCATCTTTTATTGGGAAATCTATGATCTCATTTGTGGTGGTGATGTAAATATTGATTTCCTAAGTTCAGACGATTATAAGACGCGGCGATTTCGGGAGGCCTTTTCACTTTTTGAGTTGGAGCAAATTGTAGATCGTCCAACTCGTGTGACGAGAACATCTTCCACCCTTTTGGATGTCATCTTGATTCCGATAGATAGTGAGAGTAAATATCGGTTCAATTCATTAAACATGGAATTCATATCAGATCACTCTCTCCTCCATGTCGAAGCTGTGGATGTGAGGGGTAGTGTGGGTGTTAAAGAGTTCATGAAAAGATGTTTACGTACTTTAGAATATGAAACTCTCACTGAATATTTGTCACTTACCCCTTTTGATGATTTGTTATACATTTCTGGTGTTGAGGACAAGAATGCATGTTTTACGCGGTTGATGATTGGTCTTTAAGATGAGTTGGCTCCGGTAAGGTCTATACGGTGTACGAAAAATTACAAGCCTTGGTTCACTTCGACCATCAAGAAATTGATTTCGCTGAAGAATGCTACTCTCAATAAATTTCAACAGAACAGAACCCCTTCGAACTGGGAATATTATAAAAATATTCGTAATGCGACCACTGCTGCTGTGAATAGAGAAAAAAAGCTTATATTCAGTTTGCTATTGATGGGAGTGGGTTGATAGTAGGAACTTGTGGATAAGACTAGAAGAACTGGGTATACATGTCAAAACTGCAAAACTGCAAAGACAATCCCGCCTACTTTGGATAAACCAGAGGATTTGAACCATTTTTTTCTCGAATTTTCACAAACCTTGAGTGCTAATCAGGTCTACGATGCAATTAGTTATTATTCATCATCTAGTTTCGCTCCTTTTGTGGAAATATTGCATTTCACCTTAACAGATGAAGATGAAATTTATGACATTATTAAGTCCATTAATTCTGGGGCTATTGGACCTGACGGTTTGAACGTTAAAATGCTTTTTGCGCTGCTGTCCACATATACTCAGACATCTAGTTAACATTTGTAATAGTTGTATAATAGATGCCAAATTTCCTGACTCCTGAAAAGTTTCCAAGGTGATTCCGATACCCAAGGTTAGCAATCCCAGAAGTTTTAATGACATCCGCCCAGTTTCCATTATTTCTCCTTGCGCGAAGGTATTGGAAACAAATCTTGGCAGTCAGAATAAGATCTCACTTGGATAAATTCAACATCTTGCCGCCGCGCCAGTCAGGCTTCAGGAAGAGTAATGGTTGCTGTACAGCTCTGCTGGATATTGTGGATACCATTATTCGGAACGTTGACACCGGTAAAAGCTGTGTTTTGCTGCTTTTGGGTTACTCCAAGGCTTTTGATAGAGTTAATAATCAACTGATGACTGCAATACTGAGACATATAGGATTATCCGATGTAGCCGTCGAACTTATAAGGAGTTATCTGCAAAATAGGTATCAGTATGTGGAGACATTGACAGGTAGTTCGAAATTGGGACCAGTCGGGAGTGGTGTTCCGCAGGGCTCATTTCTTGCTCCAATTTTGTTCTGCATTTATACATTTTTCTTCACCGATGGACTGCAGAACTGTGTGGACCTTGAGTACGCTGATGACACACAGCTACTCTTCACTTTTGAGTCGTCATCGTTGCATCAGGCAACTAGGGTGATCAATGCGGATGTTGCTCGGTTGTTGAGGGTTTAGAGTGATCATCAGCTTTCCTTGAATCCGAATAAAACAAAGATTCTCGTACTTGGAAAAGACAGCAAAAATTTGGAGTCTCAATTGGACGTCAGAGTTGATGGTGTCAGGATTCCTGTGGTTAAATCTGCCCGAAATTTGGGGGTTATTCTGGATACTGAGCTCCGATTTACTGAACGGTTCATGCTTGCGGGTTTTTGATAAGACAAGCATACAGAGAGTGCAGCGTTCTTGCCTTAGATTCATTTATGGCATAAGAAAATTTGAACCAGTTATCCATAAGTTGGAGTGCTGTCGTTGGTTGAGCATGGATAGGCAAAGGGAGCTGCATGCCGTGGTTTTGTTCTACTTTATCATTTGTTTCCGAACGCCTCCTTATCTGTACAATAAGATTAGGTTTAGGTCAGACGTTCACATTGTAAATGTTAGATTTAGAGGATTAATTTCACCACCTGCTCATAGAACATTTTTATTCCGCAAGTCTTTCTCATTTTCGATATATTTTCTATACAACCGCATTTCTGCCCCTCTGAGGTTGAGTAATCCATCGCGGTTTGAGAGTAAGTATCGAAGAGTGTTGCTGAACACATTTGTGCCGTATTCTTTGTTTTTATTCCTCTGGGTGTGCGCATTCTTGGAGCTTATGGTATGAAGTATGGGAATGAATGACTGGTTTTTTTTTGGTTGGCTTCTCAGGGCTTACAATAATAACAGTATCACTGACGTAAGTCCTTCTGCAGTAATTTTTCTCTGTTTAATGTTGTCTAAAATTGTATGATTACTCTGCAATAAATCTATTATCATTATTATTATAATTTCACCGAAGACAATTGGAATAATGTTCACGAAATGATATTGGAGAATTCGATGATTTCGAACTAAAAAGTGTTATCTCGAATATACACAACGAAACATAATATTCCATAATATTCAAAAAGAAATGTATCAAGACTGTAGCGAATTCCGAATTCCGGTAGAAAACAGACCGAACCCATGAGCCGAGATTATCATTCACTTCACTACGCTGTTCACATCAAGAGGATCATGATCATCCGGTTTGCAGAACAAAGCTTCGTCACTTCAAATCTAGACATGCCAGGCCGAACGCTACAGCAGGTACCCAGATGACCATCCAAACTCTGAGGGTTCCCAGAGGGCATCATTAATTTGTTTTTCTCAAAATGGCAAATAAGTTTCACGACCCATTGAGTGAACAAATAAATTGTCTTTCTCAAGACGGCATAAAAGTTCCGCAATTTATTGTTTTCAATAAATTGTGTTTACTTACAATCACCAGCTTTATTTTTCCTATCCTTGCCCAAGATAAACTATGTTTTCAAGTCAAGCACAATTGAAGGACCCACATTGGTGATCGCGATTGAAAAATGCAAAGGGAACAATGTAACAGATACCCACAAGTGTAGGCATCGCTTTCCAAATCCAGAAAAGAATCTAGATCCTTTCAACATATGGAATCGATGATAACGAGATCATAGGAATTATGGAATCAATTTTGGATGTTTTGAAAAAAGTAACCTTCAAATATTTAGAGGGTTGAATCAAAATCCCTTTGAAAATGCGTTTGGACAACTGTGCAGCTTTGAAGCACAAAATGATAATCCATCATGACATCAGTTTGTTGGGACTTGTAAAATCTTACTCTTCAATACAATATCTCATAAGAGTTATTTCAATTGTGAAGACGATGAATGAAAAAATGTTTTCATCACAATAAAAAAAACTCTTTGTGGAAAAGGTAACGCCAAAGCAGGCAATTTTGTTAGTGATATAGTGTATACAAAGTCACCTAAAGTAGCTCATGAAACGTTTTCTGAATTGGCTTCAAACTATATCGCACAACATGATATTTTGATAAACAATAACTCTTCTGTACAGATTATAGTTCTGAACGAAATCTTTTAATATCAGCTAGAAAATATGGAGGTTCCTTTGCATGGAAATTGTGTAACCAATCTCATGGCTATGTTTTTGAGATGTTCGAAATAAATGATTTTTTTGGACCAACAACCCTCCTCTGAAATTTAGTTTATATTTATCAAATCTAAACTAAAAACCGCTCATACTTGGTGATCGTTTAGGTTCTTCTAAGGGTCATTTCATTGCATTCTGCGCCATTAGCTATAATAGCTAGAAATACCAAAATTAACTGGCTACCCCTTGGAATAGGCCCACAATCGTTCAAACAGTGGACTTCAACTTCATTTTACGTGAGCAAAAGGATCGCAGAAATTGGATAATTGAAATTATTCAAAGTAAAGAAGAGATACTAATACAATAACAAAATAAGCAAACAAAATTTGCTTCAACCGAATGAAAAATAAACGGTATCAAGCAACCGAAGCATGTTATTAAAAATAATTAATATCAAATAATGAATAAATTTTTGTGAATACTATGGAAATTGGTGTTTTCTTCTCGATATTCATAGCTTTAAAGTATGAAATGTATAACGTAATGTACATAAATAAATGAATAAACATCCTTCAACATTGAATGAAAAACATCATCATCATTGTGATGTATGTATTTCTCCAGATGAAAATGATGAATTATAATGAATTTCAGTAACATGAATTTTACATGATATTTTTATCTCATTGGAAAAGTCTGAGACAACTTGAATTATGTGCAGTATTTCACTACTTTGTCTTATACAGGGTGGCCATTTGAAAGCGAAACAGACGAGATTACAGACGAAATAAGTTTTTTCGATAGAAATGCTCGGACAGGTCGATTTCTGTTTCGAGGGGAACAACCTAAGATGTAGGTTACGGACGCATTGCGCTTTTCAACCCTTTCAATTCAAAGGTATTTTTATACTGATTTAAGCACAGTGATTGTTTTTTCATTTTATGAATAAGTTCTCGAAATATTCATGCGTTAGTTAATTTTATCATTTAAATTAATTTTTTGCGAATGATTGACATTTCGTGCTTCCGAAACACCAAAATTTACGTACTACTAGGATCAGATGTTCGACTAGCTGTTTTATTCACTGAAATCATACTCCAACTGTACGGTATCAGAACGATTTGAAGTATTGATCTAAGAAATAAGACTTTTCAAAGTAAACTGAATAATTTATCAAAAACTCACATCAATTAATAAAATATTCAAATTGTTCACCATTAGCTTCCATACAATGAAATAAGTTTTGTTCGAAACGATGGCGCACATTTTGCAGCATTTCTGGAGTGATTTGACGACATTCGTCCATTATACGTCTTCTTAAATCTTCTATGGAATCGGGATGTGTAGAGTAAATTTCAGTCTTCAAGTGGCCCCAAAGAGAGAAATCTAGTGGCGACAGATCTGGCGATCTAGCTGGCCATTCAGTGCGACCCCTTCTTCCAATCCACCGATTTGGAAGTCTTTGATCCAGATATTCTCGAACTGGTGAGCTCCATCCTGCTGAAACACAATCTAATCTTCCACATAATTTCCAGAATTGTTTTCAATAATTTCCGTCAAAATTGGATCAATGTGATTTTTCAATAAGTCCAAATACATATCTCCAGTAAGATTACCAGGTAAAAAGAATGGGCCGACAATGTTGTCACCAAATATTCCAGCCCAAACATTGAGTTTTTCTGGTTGTTGAGTATAAACTTCGTGGAAAAATCTCGGATTAGCATCGGCCCAATAACGGCAATTGTGTCGATTTACTGTGCCGTTTAGAAAGAACGAACACTCATCGGAGAAACAAACATTGTACAGATAATTGGGATTAGCAGTTACTCGTTCACTCATTGTATCACAAAATTCAACACGATGGTCAAAATCAAATGATTTAGAACACATACAAGTCTCGATTTAAAACTAAGAACAATTCACATGTCAAAGAACCAGTAAGCCAAATCAATGATCTATTCGTAATAAATAAAAAATTATCGATTCTGATTTTTTTGAAAAAGATATGAATTCAATAATCAACAAAATGAAAACATATTGAAGCCAACTGAGAAAACACTTCATAATTAAGTCGGAAATCGTTTCACGAATTGGGACTGGAATATTTCCGTGGCATCATTAATGATTTGATTTTCTCACCTGGTAATCTGATTAGAGATATGTACGTATTTGGACTTTTTGGAGATTTCTATCGATCAAGTGTTACCACATGTTATTGGAAATACTGCAAATTATATCGAAGATAATTTAGATTGAGTTTCAGCAAGATTGAGCTCCTTCGCAATATACTTTGTTTGTTCGACATCTTGATTAAAGATTTCTATGTCAGTGGATTGGAGGAAGAAAGCCACAGTCATAGTTGTTTTGAAGCTCAAAATGTCGATTTTTCACAAAAAAACATTACAAGTGCCATGAAAACACCAGTTCATTTTCAAATACTTAGTTAAGAATATTTCGAGAACTAATGCATAAAATTAAAAAACAATAACTGTGCTGTAATCAGTATAAAAATACCTTTCAAATGAGGTATCACTCACTCCATCTTCCCTATTCAAAATTTGGAGGTGAGGGTTGTGGTATCAAGGGTTGAAGCGCTATGCGTCCGTAACCTACATCTTGAGTTGTCCCTCTCGAAACAGAAGTCGACCTGTCCGAGCATTTCTATCGAAAAAATTTATTACGTCTGTTATCTCGTCTGTTTCGTTTTCAAATGGCCACCCTGTATAATATGAAATTGATATGGAGCACTCGATGCATTTGATATAACTTCAATTTTACCCAGATTTTCTCGACAAGACAAAAATGTTCATTGTTGAAAATTACCCAAAAACTCAAAATTTCTGAATCTCAATTCGAAATTCTCGCTTTATTATTCAGTACCGATACCAGATTCCATGAGTCTCAAAATTTTGTTTTCGTTCGTTACCATTGGCTTGAACCATCTATAAGTTACTGGTATGTGGTCTGTAGAAAGTTCCATACCAATTTGTATATCTAAACTTTTGACGCGGCTTAGTGTGAATTATGCCACTCTGTTCATTGGAAAATTATAACTATCTGAATTTTATCTGATCTTCCACTCGCTTTCAGAATAACTTTGAAACTAAATGATGGAAATCGACCCTAAATCCATTGGATAATCCTATTTTTTGAGGACTTTTTGGCTGGAAATTCTGGAGGTACAGTCATCGCGACTAAAAATACTGCACTATTAAGAAGATATTTAACAAAAATACTTGGTCTTATGAAAATGTCGATAATATCTGACATGGCGTCTCCCAACTGGAGCCAACCATATTTTATAATGAACTACCTTTTTATACTCCTGGTGTATGAACCATGATATCCTTGATTTTTCACAATGTATAGGTATAATTATTCAAAGAGATATTTAAAAATCATCATTTCTTATGATACTGAATATTTCTCTGCATTTCTTGGAATATCAAAATCTTGTGAGAATTCAAATTAAATCAGTAGACCTTGCTCGGTTCATATCATAATCATTTTAATACGCTCATACTGATTGATTTATTACAAACTTGTCTCATTTCATGTATGATTACGTATTCTAGGTTTTTTGTGTTTAATTGATCCATAAACTTGTCAGTAAAGAGGGTGGTGCATATGCAACAGCTCACACTCGATACACATTAATGAAAGGAAAATTTCCATCTATCGTTACTATAAAAGGAATTCAAGAATTTTATACCCTTATTAACAGCTATTTGTAGCCATAGCTTTTACTCACATGTAATGTTTTTTCCCTGATGTTATTTATAGAGATTCCGTAGAACGATCAAGAGATAATTAATCTAGATTATGGGTGAGAGTAATAGAAAATTTCAGAAAATTAGTGCGATAAATTTCTGGAGATGATTCAGTATGAAGAATTACGTAATGCTGCATAATTTTTCCTCCTCAAATGCTTCGTTTTCGGAAATGTGAGATGTTGGAGTTTCACTCAGAAACTGACTATTTCTTTGTTGCTTTGAAACCTATTTATTTATTAGTGAAGAGTTTATCAGACACAAGAAACATTATTTTCGAACAGTAATGTTTCGAAACTTGAAGTCTCTTCTTCAGGCTGAAGTACAATGTGTCCAGAAAAGGTATCAGGTACTCATAAGTTCAATAAAATAAAAAATATTTGTGATCAATAAAAAGTTTATTTTTATTATTAACATAATAGTAAGCCAGTGGATCTATAGGCCCGTAGATCTTTAGGCCAGTAGATCCATAAGCCAGTAGTTCAATAAGCCCATAGATCAATGCAGCTCACAGAAACACGAAACAGAGTAAAGAAACCCGTTGAAAGCAAAGAAACACGAAAGAACGCGAAGAAACACGAAAGGAAACGAAAGAACGCGAAAAAACACGAAAGAATACACGAAAGAGAGAGAAAAATATGAAAAGACCTGAAGAAACACGAAAGAACGCAAAAAGCCTGAAGGAATCCAAAAAAACCCGAAGGAACGCAAAAAAACCCGTTGAGAGCGAAAAAATATGAAAGACCTGGAAGAAACACGAACAATCGCGAATAAACACGGAGAAACGTGAAAAAACGCGAAGGAACGCGAAAGAAAGCGAAAAAACACGAAAGAACTCGAGAAAACACGAAAGGAGCCGAAGAAACACGAAAGAACGTGAAGGAACGCGAAGAAACCCGTTGAAAGAGAAAAAAACATGAAAGAACTGGAACAAACACGAAGATACGCGAAAAAACACGAAAGAACTCGAAAAACCACAAAAAATTCGAAAAACACGAAAGCACCCGAAGAAACACGAAAGATTGCGAAGAAACACCAAGATACACGAAAAATCCAAAGGAACCCAAAAAACCCCGAAGGAGCACAAAAAACCGAAAGCGCGCAAAAAAACTCGAAGGAAAGCTAAAAACCACGAAGGAGCACAAAGAAACCAGAAGGGCGCCAAATATCCCGAAAGAACTTGTAAATTGCACACCCAGTATATCAATCGATCGCGAATTCATTGTGAATTGCACAGCCTGTATGACATTTTATTGAAATAATAATAATAATAATAATAATAATAATAATAAGGCTTTATTTTCAACAGGCTAGATTGCCCAGTTACAGGAAAAATACATAATTGAATAGAACAGTAATTGAAATATTCAAACACATCGATATTACTACAAACACATGAGTGCAAGTTGATTCAACATAAGGATATCAATACAAGAACCAATATATGGTGAATAACAGTGGTATATAAAGAAAATATATATATATATGCATATTCAGCCTGTAACAAAATTCACCAAGAAAAAAAAAAAAAGTTAACAATGAAAATTGCAAATAATCACCATTATTACATAGCAACAATGACTTGCATACACTTATAAAAACAAATTGAATTCTACTTCATCAACGTCCATTCAACCTCAAAACCCTACTTATCTCCGAGAACGAATCATGGTCAATATCGCAATTCTCAGATATATCATTAAATATGGAACACATGTATCTCACAGGGGACTGAATAAGTGAGTTCGTCCTAGGCGTATCCATGGCGAAGCACTGCTGTAATCTAGAGGACATCCGGGGGACACGGAACCCAACAGAGGAGAGAAGTGCCGGGCAATCAACAAGACCGTGCAAAATGTTGTACAAAAACCTTAGGGATAACATTCTTGCACCCATTTCAAGAGACCGAGCTCCGAACCTTTCGAGTAACTCATCTTGATCAAATCCTCTAGCTGGATAGACGCCGTCTTCTCTCCAAACCAAATACTTCAGAAACCTTCGCAAAATTGACTCTAAATACTTCTTATGTACCCTATAAATAGGATGCCATATCATGAAACCAAATGTCAATCTACTCCTTATCAAGGAATCAAATAAACGAATGAGGGTTTCTGTGCTGCTGAAATGACGGGCATTTCTAACAATAAATCCGTAGGTCCTAGATGCAGTCACCATAATATTACTCATGTGCGGGACGAAGCTCAAACGCTGATCAAATATAATACCAAGATCCCTGGTCTCAGTCACTCTTGGGAGAACCGAGCTACCAACCGCGTAGTCAAAGTGCACAATACTTGGGTTCTTTGAAAAGGAAAGCACACTGCATTTCACAACATTCAAGCACAGCCGGTTGGCGGCACACCACTCAACCAAAGCGTTCAGTGCATTCTGCAGGACAACACAATCCGACCAATCAATAATCCTTTTAAACAATTTGAGATCATCGGCATACCGATATTAGCTCCCATACGTGGAAAAACACGAAAACTTGCGAAAACTCTGGTGAAAGTCAGCGCTACGAATGCGCAACTCAAATGTGACACCCTGTGTATGAATCGAAAATATTTTATCGAATTGAGAAGCCGTAAGCAGAAACAGCCTGAATAACTTGATTGAAGGTAGCTGTTAGAAATAGGCAACGCATATGAGACACCCTGTATATAACTGATTCACAGTGGGTGCTTTTTCCACCAAAATGAAAACCAAACGAATATAGTTTCAACTCCATCGTTTGGTTAATTAAACAAAGGTAAAATAAAAATGATTCGATAAAGGTCTAAAGGTGTAACCATGAACAGAGTGCCTCGCTGATTACTTCGAATTTCGTTCCATTCGTTCACGCATAATCTAAGTGGGTCTGATTTACGTCTAGAATATGACATAAGAATCTACATAAGATTAGAATGTCAACCACAATTGTCATGTCAGAGTAGGAATCGACAGGGGTGAAATGAATTGGGTAGCGATTGCAAAACTGGTTCTATGCTGGGTAAATTTTTGAATTTCATAAATACATATCGTACACTGTTAAACTATAAGAGAATACCTCACCAGGGCTCTTACGAATCCTATGAATTGAAGAAATTTCAAAATATTTCACGAGATATGGGTTAATATTGTAATTGGAATGATCTGACAAAGTTCTGTGAACGTCGGACGTGACTGATGATCTGGAAATTTCTGTTTGAGCCGAAGTAAGCTATTTTCAGCAATTAATCTATAATATAAAAATGAATCGCAAAATGTGTTGGTAAGCGCATAACTCAACAACGCCTGGACCAATTTGGCCAAATATTTTTTTTAAATGTTCGTTGAAGTTCAAGGATGGTTTTTACGGCGAGAAAAATTAGAATTATTGCTGGAAAAACCCTAAAAATAGCCCTTTTCTCACTGTTGTCTAAGCAATGTAGGTGTATTCCTAACGTCAAAGATCATATCTATCAAAACAATGTGCGTGTGTGCGTTGGTGCACAGAATACATAGCTGGAGGAATTTAATGTCGCGTTCCGAAACTAGCGTTTCTTTTGTATTAGTTTCGGCACGCGAGATAAAATGCATCAGTTTCCACGTCATTACATCAGTCAAACAAAAAAAAAAAGTTGTCTGTTACCTAATCTACTGAGTTTGCTTTTGTCAACTGATACACGAAACAAATTCGTATATCGTGTTTTGTGCAGAGTGTTTAGTAGTTAGTGTTTGTTTAGTTCGTGATTAGTGAATAAATAATTTATATTTGATATGCCTCCTATAAATATTTTGTATCAAATACGAAATAGAATGGGAAATACAAATATACAAATCAGTGAAGAAATAGAGTTGCATCGAGAAAAATTGTATGATCTCAACGCTTCGAAAGAATTAATTCAAACAAATCTTCCACTGTTAAATGAACAACAGAAGTATGTGTTTGAAACTCTTATGAAAGTAACAAATGATGGAACTGGAGGGATTTACTTCTTAGATGCACCTGGTGGTACAGGAAAAACTTTTTTGATTTCATTATTATTAGCAACAATTCGCTCACAAAATAAAATTGCACTTGCACTCGCTTCGTCGGGAATCGCAGCAACTTTGCTTGAAAGTGGTCGAACAGCCCATTCAGCACTAAAATCGCCATTAAATATGGAAAGCAATGAAACTCCAACCTGCAACGTTTCGAAGAACTCTGCAATGGCAAAGGTTTTGCAGCAATGTAAATTGATTGTTTGGGATGAATGCACGATGGCACATAAAAAAATCTTTGGAGGCTTTAGACAGAACCTTAAAAGATCTACGGAGCAATAATAACCGATTTGGTGGTGCAATGATTTTATTAGCAGGAGATTTTCGTCAAACATTGCCAGTGATTCCGCGATCAACGCCAGCTGATGAACTCAATGCATGTCTAAAGTCCTCCAATTTGTGGAAACATGTCAAAGTACTTCATTTAAGCAAGAATATGCGTGTCGAGTTGCAAAATGACCAATCTGGAAACATATTCTCTAAACAACTCATTGACATTGGTAATGGCAAATTTCCTATAGACATGTTGACTGGCTGCATTAACTTTCCTCAAAGTTTTTGTCAGTTAACTCGATCAGAAGATGAACTTATTCAGAAGGTGTTTCCAGATGTTTCTCAAAATTACAGAAACCATTATTGGTTGAGCGAACGAGCTATACTGGCTGCAAAAAACATAGATGTAAATGAATTGAATTTCAAAATTCAAGAACAAATTACAGGCGAATTGAGGATATATAAATCAGTTGATTCGGCTACTAATCAAGATGATGTAGTCAACTATCCACCGGAATTTTTAAACTCGCTGGATTTGCCAGGATTGCCACCTCACAATCTTCAATTATAGGTTGGATCGGTGGTTATAATGTTGCGAAATATCAACCAACCGCGTCTTTGCAACGGTACACGGTTAGCGATAAAAAATTTTCTAAACAATGTGATAGAAGCAACTATACTCAAAGGAAAGTATAAAGGAGAAGATGTTCTCATACCGCGCATCCCAATGATTCCGACTGATGTGCCATTTGAGTTTAAACGACTACATTTTCCAGTGCGGCTTGCTTTTGCTATGACTATAAACAAGTCCCAAGAGCAATCATTAAGTGTTTGTGGTATTAATCTAGAAAACCCATGTTTCTCACATGGTCAATTGTATGTTGCCTGTTCCCGTATTGGAAAACCATCAGATTTGTTTATCTATGCGCCAGGTAATCAAACAAAAAACATCGTATACCACAAAGCACTACAATGATAATAATAATAATTATGATTCACATGATTAACAATAAAGCGATTACTTACTTTTAAATCCTTATATATGTTTTATTTAATTATTTTTTATTCACAACGCCCTATCACCAGGGTGACGGTTCTGTTCATGAGAATTTTTTAAAATACGTAGGCACAAAAACTGCCACATTACAAATCTTTTTGACAGGACGAAGTCTGTCGGATCAGCTAGTTTAAAATATTTTTACTTGCGATTGGAAGATCTGAATAGCCCTATCCAAAAGTTCGATTCTCGGGGAAGACACATATGAAAACGGCTTTTCCTGATCGTGTCAGTGGAAAAAGCCTTTTTCAATTTTACCGGACCGTCTTTCGCGAAAAACCGGGAAATCGGTGTTTTGGATAATTACGTGTATGATATTCCGGACGATATAGACGTGGAGCAGACACTATTGAATCACCATTACTATAATACGCTCGTACGCAAAATGCGCGTTGCGTCTCCGAGTACTGTTCCATCGTGACTAAAACTCAACAAAACGGCAGATGCCACAAACTCCACTCCTTTTAGACCCCTTTCCAAATATGGCGAGAAAAAAAATACTCGATACCCTTTCTGTGCACCTTGAATATACGAGTTACAAGAAATACGAATTTCGCCATTCAAATTAGATATGACTAATATGGCTACCTGTATATCACAACACATTTGTATGGTATACTCCAAACAAGCTTATTCTTTATCACTAACAACTTACCACAAACAACAATTCTGACCTTTATGAAAAAATCAACTCAAATTACGATGGATCCATTTTTCATTCTGAATATGTTTCAAAAACGTGTTTAATATCAAAAAATTTCAAAGCACTGATGTTAGGTCAGGAGCTTTTGTCCGGTTGATTCAAAGTCTTTTTACGGATTTTGGAACAGTGTGGTGCTAAAACAATCTCAACAATGAATGAATAGATCTATTTGTCAAATTAAAAATAACTTTCTACTGATCTATCCACGAATAATTCTTGATTATATTTATATCCGCGTTGATCAACTTTTACATTTATATTCACTCGATTTAGGGCCGTATCGCACGGTAGCTCATTCCTCCTCTGTGGCGATACATTGGTATTCCTCCGGAGATTCAAAATTGGTCGTTCGCATTTACTATGGCCCTATGTGTTTGGAGGGTTAAAAACTATCTACGATCTACTTTAAGTCAAGAAAAGCTTAATGCTCTATCTCTTTTGTGCATAGAGTAGAACTTATGGAAAAGATTTCATACAACGATATAATTGATGATTTTGCAAATTTAAAATCTAGCAAGAAAATAATGTAAAACTTATTTGATTTCATTGTCTGTCACCATTAACTGATTATTAACATGTTATATTTTAATGGAAATTGTTTGTATTGTTTTTAAACTGTTAAGTGCAATAAAAAATATGTAAAAAAAAACAATGTTTCCTGACCACTCATTATTTTGTCTGTGTTCATAAAGTGTAGGTTTCTTTAATTCATCCCTTTCCCCACCTTATGATTAGTACATGCTGCTATTTTTAACCCCCGACGCAAAAAGAGGGGTGTTATAAGTTTGACGTGTCTGTCTCTCTGTGGCATCATAGTACCCGAACGAATGAACCCATTTCAATTTAGTTTTTTTGTATTACAGGTGTTTTTACGGGCGAGTGTTCTTAGACATGTTTGATGAAAATCGATTGAGCCGTTTGAAAGTTACAGAGGTTTTACGCTTTAAAGTAGGGGGTTTTTTGTTTTGCCTGTCAAATAAACTTGTTAAGTCAACATTAAACTCTTCGGTACATAGCGGATTGCAAAAATAATCTAGTAACTGACAGAAATATCATTAAGTTCACAATCATACTAATAACGGGATTAAACTAACGTATTTAATTTCAAAAGTCAGTAGGGGCGGCAAAATTTGAACGGCCTACTAGCGGCAAATTTGTAAATCCGCCACTGTGGCCGTCCTAACAGCATCTCGAGCTTCTTACATGACTAATCGTAGTCAAGATATGACAATTTCAGATCTCTTGGGGTATCAATAATTGCGGACAAATCATATACCGATTTTTTTTTTTAAGAAACATATTGAAAATCGAGTATACCTTGTGGAATAATTCATTTCAGAACAAGCGAAGCATAACGAAACTATCAAGCAATCGGATAACCAGTACATGAATGTAGATAATAAATTGATTTAACCATGAAATGCGAAATTCAGGAAATTATTTGTTTTTAATGATTTATGAATTGAATTCGAAGTAACCTACAAGAACACTTTGAATCAGAGGCAGAATTGAAAGTATTGAGGTTGTTTCTGTATTGATGCGAAAATTTTCAAAGGGTGATTTTTTGCATGTTCTTTAAACATTTCGTAACACTTTTTTTTACTTCAAAACACTTTGAAAAGATGGAATTTTTTTATTTAATTATTTTGCTTTGGAAAAAATTAAAAATTTAGAAAAATTAAATTTGGCAGATAACTTATAGAAATAACCCTCATAATATTCTGCATCGGAGCTTCTGAATGCGCTTATATTCTTCCATTTGAAAAATTGACTTTATATACAAACTCGATCAATTTTTTGTGCCTCGATTTTCATTATAGAATTGTTGGTTTAATAACAAAAAAATTAGAAAGCACTGACGTGAGGTCAGATTGCTTTGGCGCTCTTGTTGAGCTACTTGCGAGTAAATATTCAAACCATAACAAATCTATAAGCACTCCTATAACGTGATAACGTCTTTTCCCATAATATGAGACAATATGATGCAAATATGAACGCCTATTCAATGAATGAATAAACCTATATCTCAAATTGAAAATAACTACTCATAATTTTCCCAAAGTTTTGTTCGATGCTATAATTCCCTTTTCCTGAAAACTTATGTCAGTGCTTTTCTGAATTTTGAGAACGTATATTATTTCAGCCACCGAGATTGAATTATATCTCTATGATTTCCTGTTATGAAAAATTTTGATTAATATTACGCCAACTGACACTGATTAATGAGGACGGCAATCGAATATCGATCTGTGACGGCCATCGTTCAAAGAAAATCATCGGGACGTATGTCATTTCTCTTTTTTATCTTGAGTAAATTAAACAAATGATTATATCTTTAGATGGAAAAGAGCTACGACAATGAAATTTGGGGATAAGTAAGATATCAATTACTTCAATATATTCACGGATTTTTATTGAAATCCGAAAAATATCTTATGAGATAGTGAGGATTGAAAAATTTTTTTTTGGGAATTTTTTAAAAATTTTCTAGCGTGACGATTTCTGCGAAATTTTGCGAGCTGTTTTGTTGCAGCCTCCCTCGACAATATTTCAAGTATCAATTTGATCGGATAGATATTCTAGTAGTTATTGATGAAACAAAATTTCAGATGCTCATAACTACTGAACTATCAGACGGATTTGGCCCAGTAACAAATTTGACCGAGATATTTGCACAATTAACCTATTCTGAAAATATGAAAACTCTAGCTTATTCCTTTTGGATGCTAGAGAGGATACGGCCGGCCAGCCGTACAGACTCAACTTCCGCCACGAATTCTTCATCGGGGAGCCGAACCCAATCGATTGAGACCATTTTCGGCTCGATATTCCAAAATTACAGACATTCGGGCAAAATGATAGGCACTCTGTTCGGGTGAACAAGAGCGCCAAAAATATAGTACTGCTCAGATTCCCATAAATGTTAGCAGAAGAAAACGTAATTTCATTAGCAGAGAATATGTCCCAGATATTGTTTGTACCTCTTGAATTTTTGCACAACGGAAACATTAAACAACTTTTCAAGGGTATTATCACTAGAGGTGAGAATTTTTTGAGAACACTCTTGTTTTTTGGAAATTATGTTTAAATTTCACAAAACAAAGTTATCCTTACCTCGGGATCACTTTGTTGAGTGAAATTTGTATAATTTTCAAAAACGACAGTGTTCTCAAAAAAAAATTCGAATCTCGTGTGGTATTTGGAAAGATCATTCAACAATATGAATCAAACGAAATAAAAAATAGTTTTTTATTCAAAAATAACCAAATAGAAGCATAACAACAATTTATTTATCTTCATTCTCAAAATAATAATTATTGATAGTACAATTATTATACACATTACGAGCATTGTTTTCGAATGATGAAGTAGATACTGATGTTGTTCCTTGAAGGAAATTTTTTTCATTCCTTATGGCTGTGATTATTTTTTTTTGATGTTATTGTCCAGTTGGAGATACATATTTCGATGTTCTATAAAAATGAATACTATGTGCATCATTTATTGCGAGTACCCATGATATCTAGAAAGGTTAACCATCAAATGGCCATTTTCTCTTATGTACATCATTCATCTCAGTAGAAGGTGAAATGGGTATTAAATTCACCTTTAATACATTTCTACAAGTATTCCAAGGCTTCAAATTGAAAAGTCATCGAAAAAATCATTGCATTCCAAACACCTTATTTGAATCAACATAATTACCTCACAATTTAATATTGTAATTCCGTGAACAATGAACTGAGACTTAATGTAAGGTTTTTCAGTCAATATCACAAAAAAAAAAACAAATCCTCTTTCAATTACCTATTTATTTACACTACTAAAAAGTAATAATTTATGTACATTTTCCATTCAATAGCTAACACGTGTTGGCAACTTTCTTTAACTTTGTCTCGTCTACTGGACACACCTGGCTTCATATCTGCCAATTGACACACCAAAAGGTTTTATCATTTTCGACGTTATTCGAGAAAAGGGAAGTTCCAGAAAACCATTCATTTGCCGATCGTTAACATGCGGTCTCATTTATCCTGTTATTTTCATGTGACAATCACAATCCTTATTTCGACGTGACGCCTATCATATGGATAGCGACATCATGCGTTATTTTATTCATTACTTCTTCAGTCCTTTTATCGGCACATGCAGGGTAGTCTGTACTCGGTATCGTTACAATAATAAATTTAATACAAGGTATCCAGAAAGGGTATCGGCTATTGGTAAGTTCAATGAAATAAAACATATTTGTGAGCTGATGACGAGATATTGTTGATGATGGAGCTCGTGTTGAATGATTGTTTGGGCTATTACCATCATCTATTGTGGATGTAATGATTTCCGACGTTTCGATAGACATCTTCTATCTTTATCAAGGAGAAAAGTAAGAAACCTTTTGAAAATTATCAATTTTCAAAAAGTCAATATGACAGAAGTCATGAAAGAAAAATGAACGATGTTATATTATATACTCATCTGTGATATGATGATCTTTTTAAGTTGGATCGAACTATCGGCGTCCAAACTTCTGGCAGATCTATAGATGGAGCACTTATGGAATCAGGTGTTATTTTCATAAATGCTGCTTCTTTGATTTTTCTTCTTGCAAGTTTTTCTTCTTTGGATATTATTGATGCTTCATCCCATTTTATACGATGATTCTCATCTACAGCATGTTGGACCAACCTGGATTTGTCGCTGTCTAGTACTCGTAGAAGCTTTTGATGTTCTTTTATTCGTACATTCAGAGGGCGTTTAGTTTCTCCGATGTAAGATCTTCCGCACTCGCAAGGTAATTCATATATGCAGTTCTTTGTCCTTTGTGTCTCATTATTAGGCTTAACTTTTGTAAGTTTAGCTCTGATAGTGTCTTGAGTTTTGAATGCAGTCGTTATGTTGTATCTATTTCCAATTTTTCTCATTTTCTCCGACAAACCTTTTACATAAGGAATTACGGTTTTAATGGTCTGATATATATCTGTTGGTTCTGGTTGACTTTCTCTTGTTCGTCTAATTTTTCTAATATCTTTTTGGGGTAGCCATTGCTTCTAAGAGTTTTCGAGATGTTATTTATTTCTTCATTTTGGTCTTCTTCAGTGCAACAAATATTTATTGCTCTATCAAATAAACATTTTGCTACTCCCAATTTAGTGTTTAGTTGGTGGTTTGAATCAAAATGTAGATATTGTCCTGTGTTCGTTGGTTTTTTATACACAGTGGTTCTTGGGATTCCATTTTGTTTATGTACGAGTACATCTAAGAATGGAAGTTGTCTGTCTTTCTCGATTTCAATTGTGAATTTAATTGATTCCTCTTGATTGTTTAGATATTGAAGGAATTCATCTATAGTGTCTCTTCCATGTTGCCAAATAATGAAAGTATCATCTACATATCTTTTCCACAGTTTGGGTTTAAGTGCATATTTTTCTAATGCCTTCTGTTCGAAAATTTCCATATATAAATCAGCTAAAATTGGTGATAGTGGTGAGCCCATGGCCATTCCAAATTCTTGTTGATAAAAGATGTCTTCAAATTAGAAATATGTTGTTTCAATACAAATAGAAAGCATTTCCATAATTGCATTCACGCTTAGTGTAGTTCTTTCACTAAGGGTTTGATCTTCTTCAAGCTTTTTCCTAACTATGATAAGTGTTTTATCTGTTGGAATATTAGTGAACAAACTGGTAATGTCGAAGCTGACCATAACGTCTTCTTCCATGATTTCTTGATGTTTCATTATTTCTATGAAGTGTTTCGTGTTTCTTATCATCGATGTTGAATTACTTTTTAATGGTGATATAATTTTCAGCAGAAATTTAGCCAATTGGTGGCATGCTGAATTTCTTCTGAATGGTAAAGAATTGTAAACTTTCAACGCAACATTTGAAAAACAACGATGACTGACATTCCTATACAGTGCTGTGACCGTGACGCTATCTCTTTCTTTGTATCTTGTATTGTAGTTGTGACTTACTTTTCCTAAAAGATTCATATTTTTGTAAGTATACATTATGATCTGATGCATATATAATTGTCTTAGGTCCATTAAACCCGTTTCTGAAAATAACACACTCGAAGAGTGTGTGGACCTTTTACCGTACATCATTTTGATAATTCGCTTTTGCATTACATCAAGCGGTCTTAGATGGGAATATACAGCACCACCCCAACCCAATATAGCATATCTTAGTCGTGATTCAATTAAAGAATGGTATAAGATTTTCAAGTATGGTAAATCCAAAATAGTTCTCAGGTACTCAAAACGATACAAGAGTGGCCTCAATGTCCTTGTGGTATTATTAATGTGGGCATCCCATCTTGAATCTTAATGGTGGAATATCTAGTTTTCTTGGTCCTGTTAAGTTCTACTTCTAATTCAGAGTTATTAACATGTTTTATTTTTTCTTCTTTATCATTTTCATCTTTGAACCAACACGTTGCCTCTGGATGATATCGTGTGCCTTTGTTTTGTTTTTTTCAAATTTTACATGATGTTTTTTCAGTTTTTTCTTTAGTATTTGAATCTTTGGTATTCCTACCTTTAGTATTCTTTTTATTAACCCATTTATTTTTATTGACTAGATGTTCTAAATTACCTATTGCATTGTAAAGATCCTCGATTTCCTTTATACATTCCCTGTCAATTCTATCACATATGAAATTAGGTAAACTAGTTGCAATGAGATCTATTAAGGTTCTTTTATCAATGGTTTTTGCCATATCTAGTAATAGTTTTTCTTTCTTTAAGGTATATTCTAATAATGTTCCAGATTGGTATCTAAACGAAAAAGCGTGTCTAATTGGTGACCAACCTTTATTTGAAAACGTTTCGCAAAAATTTTTCTTCCACAATTCCCATTCTGACTCTGCTGTCAATTTTAATACCATGCAGCTATACCAATCTTTACTGGCTTTTTCTAAGAAGAATTGTAATATCACAATTTCTTTATTGTCCTGATTTACTTCAAAGCGTTCACATTCTTTTTCAAAATCATTTATCCACTGTTGTGCATTTGCATATTTCCCAGTAAATTTCTCTATCATAAATTCTTTTGCTATTTTTCCTAAGTTTTGTATTTCAGAATCTTTTTGTCTTTCTTCAAGTAGTTTCTCTGATAATTTTAGTGTAGAATCTTCTGTACTAACCTGTCTTGTATCAGTGCTTCCCTCATTTGTGATTTCCTCTAGAAAAATATTTGCAAAGCGTAAATTTTCATCTTCATCCATGTTTTCATCATAAAATTTAGTTTTAGTGTAATCCATATTTTCCTGGTTTGATGTTTTTTCTTTAGTGTATTTTTCAATGTATTGAATGTAATCATTCTGTGTGGATATCTACACTCTGCAATTCTATTGGTATCCCATATACCTGGCCATTGGGTGTTATAATTGAGGTTAAACATATGATACTTGATTTTCCATCCGATGCAGCCTTCATTTCAAATTTGAACTGTAGTTTTTCCATTATTCTGTTCGAAAGTGATTTTATTTTGCAGAATGTTGTTTTATAATGTTCATATATTTTAATCCTATTATTCGTTTGTAAATGAGCTTATGAATAACTAAACAGAATAGTTTCTCTGTAAAACAAAGGTTTTTATTTTTATTAAATTAACAACAATATACGATTACAAATTTTACCTGTAAAACAAAGAAGCAACATTCGATGTCAATTTTTCACTTTGCTCTTATTTAAATCTTCAAAAATCCTTTATTAATCTATTGTGACGTCGTAATTCGCCTGTCGACGTCTTGATTCATTGTCTTTCTCTCTCTCACTATCATAAGTGCGATCTACCTTGCCGACCAGTACGTGGTCACTGAACATTTTGGTATGCGATTACTACGCAGTGTCGTAGATTGCAATAAAGTTAGGAAAGTATAATGTGCTTTCCTTACATACATATATAGCATCCTGATGTTCAATGATTGTTTGGGCTATTACCATCATCTATTGTGAATGTAATGTTTTCCGACGTTTCGATAGACATCTTCTATCTTTATCAAGGAGAAAAGTAAGAAACCTTTTGAAAATTATCAATTTTCAAAAAGTAAATATTAATATTAGGTTTCTTACTTATCTCCTTGATAAAGATAGAAGATGTCTATCGAAACGTCGGAAAACATTACATCCACAATAGATGATGGTAATAGCCCAAACAATCATTCAACACGAGCTCCATCATCAACAATATCTCGTCATCATCCTGATGTTCAATTGATTTTTTATTAATTCACAATTATTAGCCTGGGTACCTACTGAGCCCCCTAGCGGTGCAAGTAAATGTGGCATATGCAGTAATTGTCAGTTGGTCTGTCTGTTATTGTCAAATACGTCGTCAATCTTATGTCTAGTTTGCTAGATATGAATTTTTCACAGAAAATTCGGTTGAAACTCGGCTACCTCTCCAAAGTGATGAAATTTGAAGCGAGTCATATAGTGTTGTGTATACATGTAGAGACATAATAAACACCCAATTTCCGTCGACTCTATGTCTACATCTCGAGATATACGAATCTGCTTGAATAAGCCCTCCATGGGGGTGCAAGTCTGAAATAACAACTGAAATATTTTTTTGACAATATGTAGATTATTCTGCAGAAGAATGATAGCATTCTCTTGTTTGGTTGGGTTTTAAGGAATTTCTAATTATTAGGTTGGGTACCTACTAACCCCCCTGGGGGTGCAAGTGAATGTGGCATGATGCTTATCATTCATCATTAGTAAAAGTACACGGAAAAAGAATATCCATTTCAGAGATCTTTCTTTATTGTTCTGTAACTGCGGTACTCAGAGAAATTAGTGTTTCTTTACTTATACCTTACGATGTTGAAACGACAGGAAATTCAAGATATAAATAACACACAAAGATGAAAAAAAAATCCTTCAATTCTGACGATTATATTATGAGTAACCGAATTTTTGAAAAAAATGTTGGAATTTTCAAATTTCTTTTAGCCTGACAATTTTCGAACTATTTCGAAATTACAAGTTGATCCGGTGGATATTTATCAAGTTATTCAAGAAATCAAATTTCAGATTCTCATTACTCCGGAACCATCCGAAGGAGATTTCGCCTGATATTTATAATAGTTAGATCCTTTAGGACACAAAAATATGTACAGGATAAGTTGGACAGATGTATCACCGATTCACTCACTTATTATTCTCTTGGTTCATTATACAACTAGGTAGTTAAAGGAACATAAAGAAACTGATACGAAATGGCGAACACGCCGGTGGTTTATTGAAAAATTTGGAGGAACGTTGAGATTTTCAACAGTTATAATAATAATGCCATAATAGGTGCTGAGGAGGGTAATTAGCATAGATTACATCACAAAATGAGGAAGTCTATCGTTTAATTCATCTCTAATAGCTACTACTTTGTTAGAAGACGGAGAAACGGCACTTTCGGTCTGAAAATTAACACTAAACATCCAAATCAAACGAACGCCAATTTGAAACAAATTAAAGAAAATTATGAAAGTGTCAAAATTTTTTTGAATCTGTAAAGTATCGTGAGTATAACTGGGAGCTGATTGGAGATTTTAAAATGGTGGGATTTTTAATGGGGCTACAGGTGGATATACAAACTATCCGTGTTATTTGTGCAGAGCGGATTCTAAACACTATATTCAACGGTCATGGCCTGTAAGAACAGAATTGTGTGTCGGAAAACAGAACGTCAAATTTGAGCCGATTGTTGGAGCGGAAAAGTGTTTGTCCGCCTTTGCACATTAATTAGGGTTGATGAAACTTCAGAAGCTTTTGGATACTTAAAAAATTTTTTTCCGAAGTTATCGGAAGCAAAGGTTAAAGCTTGGGTTTTTATTGGTCCGCAAATAAGACAGATTTTCGCCGATGAAAAATTTCCAACGTTGCTGAATCGTACTCAAAAAGCAAGTTGGAACAGTTTTAAAGCAGTAGTTTCTGGATTTTTAGGAAATAATACAGCTGAAAACTACGAAAAGTTGGTTGAGGATATGCTTACAAATTTTAAGGCCATGGGCTGCAGGATGTCATTAAAAGTACATATGCTGCATGCTCATTTGGATAAATTTAAAAACAATATGGGAGCCTATTCCGAAGAGCAAGGAGAACGTTTCCATCAGGACATCATGAATTTTGAACAAAGCTATCAAGGCCAATACAATGAAAACATGATGGGCGACTATATTTGGGGTTTATTGAGAGAAAGTAGCTATGAACATAAAAGCAAAAGTAAAAGTATGCACTTTTAAGTTATTTTCCACTTTTCTGTAAGCTAATTTGATAGTAAAACTTAATAAAAATAATAAACATTTTTATTTCAATAGTTTTATTTTCAATCAAAAATTAAAATCCGAGATTTTTAAAAATTTTGTTCAATTAGACTTCTAAGCACAAAAGCAAAGTTTTTCATGCCCTATATTTTTTTCCGTCTTATTACGACCTAAACTACCGAAATTTAATGCTTTGCAATCGAAGTCAAATTTCATTGTGACCCGTGTAATATTTTCCACAGAGTTATCTGACTCTACAGGATGGAAACATGTGCTTCTTCAGAGTGTTTTTCCGTTCAATAAAAAACCATATAATTAACCATAATTGGCTGAGTGAACAACAAATATTAGTGGCAAAACACAAAAGTGTAGATTAAATCACTGCGACAATTCATAATTTTTTTCCAAGAGCGTTGTTTACTCCATCACATAAAATATCAAAACGTAAAAGTTGCTTTACAAAGAGACAATAATTGAAAAATTATAATTATAAATAAAATAGAATAAATTCTACAAGTATGGGATTCACAAACTAGGTTGTGAAGATTGCGATGTCGTAAATAATTATAGGTCAGACTGGCAGATGTTTTCACAAAAGAATTGGAGAAAACTTGAGAAGTTGCAGACTGAACAAACAAGACTCAAATTATGCCATCCAACTTAAAGCAGACCATTACAGATTTACTAAAAATCCCGAAACGCTCCGCAAACAATCTGAAAGTCTGAAATTAAATTTTCTAGAATGCATTGAAATTTAAAAGCACCTTAACACTAACAGCTCAGTTTTGAATGATAACGCGGACCTTGACAATTAAGAAAATATTAATTTTATAATTCGGAAGGGCCCAACCAACTTTTGAAATTGCCGTGTAATCATAAAACTTCTTGCCACCCAGAATATTTTAAAGAATTATCGCATTCTGACTAAATCGAGATCGGTGGTATCGGAAAAGGAGAACGTTAAAACGTGAATTTTTGTGATAGTGAAATAGAGTGGTGGATGTTTGAAGAAAAATGGAATCGACATCCCATAGATCGTAGATCAGTTCGACCAAATGTCCCTATAGGAACTTTTCGAAATTAGGAAATATATCGCACAATTGATCAAAGTAAACAACGAAAGAAAGCGGAACGATAGAAAGCGAAAAACCGATGATACCGCCTTCGCAGTTGAAAAAACGTCTAGAGCTACAATAAAATCCGAAAGTTACAATATAAAAACAACAAAAACGTTTCACCTAAAAATCGAGGATGTAAATGAAATAAAACTTCAAGACATAAAAATAGGAGAAGACAAAGAAACCGTAACGGTCATGTCCATAAATAACGCATCAAGTGTAAGTATAGCAACTAACAATAAAGATACGAAGTACACAACCTTGGACATTAATGATAATAAGATTTCAGAAAACCGTTATCAGTGAGACTATTTTTTTATTTAGCTTTCAAGTTTTCTGTTTTGAAGTAAAACTTCTTGAGGCACGATTAGGAGGTAACTGGATGACAATGCAAGGGAAGTCCGTTACGGCAATATAACGTCACGTTTCTGTACCATACGGTTTTCAAATATTTTTGACTTACTCAATAGATAGTTTATAAAAAAATCGATCAAAATTTTTTTAAGGAAAGTAAATTATTAGTAAAAATATTAAATTGAATAATAATAATAATAACTAATTTTTGGTAACAAAAATCGGCCGCCATATTTGGTAGTACAGGAACGAAGCAGCATGAAATTTGAAATACCAAAGTAGCAAATTTTAAATTTCCTCAAGCCTGCATGGTCAAAATGCACTGAATTGTGCCGCTCATGTGAAATTCAGGCATATGCTATATTATTGAGATAAAGAAAAAGCTCTTATAAATTTTCATCGTTTTATTGTTATTCTGGTGAATATTTAGGAATATGAGTACAGAGTATTATATCATATGAAATTAATTCCAAAACTGAACAGACTACAGAATTAATTTAATCCATATCAGAGATAATTAAATTAATATGAATGAAAGCTCAGTTACTAAATGATATAAAAGTAATGAACAAAATGAAAAGAAAACATGAAATGAAGACGAGAAAAACAAAGGATACTGAAAAAATACAAGAATGAACGAAAAAAGAATTTTACGTATATTTATATTATATATATTTTATATATTATGAATTTATCGGAAGAGTTGAGTCTTCAGTATTGCTAGCACGTAAACAATAGAAAGCATAAAACTTATTCAGAGGCTTCAAGGTTTTCGATTAGCATACTTTGAAATTACAATGCAGTATATATTATAAAAAATAAAAGAAATTCAGGCGGAATGAATCAATCTAATGAACTTTCAGATTTCATAAGACATGAATTCATAATCAATGAAAAAATTTAAGAAACATTTTACATGAAAAAACTTATGCTACATATACAACACTTATCAACAATAAAAATTATTTATCACTTCAAAAAATACTTATTCTATATAAAAACGGGTCATATTTTATATGATTTTTAACTTGATTGCCATCTCGTACTATGCCAAAGAAGTTTGACTTCAGTCGCGTGTGAACGTTACACGCGCTCTTTATTTTTTAATTGTGGCCACACCTACCACATGACAGCATTAACAATTAGTTTTTTGACATATTCGTAGTAGATGCTTTGGCAATTGTTATAATGAATTGAATTTCCATCGAAAATCGCATTTAAATAATTAAAACCCACTATGAAACTGGTGGTTCTGTTAAAATTACATTCCGTAAAATTCGTTTTGTTTTCAGACAACATTATCGACCTTCTGAGACCGCTATCAAGAATTTGGTTGCTAACTTCGAGTCTACGGGCTCGGTATAAAATGTGCCAACATCATTCGTCCAAGAACACGTTGCATACAACACGTATTAGAAGTGGCTCTTAAAATATAAGATTATTCTCTGCGAATTTTTGTGTTTTTTAACTGTTACTTTACTTGTGTGACGTTGTTAAGCATTCAAGGTAGGAAATTTTTAATTTAGTTAGCCCTATTCCTGTGGTTAATATTTTGTTTTTGATTTTTTCTTAAGTAGTGTTCACTCTTTGTTTATAGTAGTGCGCACTTCGGTGGAGTCGATCACCCCACCATTCCCACTTGTTCATCGAACGTTTATTGTAGTTCTATTAGCTTCATTCGGGTTCGTATTTTCCTGACTGTTCTGGGACAGTCCTCAGGGTGCGCAGAACTGATGCGTAATAGCTGAGGATTTTTGGATCATTTTTGGACCATTCTTGGACTGTCAGAAAATTATCAGAGAAATGTAGAACCCGAACAGCAAAATGAGGATTAAAAATGGAGAGAGATAGGTACAGTTTTGGAGGTTCTTTGTTTAATTGCGCCTGTCAGACAACAACTTGGTTGTTTTTTCATTTGTGTTCACGAATATTCGTCAGGAAATATTTGACAAATAATAACTTGTATGAAGGTAAGGAATGATGTTTCTGTTATAAGCTGTATTAAAACGTTAATTATATTGTTTCCAGGCTTTCACTAACTGTGTGAATAAATAAGAGAAGCATTAGGAATAAGAGACAAAACTAATTGTGGTTGGGAGTCGAGTTTTATTTTGGAATTCTTAATCTTACAATCCATGAAAATGATTGACTAAATAAGATGGAAAAAAGAATTATTTGTACCTAGATGTGTAGAGAATATAAGACTAGGTGATATTTTCTTCCCCATTAAATGAAAAATTAATACAATGGGTATTAGAAAGAATAGTGGCCAATTATCCTTATTGCTTACTTCAGGATAAACATCGGTATAACCTGCAACAAAATGGATATTCTCTTGTGGAGTGTATAGAAAAATATACAGAGAGATTGAACAGTTACTCAAAATTCATAATGCCAAATTATCACCAAGTGTATCCATGTGTAAAATCTAGTCGTTGTACTCCGTAGTGCTACTTTTTGCAATAATCAAACCATTCCCTTTTTTTTCAGAGCTATTTTTTGTAAGATAGTGGAACTTATTAAAAAACAATGAAATAATGATTGCAAACTATAATTCAGAAGATCAATTTTGATATAAGAAATAGTAGAGAGTATTTATAGCAATATATGTGTTTATTTTTGTGATTCTATTTAATCAACTGGTTTAAAAGTTTCAAATGCTCTTTTTATTACATTATAACAGAATTTTGATTTGTAATATTTGCAGTTTCAGGATTGTCGATTCCTAAAATATTGGGGTATACCTAATTTTCAAGAATTGGATTCAAAACGAAAGAATGTTTATTTCAATCGACAAAAGTATTGAAGGTTGACAATCATAGTAAATTGGGTGAAGATATCTTAACATATATTATATGATGAAAGATGGTTTGAAGACAACTCATTTCAACCCTGAAGTCTGTTTGATAAATTACACAAGGGATCGAACACTAATGTAATGGATTTTGACGTAACTGGTTGTTTGTATTTATTAGATGTAAACAATTGGTATATCAAGCTGGTAAAGGGATTGTGTTTGATCATCTGTAAACTTTTTATCTTTTCATGTGAGTGTTTGACCTTGTCCAGACCTATGGGGGAGTGCTGAAATTAATTCTTCAAATTTTTTTTCGTATGTGTTTATATGAATCTGTTATGGTAATCTATATAGTTTGGCATCAGTGCTTGAAATCAAGCATTGCTCTATAGTTTTTGTATCAGAAGGAAAATTCTTGTTTATATTCTTGTTGATTATTCTGATAGATTCTTGGTGCCTTATATAAGAAAAATTGTTTATAGAACTAATATCTGTTCTGTTTCGGCATGGGTACACTAGTGATATATCATCACAGAGTTGGTTTTCTTTGAAACTCAGATATGTGTTGTTAAAAATTCAATCGAGCTGATACTGAATCTATATCTCCTAGAATTAATTTTTTATTGTGAATATTAGTCTATATTGTGCTCTATTTGATAAAGAATCAATGAATAATTTTGCATTGTATTCAGCCTTATGAAATCAGTTGATTTGATTTATGTATTTCAAGGTGAATCTCGTGACATTCAAATTTGTTACATTACCCATAAATAAAAAAGCTTCTTCATCTTTGCAGGATCTTATTTCATGCCCACTATATCAAATCAATTTAAACCTGAAATCTAAATTAATTCAATGATGTGATAATAACTAGTTATACAGATCTGAACCTGAAAATATTTCCAAAACATTATTGAACGCAAAGTAAAATTGGTAAATCAGTTAATCATACAATTTACTTATATAGGTGAGGGATTGCTCTAAATTTATTTAGTTTATATTTCAGTTCATACTATCAGTAATATTCATGTGTTTATGCAACCACTGTCTGAATATGGGTGATGCAACAAAGCACAGGAACTAGATCTATCAAAATGTTTTGTTTGATACAGATTCACTGTTCAGTATTTATCAGGTGGGATTGTATATATTTTGAGAATTTTAATAATCATTAGTAATTTGAATTGCGCTATTATAGTACTCAACTGTTTCTATCAACCTTAAATTTTTGGTTTGTCGATGAAAATTTGATAAAACATTATTCTCACTATGGAAAACAATTTCATGCAGACGAAACTCTCAAACAGAAAAAGTTCGCTAGGAATTTCATTGATAATCAGGTTGCTGATAAATAAACTAAGATTCTCATTTCGTTTCATCAAAAATTTGAATTTTTGAAATATACCTAGATACATGCGCACATTACCTTTTTGAATATAATGGTTTTCAATTGTTAATTTAAAAGGAGCTTTTAATGCAATTGGTAGTAAACTTTGATGCAAAGGGAATTCTCGATTTATTTCTCGTCTAAAATTACGAATTTACCACAAATTGCGTATTCAAGTGATCGTTGTTTAAGGGTTGGTAGCATTTGTAGTCCGCAAAAAATTATGAACTGATACCTGCTCTCGAGTAGGTACCGATTTTGACTGTACTGGAACTGTACTGGGATTGTACTGAAAAAACCCGAACAGCGAACCAATTTGAAGATTTGGTCCAAAATTTGTCAGAGAAAAACCCGAACAAGTTGAATTGGGCAAAATGCGCAAACTCGTTGTACTATTTGAATCGGTTACAGCAGAAAACTTCAAATTGATTCTCCTGATCATATAAGCCATAAATTGAAAGAAAAGCAAATGGATTAATGAATGTGTCAATAATGAATCATAATGCACATTTTTAATATTGCCGATTTGTTGACGAGAGCTAAAAAAATTTTTTTCGATAAAACTATTTTTCACATACTTGAAAATAGTTAAGGAATTCGAAATGATTATTTAGAAAACTTAAATCATTGTTATAAATAAAGTTGTACTAGTTCTTGCAATTTGAATTGAACAACTCAAGGAAATAAAGAAAACTCATAATCCTGCCCCTGAAAACCCTTTATAATATTAATTTATAATCATTTAACTTAATACCAATTTATGCACCATTTGAAACCATCTATGTTTAGATTTGTTTATATCTGTTAACGGATGCAGATAAAATTCAAACATTTCAAATTACGAAAGAAATTGGTTAACTCCTCCCTCCTAAGGCGGTTCTACGGCAAAATCCTAAAATGGTCCTCAGGATAGTCCCAGAATCGTCAGAAAATAATCAGAAAAAAATCCTGATATAATCCGAACATCGGACTTCTCGGTTCGAAATTAGTCAGAGAAAACCCAAACACCGAACACTGAAATGCGCATGATTCTGATGGTTCTGGAACAGTCAGAATTCGAACCTGAATGAAGCTATTGCCTCTCTTCTGTCAGTACCTTGCTTAACGGCGAGGAGGGTACGTTGCACTCGATTGCAGGATCCTAGCCGCGTTGTTACGCGATTTTACTATTGCAGATTTCCTCCTCCTGACTCTGTTTTCCTTACCTTTGTTGCTCACCTTTTCTCTTCCGTGGCCTACCCTGTCTGTGTATAAGGCCTTCTTATCGGTCCAAGAAGGTGAATTTTGTGATATCCTATTCCCTTCCAAAAGAAAAGAAATATCTGCTGTTTACATATCTAGTTTATATGAAACAAAAAGTTGGAAAGAAGAAAAAGATGGAAGGTTGTTCTCTCCGTAACAAAACATTTTCTACATCGACGCAAGTCGATCCTCAACAATCTTCGTCAACTTCTCTGAGCTCTGATCAATTTAATATACTGATGGTTACTTTGGATGGAATATCTGCGGATATTTCTATTATTAAACCGAATCAACAAATGCTTCAGACTGAACTTTCAGAGTGTAAATCTATACTGGAGAAGCATCATACTAATATACTTCTCAATAGCGACACTTCGGCCACCCAATCCCAAGGAATTAATCACCATGGGCTAGATATTACCTGCTGCTCCTCTGCTGCTCCTGTTGATCTCTTGGCTGAAAGCCACAGGTCCCTAAATGAAGCCGTAGACTCTACTAATCAGAGGCTAACAAAATTTGAAAAGTCTGAGCGCTCCTCTGGGGCATGTCCTAGTTCACACCTTCAACCATCAGAACTACTTGATCGCCTTCGAAGATCTCACAATGTTTTGATCCGTGGAATACCCGAAATGGATTCTAATGAAGATTTATCTAAGGTTTCGAGGGTTCTTGATTGTGTGACTCCAGATGCGAACTCTCACCGAATCTCAGTTGCAAGAATTGGCGCACCTTCTACCGATCGTCCTAGATTTTCAAAAGTTTCATTTTATAATTCGATGATAGTTACTAAGATTCTGAAGAATAAAACAATGATCAAGAATAAATCGTACTGGCGACATTTCAGCATCTCGGACGATAAGACACCTATGCAAATCAAGGAAGTCAAAGCTTTGCGTGAGGAGCTTAAGCGAAGGATAAACGCGGGAGAATCTGATATCAAATTTCATTATGGAACACCTATTATCACTAAGAAAACTTATATTAGACAATCAAAAAATTAAATAAGCCCTGTGAATGGTCTATCGTCTTCACGAACGCACGGTCTTTGCAGTCCAAGTACTTGAACTATCAGCCTATGTTGGATCTTACCATCCGACTTTCACAGGGTCGGATTTAGAGGTGTGGGGGCCCCGGGGCAACAAATAAGTGGGGGCCCCCTAGCCTTGAATTATTTTCAAAATAAAATGGATGATCTTTCAAACTAGGGGTTTTCAATACATAATTTATCGAGAAACCAAGATTCTTTTATTATTTAAGAAAAATAGTATGAAAAAACAATAATTGAGTGGCATTAAATGAACGGAACCTTCCGAGCTTTTTTGGCTGAAAAATCGTCAATTATTTCAGTAAAATCCAGTTCACGGAGTAAATCGCTCTCAATGCTCAGGAGAGTAAGCTTTGAGAGACGATTTTCGAAAATGATCGCTCTCCAGTGCAATTGGATACCATTAGAACCAAATACATTCTCAACGCGATTTCGATGTTTGGGAATGTAGCTCGAAGATTTTGATCATCGAGAATTTGGTAATAGTACATTTCTAGAGATTGGTCTTTTCCAAAGTCTCTTTTATATGATTCAATAAAAGAGACAAATTGAACTAATTCATTTCCGAGACTTGGTTCTAAATCATTCTCATAAACTTTTACCAAAGCCTCTGCTGCAGCCTGCAAGTCTTCAGTATTCATCTTTTCGATTTGATTCAGAAATCCGAATCTCGAACGGACAGCTTCATAGGCATGCAATTTTTCACTGAGAGAAATACATAGCTGGTCGATTACTGGTATAAAGGCAAATACTTTGTATTTCTCCCTCGGTGACAGATTGGCTTCCTGTGCTTTCCCGTAATCTAGCGGATTCAACCTCACGTTTCTCGTAGTGGTGCGTGATTGTACGTATTCATCAGTCCCAGATATTTTTTTGGCAGCTTCTTCATATTTATCAAAATCGTTTCTTTTGGATTCCACTAATGATTTCAATGATTCCAGGGCACTCATTGCTGATTCAAGAATCATTTTTTTTCTGGTCTTGCAACATCTTATTTGTAGCGTTGAATCGCTCCAAGATGTCGTTCCAGAAGATTGCGAATAAAGCGGTTTCGAGACTGTTCATCTTCAGCAGAAGGTGCGTTGTTTGGTGCCTTGCAATGTCTTTTTGCTCCTTATCAGAAGATATGCTGGATAGAGCTTCTTTGATTTCCGAATAACCGTCGACTATGGCTTTCGTAGCGTCAGCTCGACAAGACCAACGGGTGTCATTAAGCTTTTTCAAGACGTAAAACTGTCCGTTTTTTTTTCTTGGATAACTTCTCGATCAGAATTCCGTATCGTTCTGTACTTGCTGTGAAAAACGTATATAAATTCTGAATAAAATCAAAGAATTTAACAGCTGATGGACATGAATTGGCAGCTGCATCGCAATTTTGAAGTTCCGTTGAACCTTTTGTTGCCCAATATTCTATCATTTCTTCAGTTATATCAACAGGCCAAAGACCTATGTCATTTTTGAGACAGCAAAATTTTGCTTCCTCCTGAGTCTGATATTCAGTTATAGAAAATTGTGTAGTGTCATCTGATGAAACGCCAACCCCAGAATTATCTTGGATAATATCTACCACATCTCTATTTACTATTGAATCTTCTGTTGTTTGTTTTGGATCTTGAGCTTCTTTATTTAACGACGTAAAAAACTGGTCAATTTGGGTATTTTAGCTATAGTTTCTTCAGATTTTTTGACTCGTTCTGCTCGCACTTTCCTTTTCTGAGAGCCACTAGGTAAAGCTCGAGGAGTTTTGTGACGATCACCCATGATTCCACTATGAAAGAGATATGAAGAACATGGTTAGTGATCAAATAATTAACAGAAGCTGAACCAAAAACACGCATGACATGGTAAATAATAAATCATAACCCCTCCGCAACCGTCTTTTATATTCTTGTTCTTTGCATATAGCCAAAAAAATATTCATTTACCACAATATAATTATTACCTATTTATTTTCAACAGAAAATACTAATTCATTTTATTGAAAGTGACTGATCTAGATGAAATTTAATTCGAAGGTCCTCAACTCATGTTAATTTTCAAACCTAATAGGTAAGTACGAAAATTTCTATTCTGAATAATGTTTTTCCTAATTTATAGTACACTTCATTGTGAATCACTATTAATATTACATCCTATAAATGTGGGTTTTAATTAAAAGAACGCAGAACAAGAACATTATTTGTCGATCTTTTAGTGTAAACTAAAACAAAATATCAGCGAGCAAAAACGAGAACTAGAATTCCAGCTCAAGATAGATTGAGCATTCTCAGAATATTCCAAGAACGTAGATAGAACAGCAGAAGAATGATCTTCGGTTCGATCCTCGTCTATTCGCACTAGGAGAATTTGATAGAATGGGGATAGAATGAGCATTCGCTCCTCTGATGTAAATCGGCCTTTATCTTTAATATGATTCTATATTCTATCGAAACTAGGATAGATATCTAAGGATAGCAATTTTCAAATAATTTATTTGAGCTTGGAGGCAATGTGGCACTTTCGTCAGCCAAAATAGTGATGACATTCACATTTTCGCTATCACCATGTTTAAAAAGACACTGTTTGTTGTGGATTACGAGATAAAGTTGAAAATACTCACGTCTGGTCTGACCGTAGAAATTCGATAGAATTTACTTCATTTGCGCAATGTTCGCAAGTTCTTAGCTCCTCAGACGCAGGTGAATGTATAAACCTTCGGGATTCCCTGCTACAAACTCTTCACTTCACTTATCATTTATCACTTCACTCGGACACGCGTATTATGCCTAACGCTTCCCTTATGTAAAATTGAACAGTGGGCCGTCATACGCCTGCCTGAGCGTGAGCGCTTGCTCGGCACGTTTAATTCGTTTACGTTCACTCATCGAATACCACAACAGAAATTATTGTCCAGTAGAAGACTTTCGTCTTTTTTTTCATCATGATTTAATTACATTATAAAAAATATTGAAGGAAAATTTTTTTACTAGTGTTTCCTAGTTGAAATTTAAAATTTTTCCGAATTTTCTTGAGTGGTGGCTCCTTTTTGTGGGGGCCCCTATTTTGTGGAGGCCCCTGGGCTGTTGCCCCCCCCCCCTAAATCCGGCCCTGGACTTTCATTCTCATAGCCGAATCCTAGCTTCACACTGGAAGCCCGGATGGCTTGGTGACATTGCCGGGCTACTCCATCCATAAGAACGATAGCACAACCACGGTTAGTTAACATCACCTGTTCACCTTGAATACAGATCGTCGTTTGCGGGGCCACGCATTCAAGCTCCGCAAGGAGAACTTTAAGACAATGCAAAGTCAACATTTTTTTATGAAATAGGGGTTTGGTGTATGGAATTCCTTGCTTCCTGTAGTGATTGAGACAGTGTCAGTGAACTCTTTTAAGAACAATTATGACAGATGGTGTTTGAGTTAAGAGAGTGTTTCATTTGGTTTTTTTTTTCAGACAAATTGTTTTTTTTTCTTTCGCTCCTCCAGCAGTCCTGTGCAATTTTTTTCTTGGATTTTGTATTTTTTTTGTGAGTTTATAGGCCTTGCCTAAACTCTAATTTCTTTGTAATAATAATAATAATAATCAACTCGTGTTCGACAGGGCCGTTTAACTGAAAAAATCGCTGCCGTGAGCCACAGTATGGAAGAAGATCCAAAGATGTTCTCAACAACTGGAGTTACTCCAAACCACCACATGGCGAATTTTGCATAAGGATTTGGCCTTGAAGTCTTACAAGATTCAACTAGAGCAGGAATAGAGCCGAATGACTATTCACATCGCCATATAGATTTGCTCAATTTTTTCTGGAACAACCAGGTGGTTTTTCTAAAAAACTCATTTTCACTTGTCAAGCGTCAAGTAAAATTGTCCCATTTGGGCTCCTGAAAATCCTAGAGCAATTATTTAGAAGCCTTTGTATGTTCTTTGCGTGAACCAAGTGCTCTGGAGGCATGATTGGACAATTTTTATTTTTGATTAACTGTTTTCTTTTGTATATTTCGAGCCATGGGTTTTGTTTCGATCAAATCTGAATATGACTAGTTTGGTTTCTATTTTTCTAGAAATTATTTCGATACTTAGTATAAACCATAAATATTGTTAATGGGTCATCCTGTTTGTATTCCTTGTTCATTAAATAAATGAATACAACCCTAATTATTTTCTTCATGATAAGTAGAAATGGACGTAACTCTCCGAAGCCCTTAATCATAAGGGCATCAAATACATAAATACATAAAGTCACGAAAGAAAAAATGACTAATTCCGCACACATCAGTTGAAGTCCGAGAGGAATTGAAAAATCGTCATAAAAGGAATTCCAACAGAAATAAGCATAATTTAGATATATAGTTGTTTTTGTGTAATGCAGAAAAAGTTGTTTAGGGTAAAAGTGCAGATGCGTTTGCTGGTTATTTTTCATCAGTGTTCAATAGTACGAAAGGATTTTATAAATTAGACTTCGCATTAGAGCGGTGTTTATGTTATGAAAGATTAAATTTAACGATTGTAAACGATATAGATTACGATATGGTTATCAAGAAACGGAAAGCTAAAATGTCGGTAGGTGTTAATTGTACGATTATACCACCATATGTTCTCAAGGCTTCTAGTGACAGGTTTGAGACTTCACTGATTCACATTTTCAATCAGATTATTACTACTTGCTTATTTCAGACTGAATGGAAACAGGTGCAATAACACCTATTCTAGAATCTGGGGATAAGATAAATGTGGAAAATTACCGGCCAATTTCTATAATATGCCTTTCAGCAAAGCTGTTGGAACTTATTTTTCTTCAACAAATTTACCATCATATACGATGTATATTAGTCCTGAGCAACACGGTTTTGTTATAGGTTGTTGTGTAGATACTAGTCCTTTTACGGATATAAACTACGCATATACAGAATTATAGAGCAGAGTTTAATTAAATACCTTATACAGGGTCTTTCACGAGGAACCTCACCCATATTTATACGGGAAACTACTGAACGTATTTTCATGAAATTTGGCACTTATAAGTATTTCACGATGCTGATGAAATCTAGAATATTTTCAAGGCATGAGCACCTCCGGTTTTTCCGGAAATGACGTCAACTTCCGTTTTTCAAATTACAACACCATTTTTTTATTGCAGAAATAGATTCCTTAGAAAATTTCAAGTTATTTTTATGTAACATTTTTCAGTTTTGGTAGGAAAATTCTCTCTGAGCGGGAAAATTCGAAAAAAAAATCGAAAATAGAGCTCCGCTGAAATAAGAATAACTTCGAGGTTTTTGGATGGAAAATTTTCATTTTTGGGATTTTTCAAGATGTAAGATTGATGTATCCACTTAAAAAATCGAAATCGCGATTCATGTGATACAGGGGGTGAAAAAATCGGTTTCAAAGTTAGGGATAACAAAATCCTGAAAAATCAATTTTTTCAAATTAGAACCCCATTTTATTATGGCAGATATTGAATCTACGTTAAAAAATAATGTGAGTGTATGCATCACACCCTTGCCCTAAAGTGGATATTTTCTGAGTTATTCACAAAAAACTGTTTTTCGTCTTGAATTTTCAGCTAATTCTTTTCCCTTCACGCCAAAAAGATTAAATTTTCAGGAACTGTTACTTAAACCATGTTTTAGATTTTACTACCCTAATATGCAAGAGAAAAAAATTACAGGTTGTTCCTAAATAGATGGCGAATTTGGATTCGAATTTGTATCGGAAACCTCTTTATTTCCACTAATCGGCCATCGGTTTTCTCTCCAGTGATAAATAAATAATTTCTTATGAACCATATGCAAAAATTTACAGCAAAATCTACAGAAGGTTCCTCGTGAAAGACCCTGTATAGAGATTTTCAAAAGCTCTTCGATAAAATTGACGCTATTTTAATAAATTGGGGTTGATCGTAGCAGGGAGAAAATTTAGGGTTGTTTGTATTTTTGTATACTGTATCACAAAAATTTGGTATCTTAAATGAAATTACTAAGGGGTGGTATCTTTTATTATTTAGTCTGATTCACAGACCTACCCAATAATCACACAAAATTTCATGAGAATCGGCGTTTCGGAGGAGGAACTTCAAGCACCACCACACGATAATTTTATATGTTAGATTTGCCTTCTTATCTGAAATCTTTGGAGAAACTAAAGAGTTGTTACTTCTCTAATTCTCCTATTCGGTAAAGGAGTTTCTTTATGTTCCTTCAACTACCTAGTTGTATAATGAACCAAGAGAATAATAAGTGAGTGAATCGGTGATACATCTGTCCGACTTATCCTGTACATATTTTTGTGTCCTAAAGGATCTAACTATTATAAATATCAAGCGAAATCTCCTTCGGATGGTTCCGGAGTAATGAGAATCTGAAATTTGATTTCCTGAATAACTTGATGAATATCCACCGGATTGATTTGTGATTTCGAATAAGATCGAAAATTGTCAGGCTAAAAGAAATTTAAAAATTCCAAAATATTTTTTCAAAAATTCGGTTACTCATAATATAATCGTCAGAACTGAAGGAATTTTTTTTTCATTTTTGTGTGTTATTTATGTCTTGAATCTTGAAGTAAAAAAACTCCAATTTCTCTGGGTACCGCAGTTACAGAAGAATAATGAAAGATCTTTGAAATTGATATTCTTTCTCTGTGTACTTTTACTAATGATGAATGATAAGCATCGAAAGGTAATAAGAAGAAGTTTCTGAATCTTTATTTATTATTACCACAAGTCACCCTATCTTCAAAAAATAATAACATGCACTGAAGGCGTAATTGACAAATTAGTTTGTGGGTATTGTAATGAATTTTTTGATCGAATTATGGACAAATCGTTATTTTGGGCGATTTGAGAATTTGATGTCGAGAGTGCTTTATATTAGATATATAATTCATGCACACGCAAAATGCCAAAATGAGTATGGTCAGTATGGCCCCAATAAGGGTTCATCTACTGTAAGGAGCTTGACTTGTTTTATCCAGTAGGTATGTATCAACAGCTTTGGGTGAATTTTCTCTGGTTTATGTTATATACACTGAATTTTCGAAAGCGTTTGACAGGCTGGACAATAAAGATATTCTGACAAAGTTGTTTTCGTTTGGCTTAACAATGGATTTTTTCTGGAATAATATTTTGCAGATCGAAAACTGTTCGTTTAGTGTTTTAGAGTGATATCATTTCACTTTTTATTGAGGTGTATTGCAGAATTCCATTCTGAGTGTCCTTATTATTTTTGCATTTCATGAATGTCTTAAATATATCCCTGCGCTTCCTCCTCCACCTGTTATATGTAGATGTCTGTTTCTAGCCAATATTGCTTTGATCCTCCATCTCCATCTCTAGATTAAAAAGAACCAATTCAAACCCAGATTTGGGATTATCACTTGTTAATTCGTACAGGTGTCGCAGCATTAAATTGGAATAAGAAGTTGGAGAAACAAAATCGTGACAGCGCATCATCGTCACATTATTTTATTCATGGCTGACGAAAATATTTAATATTTGAAGATCTTTTAAAGTTTGATTATAGAAGAAAATAATATCTTGACGGACGATTTGAATGAAGTACGTAAAAGCTTTGTGTTGTTTGTTAATATATTTGTGTATTTATTATTATGTTATTTACAGGAAATTGTCGACTGAATTATATTCCTTGAAAAAGGCGTAGACACGCCGAAACATATGTTGGAAAAATAAAATAAATAAAATAATAATTTAACAATTACCATTTATTAGTAGAAGTGCTATACACCGAAGAAATTTTAAACAAAAAAATAATAATTTATATTCACGTATATAATTGAATTCATATACACACATATATATAACATTTCTTCCTTTTTTTTCAAACTTGGGTTGGATTTATTACATTTTCGATTAGAAACTTTCTTCCAATATTCATCTATGCTCTAAGTTTTCTCTTGAATGTTTGTATATTTTTTAGATCTTCTGGAATAATGTTGAGAATTTCAGATGCAAGATAGCTATGGTATCGATGCCCAGTAAACTTCATGCATCTAGGTGTTTGTTAAGTAAGATCTCTGTTTCTTGTTGAGTAATCATATTGTAGGAGGTTCACTGATATTTTTGTGGTCATTACACTGGATAGGACTTTGATAGCGTATAATTGTCCTACATCATGAACTTCAGCTAGCTCACATAATTTGTCGCTTGAAAAGGTACGTGGTTTTCTGTGAATTAATTTCAAGACCCACTTTTGAACTACATCCAATGGTCTCAAATGGTTTCGATAAGTACCACCCCACCCAATAATGCCATAGCTAATTTGTGACTGTCCCAAAGCTTTGTAGAATATTCAATAAAATAAATTTATGTCTCCTTTAAACAAGTGAGTTTTAATATGGTGCATATTGTCCAGATACGAATAAATCCGAATTGAAGGTAGTCGCACACTTACTGGGCGACCTATAAATTGCCGTCAATGTGAGTTCATCATTTCCACTTATACATATTTCTAAGGATCACTTTCTCCCAGGTCAATTATTTTAAAAGTATAGTGGGACAGTGGGGTATTCTAAGATATACCAGAACGTTACTATTGAATAACCCTCCACTGTATACCGTTTGGTAACCCTCAATGTTGAAAATTTCGGTACTACTCATTTAGAATGTTTCCGTTAAAATTATAATACAAATTTTATGCAATTTTTTCCAACAGTGCCAGTAATTCTTCAAAATTTTCAGCTCTTCTATGTTACTAGGTGTTTGTTAAGTAAAATCTCTGTTTCTTGTTGAGTAATCATATTGTAGGAGGTTCACTGATATCTTTGTGGTCATTACACTGGATAGGACTTTGATAGCGTATAATTGTCCTACATCATGAACTTCAGCTAGCTCAAATAATTTGTCGCTTGAAAAGGTACGTGGTTTTCTGTGAATTAATTTCAAGACCCACTTTTGAACGACATCTAATGGTCTCAAATGGTTTCGATAAGTACCACCCCACCCAATAATGCCATAGCTAATTTGTGACTGTCCCAAAGCTTTGTAGAATATTTTCAAATATTCAATAAAATAAATTTATGTCTCCTTTTAACACGTGAGTTTTAATATGGTGCATATTGTCCAGATACGAATAAATCCGAATTGAAGGTAGTCGCACACTTACTGGGCGACCTATAAATTGCCGTCAATGTGAGTTCATCATTTCCACTTATACATATTTCTAAGGATCAATTTCTCCCAGGTCAATTATTTTAAAAGTATTGTGGCGCAGTGGGGTATTCTAAGATATACCAGAACGTTCCTATTGAATGACCCTCCACTGTATACCGTTTGGTAACCCCCAATGTTGAAAATTTCGGTACTACTCATTTGGAATGTTTCCGTTAAAACTATAATACAAATTTTATGTAAGTTTTTCCAACAGAGCCAGTAATTCTTCAAAATTTTTAGCTCTCCTATGTTACCATTGTATTCGAAGGTGTTGAAAACTTCTATTATTTTTTTATTGTATTTTCCCTCCTGATACTCCCTTATAAACGATTTCATAGTTCCATATAATTAAATCAACAACAAAATAAACTATATTTCAAATAAAAATAATGAAAGATGAAGAAAAAAAGTGAATTGGTATATACAACAACTTTCTGGTTGACTCAGTTCTGTGTCTCATAGCTGCTCTGGAATCTCTTTCATTCTGTGTTTTCTTCCTAAATGGCTTCTCAGTTTTTTTAATTTACGATGTTTTACCAATACAAGCAGGTATCAAATTCGTGACTTTTTCAGATGAGCCACCCCCCTGCCCAAACACCCCTGTAGTTTCCAAATCCGTTTCAATATACTCACTAACTTCAGTTTTTTCTATCTCTCCTTGATTGAAGGAGTGGGTGACTCACTATGGGGAATTCTTCCTTGATTGCCGTTCAGCAGGTCTTCAGTTGTAATGGTTGTCAAATATCACCTTTCCGCTTATTTACTCTTTATTCAATGCTTTATAAAAAGTGTTACAGAGATCGGATTTAGTTCAAATATGCTCCGTTTTGTTCGATAAACCGTTTCCATCTAGCCACTTTTTACAAGCCTCTTTTGAGTTCAACTTTACACCACCAAGAGTGTTCGCCATGGACAGGAACAGGTGGTAATCTCTTGGCGCTATGTCCGGGCTATATGGTGGATGTGATAAAACCTCCCATCCGAGCTCCCGTAGCTTCTGACGAGTCATCAACAAAGTGTGTGGTCCTGCGTTATCCTGGTGGAACACTACACCCTTCCTCTTGGCCAATTCTGTTATAACTCGATGTATTCCATGATTTGATCGGTATTTGTCGTCACAGGTCTTCCACCGGCTGTTTTATCCATAGTGTCGTTTTTACCGGCTCTGAATCGTCGAAACCATTCCTCCGCGGTTCGAACTGATAGAGTACCACCCCCCAAAATACCATGAATCTCACGGAACGTTTCTCTAGCGGATTTGCCTTTAACGAAGGAAAACTTTGAAATAGCGCTAATTTCGGCATAAGTGAACTCCCATGTTTACACGTCTATAACTGTTGAACGCAATATCCAAACTAATCATGCATACCGTCGTCTTGTAGGTTATGTCAAGCCCTTTCAAATTATGTATAGTATTGCCAGTTACGAGCTCTGTAGCGCTTTGTACATAGCCGCGAAATTCGAAAGACAAAAAGGCGGAAGGGAGATATTTGGCAACCTATTATATTCCTTTTTATCCACTATTAGACTATTTCTTCTGATAAATTATTTGACATATGATTTTCTTCCCGAAGGAGATTCGACTTCAATACCCGGTAGTCGCTCCGCTGTGTCTCAGTCAGGTCGTTTTGAATACTAATATTTGTTCCCCTCAATTGATTCACCTTGGAGAAAATATATCGCCAATTAGGATGGATGCTTGGCTAAAACATTACTCCAAAGAACTTGCAGAAGATAGGCAGGTATACCCAAGCACTTCTCCAATAAAGTACAGCATACAGGGACAAAATATAGATGTTACTGAGGATATGATAGGAAAGACTCTAAAATCCCTGAAAAATAAGAAAGCTACAGGACCAGAGAGTATACCTGTTGAACTCTTGAAAAATGGGACAGCTAAATTAAACTAACACCTCAGAGAACTCCTCACTCGATACATAAATGGAGAATTCCACCATGTTGGAAGGAAGCATGGAAAACACCTATAAAAAGAGCCACGCAATAACTGAGATAATTATAAATGTATATCTGTTACGGTACCATGAGTTGCCAGTACGAAAAAGTATTGAGGAATATTATGGAGAAGGATTATGGTTCTCAAGAAATAGAGCAGCAGGCTGAATTTCGTGCTGGCAGATCCTGCATCGATCACATCTTCAGCTTGATGCATTTGAATGAGAAGAAAGTGGCGACAAATAGTTCTTATACTCTTCGTGGACTTCATCAAAGCCTATGATACGGTACCGGTTCAGAGGCTCTGGAGTGTAGCATTTTGCTATAAATTACACCATAATAAAAGCCATGAAACAACTCTACGATGGCTCTGTGTCTCGGGTAAAGGTGGGAGATAGGCAGTCAGAAAGGACTTAGACAAAGATGTTGCCTTTGCCCAATATAGTTCAGAATATATCTGAACGAAGTCCTGAAGAATTGAAGGAGAGCATGCAATGGAATGGGAATATCACTGACCGATGATACACTTTATATACTGCACTTCGCGGACGACCAGGTAGTAGTGGCGCAGGAAGCAGAGGATCTGGGCTTTATGGCCAAAAGGTTGTTTGCTGAATATGAGAGGTGGGGTTTGTCGGTCAACAGAAAGAAGACGCAGTATCTGTGTGTTGGCGGGGATAGTGTAGAAGATCTTCGAGTCGACGAATATACTTGTATTAGCTCATGTAAAGAATACACTTACCTTGGAGCAAAATTAGATAAAGGAGTCGAACAGGAAAAGAGATCGAAAATAGGATCATGAAGGGAAGGCAGGTCATCGGATGTTTGAATTGTGTATTGTGGTCTAAACAGATATCTAGAGAGCGAAAGCTCTAGATATTTGGTGCGGTATTCAAGAGTATAGTGCTCTACGGCTGCGAGACGTGGCAGATGAAAAAAAATCTGGAGCGTCGTCTGATGGTGCTGGAGAGTGATGGTAGGTCGAGATTGGAACGAGTGAGAAACGAGGAAATAAGACTGATGTGAAAACAGCCGAGTAAGATAGCCAAGTTTTGTACAGAACTTTTCGTACGCCACTGGAATATTGGGCGGATAGCGATGCAAAAAATTTTGATTCGCCTGGATAATTTGGGATTTTTTCTATTTTCACGTTGGAATCTGGATACGATACGTTCTCTACTACGATGGCCCATGATAAATCCATCACCAGCACTCATTCCACAGCACCCCTGGGACGAATATGCCGAATGACGAACGAGTTTTCAATAAAAATATTCTTATCTGGCAAACTAGACATAGGATTGATGTGAAATTTGGCAATAGCGTCCAGGAAAATAAACAGATATTAACTTCATATGCCACTTTCACTTGCATCCCCCAGGGGGGTCAGTAGGTAGTCGGCCTGATTTTTAAAATTTCATAAAAAATCAACCATACATGAGAATGCCATCAAACTCCTGCTGAATCATCTACATGTCGACAAAAAAATAATTCAGTAGTTATCTATGACTTGCAACCCCTTGGGGGGCTAAAATAACGGCTTAATGATTATTCAAGCAGATTCGAATATCTTGAGAACTAGACATAGAATCGACACGAAATTTGGTATTTATTCTTCTCTCTTAAGACAGAGAATAACTCTATGACTCACTTCCACTTGCACCCCTTGGGGGGGGCTAGCCGAGTTTCAGCCGAGTTTTCTGTGAGTAATTCATACCTGGAAAACTAGACATAGGATTGCGGTCAAATTTCACAATAACAATAAGAAGCATCAATTCACAATTTCAGCATATGCCAAATTCACTTGCACTCCCCAGGGGGGTCAGTAGGTACTCGGCCTGATTTTTGAAAATTCATAAAAAATCAACTATACATGAGAATACCATCAAACTGCTGCAGAATCTTCAATATCACGACAAAAAAACTATTCAGTAGTTATCTATGACTTGCAACCCCTTGGGGGGCTAAAATAACGGCTTAATGATTATTCAAGCAGATTCGAATATCTCGAGAACTAGACATAGAATCGACACGAAATTTGGTATTTATTCTTCTCTCTTAAGACAGAGAATAACTCTATGACTCACTTCCACTTGCACCCCTTGGGGGGGGCTAGCCGAGTTTCAGCCGAGTTTTCTGTGAGTAATTCATACCTGGAAAACTAGACAAAGGATTGCGGTCAAATTTCCCAATAACAATAAGAAGCATCAATTCACAATTTCAGCATATGCCAAATTCACTTGCACTCCCAGGAAGTCAGTAGGTACTCGGCCTGATTTTGAAAATTCATAAAAATCAACTATACATGAAAATGCCATCAAACTCCTGCAGAATCTTCTATATTACGACAAAAAAATTATTCAGTAGTTATCTATGACTTGCAACCTTTGGGGGCTAAAATAACGGCTTAATGATTATTCAAGCAGATTCGAATATCTCGAGAACTAGACATAAAATCGACACGAAAATTCGGTATTTGATCCAAATTTCGTGTCTTTTTTATGTCTAGTTCTCGAGATATTCGAATCTGCTTGAATAATCATTAAGCCGTTATTTTAGCCCCCCAAGGGGTTGCAAGACAGAGATAACTACTGATTTATTTTTTTGTCGTAATGTAGAAAATTCTGCAGGAGTTTGATGGCATTCCCGTGTATAGTTGATTTTTTATGAATTTTTAAAAATCAGGCCGAGTACCTACTGACCCCCCTGGTGGGTGCAAGTGAATTTGGCATATGCTGAAATTGTGAGTTGATGCTTCTGAATATTATTGTGAAATTTGACCGCAATCCTATGTCTAGTTTCCCAGGTATGAATTACTCACAGAAAACTCGGCTGAAACTCGGCTAGCCCCCTCCAAGGGGTGCAAGTGGATGTGAGTGATAGAGTTATTCTCTGTATTTAGAGAGAAGAATAAATACCAAATTTCGTGTCGATTCTATCTCTAGTTCTCGAGATATTCGAATCTGCTTGAATAATCATTAAGCCGTTATTTTAGCCCCCCAAGGGGTTGCAAGTCAGAGATAACTACTGAATTATTTTTTTGTCGACATGTAGATGATTCAGCAGGAGTTTGATGGCATTCTCATGTATGGTTGATTTTTATGAATTTTTAAAAATCAGGCCGACTACCTACTGACCCCCCTGGGGGATGCAAGTAAAAGTGGCATATGAAGTTAATATCTGTTTATTTTCCTGGACGCTTTTGCCAAATTTGACATCAATCCTATGTCTAGTTTGCCAGATAAGAATATTTTTATTGAAAACTCGTTCGTCATTCGGCATATTCGTCCCGGGGGTGCTGTGGAATGAGTGCTGGTGATGAATTTATCATGGACCATCGTAGTAGAGAACGTACCGCATCGAGATTCCAACGTGAAAATAGGAAAAATCCCAAATTATCCCGGCGAATCAAAATTTTTTGCATCGCTATCCGGCCAATATTCCAGTGGCGTACGAAAAATTCTGTACAAAACTCGGCTATCTTACTCGGCTGTTTTCACATCAGTGGAAATAAGGAATATCATGAGGGTAGAAAGCACGATAATGGATGAGGTATAGAGAAGGCAATTTGTATGGTATGGCCATGTAGAAAAGATGGAGGAACAACGTATTCCAAAGATGGTTCTGAAATGGATGTAACCAGAAAGAAAGAAAAGAGGCCGACCAAGAAAAACATGGATTGGCAGAGTGCACAAAGCAATGTCTGAACGGAACTTACTTACGGAACTGGAAAGATAGAAGAGGATGGAAGCAGGGATTCAGAAGGCGTAGAACGCTATAAAACCGATATATATATATATATATATATATATATGCACTCACAGTCGTATTTAATTGATATCGAGTTTATTTCATTAGTCGACATCCCTGAAATAAACTCGATATATATATATTTATCTAACAGACGTGTTCAGTCCCGGTACATGCGACAGGCTACCTGAGACCCGTATGATCCAGATGGTTTTTGCGTGTATATATGTGGAAAATCTGCTTTAAGGAAATATAACTCCTCAGGCAACTTTAGAGGGGAAAAATTTTTTTCATTCAAAAAAGTGATATACTTGATTCACGTTTTGAAGCCCGATATCCTGAACCGACTTTTCATTCCCACTTATACGCCGACGGGATGTTCTCCAAACCTTTTCAGTCCCTGCGGTGTTGTCAGATCGTTGGGACTGACCGCGTCGGTTAGTTGTACCGCAAATAACTCTAATTGCATATCTTATGTTGAGAAGTGACTGACGAGGATCTTTTACTTTTTTCAGTAGAAGGTCACATGAAATGTATCCACTGAATTCTCCCAAAATCTATCGCTTCTTACAACTTATACAATCCCAATAGAGAGAACCGTCGTATAGAAGATTGCTTTATTTAATTCTTCGAACCGGACCGATAATCAAATAACTCATCTTCACTGGTTCAAATCTTCAACCGAATTATCATAGAAGTTCATAAAAATCAGGTACAATTGCTCATCGTCAGACAGTATGTAAGAAATTTTCCGCATAAAAAAGTTTTTTTCGATAACAACTGACATATCATATTTGAAAAACTATAGAAATTTCAATCTATCTCTAAAGGATTTTGTTAAGGAAAATTTTCAATATATTACGACATAATAATAATATAAAACTTTTTTCATTATTGAAAAACAAAAATTATTAAATATTTTCTAAAAAAATTTGACGAATGCCGATATGAAACTAGATCTTTAAGATATCATTTACGAAGAGAAAACATCAGAGAGATAACTTCTTCAAATTACTCATTTTTTCACCTGGATAACTAGAAGTATTCGAGCTTCAAGAAAATTCAGCAGGTGTTAAAGTTTTTTAATGTTCAATGTTTCAAATAATTTAAGTTCTTCAGAAGTGCTTTATAGGCACTCGGGATGCCCTATTCCTAAGCTGTATCGGAAAAATTGTTTTATTGGGATAAAATTAAATGACCTTATTTATATCTTCATAAACCCAATCGATTGGAAATATTTTTGACTCGCTAGTCGAAAAGTTTATCTGTTTTGGTAGAACAACAGCTTGCTGTTCTACTTGGAACAATCAAGCAGTAGTAATAAACCCAAATCTAATTAATATCCTGAAACCAAATGCAATAACCCTCGTAATTCTTTAAGGATTTATCAGGAAGATCGCATCAAACCGTTTGAAATTTGCATTTCCTATGGGGATATCTCACTCTAACGAGACCAAGAAAGTTGTCATAAATGTGAAATTGTATTAAAAAAACAAAAATGGTTTAACATCAACAGGCCAGAGCGCTGACCCTTGGACCCTGAGTAGGTAGATGATCAACAAGGGATAAATAGAGTTCAGTTTCACCAGTATTTATTCAGAATTTGAAAAATCTCGGAAACTATTGGTTTGTCAAAGTCGAAAATGGTATTGGTGTATATGCCTGATAAAAGTGCACCATAAAAAATTTTTTATTTGGAAAATTTTATTTTGTTACTTCGCAACTATTCTACCGATTTATCCGAATAACGAACTCAGCCGAGATATTTATAACTCAAATCTACTCTGAAAATTTCAACTCTAGCTCTATCGTATTCACGGAAGTATTTGATATTCAAGATTGACGGAGTCAATTCTCCTAGAGGATGTGATAATAATTATCTTCATCAGCGACTGAATTATCCAAGTTTAAGTCTAAGAATAACTTTAGGATCAGTTATGTTTCTGTACAAAATCTTAAATAATAAAATCGACTCTGCCGAAATTCTCAGCAAATTAAATTTCCACCTACCATGTTTCAATTCGAGAAATGCTTCAGTTTTTAAATGTGAAAGAGCTAGAAAGAATATCCTGCGTAAGGCTCCAATAAATTTAATGTGTAATAACTTATATAATTATAGTAGCTGTACCTGTTGTGATATTTTTCGTGCTCTCAACAAACTTTTATGATAATTGCACTTAAACATTTGTCCGATTCATAGTTAAATTTTGATTTTGTGTAATATATGTATGTAGGTGGTTATGGAGCAGTTATTCTTAATAGTAACATTTATATCCCTGTATAGTGACTTGTCCTGTAAATGGATTTTCTGTTGGACAATAAAGCTATTATTATTATTATTAGAAATTTGGTTTTCAATATTAAAACCAGATTGAATAATGTGGAAAAAAGTGATAAGAATTAGTATTTACTGAAAAAAAATTGTAGTTAAGATTTGAAGATGACGAGGAAAGCATTCAATTTCTAAAATCAATTCACCTTTTAATCTCAAATTCAGTAAACAAGCTAGGCAGGAATTTTTACGCGCTTGTTCCTAGTTGAACAGCGAGCTATCGTCTGTTCAAATGCCTGTAACTTTCGAATCTCGATTGATTGTCCATTGTCCAAATATCTGGGCCAAAAACGTCGGATAGTTCTGCATTAATTATGCATTTGGAATTTCGTTTCCTCAACATTTCCTAACATACTAACATATCCACCAGATAAACTTGTAACTAGGAAGATGTTCGGATTGCGTTTAAACAAAGAAGTTTGCAAATTTTATAGAAACCGTTCCTAAATACTTGATATCTCGTTAGATATTTATCAGCATTAAGAATAGCACGCTGATGCTCATGACCCCACCTCAGTGCTTTTCTAAATTTTTTAAGATCCATCCAATATTCATGTACATTTCTCAAATAAAATTTTGACCAGATTCATTTCATTTCGGTGAACATAAAAAAAATTCGGAAACGTCAAATTCAGAAAAATATCGAAAATGTTCCGTAACGACTCCTTATAAAGGGTAATTGAAATTTCCATGACTCTTATGAATATGACTCGTAAGTCAGTTGTGATCCAATGAATGATAATAAAATTTTTATGCGAAAAATTTTCCAGGTAGTTTTCTTCTAACGACGAGCTATTGTACCCCATTCTTATGACGTTCAACTATACTCGTTTGAAGAATGAAATATCTGTGAGACGAGATCATATTTTCGGTCCGCTTGGAAGAAATGAATAAACTATCTTCTGGAGGGCGGTTTCCTATATCGGGTTTGTATAAGTTGTAGAAAAATGAGAATTTCGGGTTTATACATAAGGCACAGCGTTGCCAGATTTAGGGATTGGAGACGTTGATCGAGTATACCGTTTACATACAGCAAGACGAGGTCGCCGGAAGCGCCCTCGCACTGGCCGTTCCCCGAAGTATTTCTGTATAAAATATGATGTTTCACCGACTTTTCGGACCCGGCTCAAAATTCATATCTAACACCCCCTGATCCCCCTGATTATGATTCCATTGAAAAACGTTGTCAGACCCGGAGCCGGGTCTGACAACGTCACTTTTGGACTGAAAAGTCGGTAGAGTATACCGATTTGGGTCTGTGTAGGCGGTCAAATAAATCTATATATATATATATACATTTTTAAAGCTTTCAATTCTCATAGTCAACCTTAGGAGGGGCGCCATCATGAATTTTTGCCCCGGCCAGAAAAAATCGTAGATCTGGGCCTGATTCAAATTCACTCATTCTTGGATCCATTATAATCGAGATTACGACTGCTCTATTCACAAGGTTTTCGCTTTTTTTTAAACTTTATTATTCTTTAAAAATTGTCATGAACTTTAATATCTACGTAACTTCCGAAACTACCAAATGGGGTATCGGCCGTCAGAGAAATAGGGTGGGGGTAGGATTCACCGAAATAATAGAAAATTTTCTCCTTTAACACTGCAAAATCGAGTTAAAGCCAAAGATTGTTTCAGATTAATTTTCATATTAGTCTCTACAACTAACTGGATAACTAAAATTTTATTTTGTCCCTCAAAAACTTTCAAAAAGCTCATTGAATATTCGCTATTCGCTTTTCCCTTGAGAACATCGAAAAGTGCTGGGTCAACTCCGGATAACTGTTGCCATATAAACTAGTATCAACCAATCTAGTGATTTTTTAGTTGAAATAGCAGATATTTATGTAAATATTATCAGTTGAAATGAGAACAAATGTAACATAATTGTATAAAACATTATTCTCAGAGAAAAAAAATCGTGCTGAAGCTATTTTTTTTCAGTTTTCCAATATTTGCGGAAACATGCTTGATTTTGCCATAAGAATAACAATTCAATTTCACTCACCCCTAGCGCACACATTTTGATTGAAACGAAAGGCATGTATTGGGCTTGCTTTGTTATATAATTTGGAGTTTTTCGGGAAAATGTGAGATACATAAAATTATTTTTAGCACATCTCAACAGGAATGTAACACAAATTTTGCGATTAGAAAAAAAATTAGAAAGCAGATGGCTTTAGCGCTCTTGTTAAACTACATGCGAGTACTTATTTAAACTTCGGAAAATCACATGCCCGTAATTGGTATATATCCAAATTAGAACAAATGAGAATAACGCTTTTTGAAAAATTTTCAATTTGAAGAGAAAATTCGAAAAAGTTGTTTTTTTGTAACATCAAATCTTCTAGCCGATTTGACCTAATAACTAAATAAGCCGAGATGTTGAAACCTTCAAATCAACCCCATTCAGTTCTCAAGGTTATTCCAGTCGGGAGTTTTCGTGCTCACGGACGAACAAAATCTGTTTTAGCTAATACTATTAATACAACCAAGAATTCATAATTTTTAGGAGATTAAAGGAGAGCGTCAAACTTATTTCACTCATTTGAAACTAGAAGTACTCAGGTTTCAAGAATATTTCAGCTCTGTAGAGTATAATGAATAAAGTTATAACATCATAGTTCAAATTTTAAATAGACTCACTCTCCCATAAACTTCCATTAAGTACTTGAACTTGTAACACCCCGTATGGTGTTATTTAATGTCCATCCTTAAAAGATCTACAAAAAGTTTTGCTACACCACTTAATTTTATTGGGTGGGAGCGAAAATATTGAATCATCAGTAAAATAGAGAATATGCGTACCATTTATTTTCATTGCCATTCAAATACCATCAACGAATCTACTGATTTTCTAGTGTTTCCCCATTTAAAAGGAGAAATTGAAGTGTTTTGTAAAAACATAATCAGCACAAGTAAACACATATCTGGCACAAATATACGAAAACATTTTTTTAATTTTGCAGTTCATTCGGAAACTAGCTTAATTTTTGCAAAAACAATAACTTCATCGACGCCTAGCACAAATTTTGCTACATTTTGGTGGACAAAATAGTGATGCGTTGGCTTTGTTGTATATTATGAGGATTTTCCGAAAAATGAGAGTTATTTCCATGAAAATATTCACAGCGCAAATCATCAAAACAAAATCACTAATTTCTACACTTATTTGCGATAACAAAAAATCTGCTGAACTAACTTCACAACACTCTTGACATCTGAACTATTATGACGCCAATATATGGATTTTTCCCCATTCAAAAGAAATAAATAGAAATTTTTTGTGAAGATATTATCCGCACAAAAAATAGCACAACAGTATAAAACAATTTGCACAAAAAGAAAACTTATGTGCTGGGCTAACTTTCGTAAATTTTTCTAGTTAATAGGGAAGCCTACTTAGTCTTTGAAAAAAAATATATCAGCAAAAATTCATTCTCACCTCGCACGATTTTTTCTAAATATTTTCACTGAGAAAAGAAATTGAAGTGGGCTGGCTTCGTTATATGATTTGGAGATCGTCCATAAAATGTGAAGTTTTTCCATCATTTCATTTTCTTTGCACAAATGCAGCACAATATTCCCGTTTATTCACAATTTAAAAAAAAGAGAGTGCTGTGCCAACTTCAGTTTTTTCCCATTTTAAGGGAATAATAGCATTTTTTCAATGATATATTATCATCCCAAATGTAGAACAACTGTATTAAGCAATTCTCTCAGAACAAAAAACGGAATTGCTACGCTAAATTAAATCCAATTTATTAGGTTTTTCGGAAAACTGCCATTTGCCAAATATTTTCCACATATTTTGATTGGTGTGCTGGGATGTCTTTGTTATATATTCTGGGGATTTCCTGGAAAATGTGGATATTTCCATGGGAATATTTACAGCACAAGTCAGCACAAATGAAGCACAAATTGTAACACTGGGAAAAATAATCATACCAAATGTTCGAACATCAGCATTCCGAACTCGTGTAACACAATTTATTTCAGGCATTGAAATTCAATTTTTCGAAACGTTATAGGCTGGTCCCATTTTCTTCATGTTTTAATGAAATCAAATTCGTGACTTTTTCAGATGAGCCACCCCCCTGCCCAAACACCCCTGTAGTTTCCAAATCCGTTTCAATATACTCACTAACTTCAGTTTTTTCTATCTCTCCTTGATTGAAGGAGTGGGTGACTCACTATGGGGAATCCTTCCTTGACTGCCGTTCAGCAAGTCTTCAGTTGTAATGGTTGTCAAATATCACCTTTCCGCTTATTTGCTTTTTATTCAATGCTTTATAAAAAGTCTTACAGAGATCGGATTTAGTTCAAATATGCTCTGTTTTGTTCGATAAATCGTTTCCATCTAGCCACTTTTCACAAGCCTCTTTTGAGTTCAACTTTACACCACCAAGAGCGTTCGCCATGGACAGAAACAGGTGGTAATCTCTTGGCGCTATGTCCGGGCTATATAGTGGATGTGATAAAACCTCCCATCCGAGCTCCCGTACCTTCTGACGAGTCATCAACAAAGTGTGTGGTCCTGCGTTATCATGGTGGAAGACTTCACCCTTCCTGTTGGTCAATTCTGTTATAACTCGATATTTTCCATGATTTGACCGGTATTTGTCGTCACAGGTCTTCCGCCGGCTGTTTTATCCATAGTGTCGTTTTTACCGGCTCTGAATCGTCGAAACCATTCCTCCGCGGTTCGAACTGATAGAGTACCACCCCCCAAAATACCATGAATCTCACGGAACGTTTCTCTAGCGGATTTGCATTTAACGAAGGAAAACTTTAAAATAGCGCTAATTTCGGCATAAGTGAACTCCCATGTTTACACGTCTATAACTGTTGAACGCAATATCCAAACTAATCATGCATACCGTCGTCTTGTAGGTTATTTCAAGACCTTTCAAATTATGTATAGTACTGCCAGTTACGAGCTCTATAGCGCTTTGTACATAGCCTCGAAATTCGAAAGACAAAAAGGCGGAAGGAGATATTTGGCAACCTATTATATTCCTTTCTACTCACTACCAGACTATTTCTTCTGATAAATGATTTGACAGATGATTTTCTCGCCCGAAGGAGATTTGACTTCAATACCCGGTAGTCGCTCCGCTATGTCTCAGTCAGGTCGTTTTCAACACTAATATTTGTTCCCCTCAATTGATACACCTTGGAGAAAAAATATCGCCAATTAGGTTGGATGATTGGCTAAAACATTACTCCAAAGAACTTGCAGAAGATAAGCAGGGATACCCAAGCACTTCTCTAATGAAGTACAGCATACAGGGACAACATATAGATGTTACTGAGGATATGATAGGAAAGACTCTAAAATCCCTGAAAAATAAAAAAGCTACAGGACCAGAGAGTATACCTGTTGAACTCTTGAAAAATGAGACAGCTAAATTAAACTAACATCTCAGAGAACTCCTCACTCGATACATAAATGGAGACAGAATTCCACCATGTTGGAAGGAAGCATGGATAACACCTATAAAAAGAGCCACGCAATAACTGAGATAATTATAGATGTATATCTGTTACGGTACCATGAGTCGCCAGTACGAAAAAGTATTGAGGAATATTAGCGAGAAGGAATATGGTTCTCAAGAAATAGAGCAGCAGGCTGAATTTCGTGCTGACAGATCCTGCATCGATCACATCTTCAGCTTGATCCATTTGAATGAGAAGAAAGTGGCGACTAATAGGGAAGTTCTTATACTCTTCGTGGACTTCACCAAAGCCTATGATACGGTACCGGTTCAGAGGCTCTAGAGTGTAGCATTTTGCTATAATAACACCATAATAAAAGCCATGAAACAACTCTACGATGGCTCTGTGTCTCGGGTAAAGGTGGGAGATTGCCCAATATAGTTCAAAATATATCTGAACGAAGTCCTGAAGAATTGGAGGAGAGCATGCAATGGAATGGGAATATCACTGACCGATGATACACTTTATATACTGCACTTCGCGGACGACCAGGTATTAGTGGCGCAGGAAGCAGAGGATCTGGGCTTTATGGCCAAAAGGTTGTTTGCGGAATATGAGAGGTGGGGTTTGTCGGTCAACAGAAAGAAGACGCAGTATCTGTATGTTGGCGGGGATAGTGTAGAAGATCTTCGAGTCGACGAATATACTTGTATTAGCTCATGCAATCCTATGTCTAGTTTCCCAGGTATGAATTACTCACAGAAAACTCGGCTGAAACTCGGCTAGCCCCCTCCAAGGGGTGCAAGTGGATGTGAGTGATAGAGTTATTCTCTGTATTTAGAGAGAAGAATAAATACCAAATTTCGTGTCGATTCTATGTCTAGTTCTCGAGATATTCGAATCTGCTTGAATAATCATTAAGCCGTTATTTTAGCCCCCCAAGGGGTTGCAAGTCAGAGATAACTACTGAATTATTTTTTTGTCGACATGTAGATGATTCAGCAGGAGTTTGATGGCATTCTCATGTATGGAAGATTATTATGAATTTTTAAAAATCAGGCCGACTACCTACTGACCCCCCTGGGGGACGCAAGTAAAAGTGGCATATGAAGTTCATATTTGTTTATTTTCCTGGACGCTTTTGCCAAATTTGACATCAATCCTATGTCTAGTTTGCCAGATAAGAATATTTTTATTGAAAACTCGTTCGTCATTCGGCATATTCGTCCCGGGGGTGCTGTGGAATGAGTGCTGGTGATGGATTTATCATGGACCATCGTAGTAGAGAACGTACCGTATTCAGATTCCAACGTGAAAATAGAAAAAATCCCAAATTATCCCGGCGAATCAAAATTTTTTGCATTGCTATCCGGCCAATATTCCAGTGGCGTACGAACAATTCTGTACAAAACTCGGCTATCTTACTCGGCTGTTTTCACATCAGTGGAAGTAAGGAATATCATGAGGGTAGAAAGCACGATAATGGATGAGGTATAGAGAAGGCAATTTGTATGGTATGGCCATGTAGAAAAGATGGAGCAACAACGTATTCCAAAGATGGTTCTGAAATGGATGTAACCAGAAAGAAAGAAAAGAGGCCGACCAAGACAAACATGGATTGGCAGAGTGCACAAAGCAATGTCTGAACGGAACTTACAGCCAGGAGACTGGAAAGATAGAAGAGGATGGAAGCAGGGACGCTATAAAACCGATATATATATATATATATACTATATATATATATTTTTAAAGCTTTCAATTCTCATATTCAACCTTAGGAGGGGCGCCATCATGAATTTTTGCCCCGGCCAGAAAAAATCGTAGATCTGGGCCTGATTCAAATTCACTCATTCTTGGATCCATTATAATCGAGATTACGACTGCTCTATTCACAAGGTTTTCGCTTTTTTTTCAAACTTTATTATTCTTTAAAAATTGTCATGAACTTTAATATCTACGTAACTTCCGAAACTACCAAATGGGGTATCGGCCGTAAGAGAAATAGGGTGGGGGTAGGATTCACCGAAATAATAGAAAATTTTCTCCTTTAACACTGCAAAATCGAGTTAAAGCCAAAGATTGTTTCAGATTAATTTTCATATTATTCTCTACAACTAACTGGATAACTAAAATTTTATTTTGTCCCTCAAAAACTTTCAAAAAGCTCATTGAATATTCGGTATTCGCTTTTCCCTTGAGAAAATCTAAAAGTGCTGGGTCAACTTCGGATAACTGTTGCCATATAAACTAGTATCAACCAATCTAGTGAGTTTTTAGTTGAAATAGCAGATATTTATGTAAATATTATCAGTTGAAATGAGAACAAATGTAACATAATTGTATAAAACATTATTCTCAGAGAAGAAATCGTGCTGAAGCTATTTTTTTTTCAGTTTTCCAATATTTGCGGAAACATGCTTGATTTTGCCATAAGAATAACAATTCAATTTCACTCACCCCTAGCGCACATTTTGATTGAAACGAAAGGCATGTATTGGGCTTGCTTTGTTATATATTTTGGAGTTTTTCGGAAAAATGTGAGATACATAAAATTATTTTAAGCACATCTCAACAGGAATGTAACACAAATTTTGCGATTAGAAAAATAATTAGAAAGCAGATGGCTTTAGCGCTCTTGTTAAACTACATGCGAGTACTTATTTAAACTTCGTAAAATCACATGTCCGTAATTGGTATATATCCAAATTAGAATAAATGAGAATAACGCTTTCTCAAAAATTTTCAATTTGAAGAGACAATTCGAAAAAGTTGTTTTTTTGTAACATCAAAACTTGAAACCTTCAAATCAACCCCATTCAGTTCTCAAGGTTATTCCAGTCGGGAGTTTTCGTGCTCACGGACGAACAAAATCTGTTATAGCTAATACTATTAATACAACCAAGAATTCATAATTTTTAGGAGATTAAAGGAGAGCGTCAAAAATTTCTTCACAAACTTATTTCACTCATTTGAAACTAGAAGTACTCAGGTTTCAAGAATATTTCAGCTCTGTAGAGTACCTATAATGAATAAACTTATAACCTCATAGTTCAGATTTTAAATAGACTCACTCTCCCATAAACTTCCATTAAGTACTTGAACTTGTAACACCCCGTATGGTGTTATTTAATGTCCATCCTTAAAAGATCTACAAAAAGTTTTGCTACACCACATAATTTTATTGGGTGGGAGCGAAAATATTGAATCATCAGTAAAATAAAGAATATGCGTACCATTTATTTTCAGGTCAGGTCATTTTTTTAATTTAATTAAGTGAATTCACAAGTCACAAGGCAATTGCCATTCAAATACCATCAACGAATCTACTGATTTTCTAGTGTTTCCCCATTTAAATGGAGAAATTGAAGTGTTTTGTAAAAACATGATCAGCACAAGTGAACACATATCTGGCACAAATATACGAAAACATTTTTTTAATTTTGCAGTTCATTCGGAAACTAGCTTAATTTTTGCAAAAACAATAACTTCATCGACGCCTAGCACAAATTTTTCTACATTTTGATGGACAAAATAGTGATGCGTTGGCTTTGTTGTATATTATGAGGATTTTCCGAAAAATGAGAGTTATTTCCATGAAAATATTCACAGCGCAAATCATCAAAACAAAATCACTAATTTCTACACTTATTTGCGATAACAAAAAATCTGCTGAACTAACTTCACAACACTCTTGACATCTGAACTATTATGACGCCAATATATGGATTTTTCCCCATTCAAAAGAAATAAATAGAAATTTTTTGTGAAGATATTATCCGCACAAAAAATAGCACAACAGTATAAAACAATTTGCACAAAAAGAAAACTTATGTGCTGGGCTAACTTTCGTAAATTTTTCTAGTTAATAGGGAAGCCTACTTAGTCTTTGAAAAAAAATATATCAGCAAAAATTCATTCTCACCTCGCACGATTTTTTCTAAATATTTTCACTGAGAAAAGAAATTGAAGTGGGCTGGCTTCGTTATATGATTTGGAGATCGTCCATAAAATGTGAAGTTTTTCCATCATTTCATTTTCTTTGCACAAATGCAGCACAATATTCCCGTTTATTCACAATTTAAAAAAAAGAAGAGTGCTGTGCCAACTTCAGTTTTTTCCCATTTTAAGGGAATAATAGCATTTTTTCAATGATATATTATCATCCCAAATGTAGAACAACTGTATTAAGCAATTCTCTCAGAACAAAAAACGGAATTGCTACGCTAAATTAAATCCAATTTATTAGGTTTTTCGGAAAACTGCCATTTGCCAAATATTTTCCACATATTTTGATTGGTGTGCTGGGATGTCTTTGTTATATATTCTGGGGATTTCCTGGAAAATGTGGATATTTCCATGGGAATATTTACAGCACAAGTCAGCACAAATGAAGCACAAATTGTAACACTGAGAAAAATAATCATACCAAATGTTCGAACATCAGCATTCCGAACTCGTGTAACACAATTTATTTCAGTCATTGAAATTCAATTTTTCGAAACGTTATAGGCTGGTCCCATTTTCTTCATGTTTTAATGAAGCCAGAAAACTGCATGAATTAAGAAAAAATACAAACAGCATAAATTAGCAATACCAAAATATATTCGATAATAGAACATTGCAAGACCAACTTCACAAATAAGATTAGAATCACAAAGGAAAAAGATCAAAAACAAGCTCGCAGAGAAAAATAAAAGGAACTCTCGTCAGTGCTTGTTGCTTGTGCTATCGTTTTGCTTATGTGTCTGAATCATTCGAAAATCGAGTCGAAAATAATGTTAATAGATTGAATTCGACTTCCTGATGAAGAATCCGTGAGGAAATTTGATTATGTCCGACCGACGATAAAATTAATCTAACGAAGTAGATGAGCTAGAATTTTCCTATTTCCACAATACGTTAATTGTACAAAAATCTCGATTAAGTTTGCTTCTGGACCGAATCAGTCCAACATTTCAGCAGTAACGATCATCTGTTTTTTTCCTCAATAAATCAGTGACTATTCATCCGATCTATTGGTTGAGAAAAAATTTCATTGATTAATTGAGTTTCTGATTGTGCAATTTTTGTAACCGTTTTCATAACAGTTTTTTCCCTCAAGAAGATCTCAATAATGATCGCTTCGAGCATAACGAGAAGATGATTTTTCGTATGTTGGACTTGAATGAATAGAGAATTTCATAGGATAAGAGATTACTGGGTGGAATGAAGATATCGATTTCCAAATGATTTTCAATAGAGAGAACATACATCGTAGGCATTGCAAATTTTAATTGAGATTAAGATTAAGGGTTTGTTGATATTTTGATATTCATTGTGGCGGTCGTTTCAGTATCACTCTCTTCAAGTGTCCGGGAAAAACTTCGGAATACGCACGCAAGAGCTCCTGGCCTCACGCCAGTGCTCTTCAAGCGCATTGTGCTCGAAGTTATAATGTTCTGTTCCCGGCATAGCTCTGTGAGCAAGAATTTTCGAGCATTGCTCCACTAATCATTTTAAATCGACATTAATTATAATTTCGATATTCCTTCCTTCTCAAATGCAATAAGGACAACTGGCCCATTTAATGAAAAGCAAGGAAGTAGTTTAATTGCTTTCAATCAACCTATAGAACAATCCATTCATCTTTCCCTGTGGTGGTACTACACCCAGAGTAGGGATGGCGTGCGTACAATATGGAAGGATTTATTGCAATGCACTTGTTGTCCCCCTTCTACAACATTTGAAAACGCATATTATATATATATTTGAACCCCCGTAATGCGCTTTGTTTTTCTCTGTTAATGCGGTTCAGGAATCTTTGATTTGACGGAGTTGAGTTCTCGAATCAAAATCACTTATTGTGTGAATGTGTTTTTATTTGACGAATCGTGCTATTGGTGGATTAACTTGAACCGAAATTGGTGAGTTGCCGAACGCATTGTTCCTCTTACACTTCGATAACATTCGATTTGTTCGATATATGCTGGAATAATGCAATATAGATAAAGTAGGAGAGCTTGATACGCTAAATTTTCAGTTACTAAAGGTTCATGGAGACCGGGTGGATTGTGGAAATTCTGGCTTATAATGAGAAAACATTTATTTTAACTTTTCCACTTAAGTGAGAAGGAAAGCGTATGCGAATTTTCAAAATGTAAAAAAATCATTCAAATAGAAATACATGAGCGCCTCAGACATTCCTAGTGTTTACCCGCTTTGTTTTTCTAAAAACCAAAAGATATTATTCTGACAAGTAATTAGAAGAGGATAGCTGTGAAAGGGTAGAAAATAAGAAAACAAAAAGTTATTTGAGTGTTTCAAATATTTATGTACACCCAAAAAAGTTTCCCTTTGAAATATTTGATGATTTGGATATGATCAAAAGTTAAGGTAGATTTTTGAAAATGTAAACTATGTGACTTTGAAGTACTAGAGAGCATCAGATTTCACACAAACGGTTTAACTATCCTTGTCGACCCAAATGATAAATAATCTCATAAATGCAATCTGAACGAATATTGTTAATCTAGTAATTTGAAAGAAGGTTTCCTAAATACTCCCCAGTTTGTAAATTTTCTTCTTCTATTATGTTTCAATCTTACTGATTGTTCATTTGTTCGTACAAGGTACCAGATATGGAGATATGATATAAAGTGATTTTATAATGGATAATTCAAAATAATAAATTCATTTCTACATTTTTATTCCATACGGTGTTTATAAAGAAGTAATATGCTGTAGTAATAAGGGAATTATTAAATTCATTAAGATTCATTTTATTTTTGTGTAGAGTAACCATCTTTTAACTCTTCTTAAGGAATTCTGATACAAACACTTATACAGCTTCTTTTACAACCAACCCTTAACAACGCTATTATAAATCATCAATAGTTATGCAACCGTTTTACAATCCATATAAGAGTGTTTCAAAGTATTTTTTTAGGAATTGAATAGTACGTTATGCTACTGTCATATTATTTGTTTACTCTGACTATTTTGTTATAGTATAATATGAGTTGTGAGAATGTCTGAACAACAGCAATATAGAATTCCCCTGAATTTTAGAATTGGCGTATTGAGACGCATAAAAGTAATTATGGAATAATTTCGTTCTTTTAGGGGTTAGTTGGGAGAGATCAATTTACGGTAGGAAAAACTTAACAAGGAGAAAATTTTCATGTGAAATTTATAAAAACATATCAGCTGTAAACACCACAATTCATGTATAGTTTGAGCTACATCGTTACATGAAAATCGTCACATTATTTTCATTCGGTAATTGTTACAGGATTTTTTTCGGAATGAAGATAAATTAACTGCTTTCGAGTATTTCACAGTGACGTTTTCTTAACAACTCTGCTCCTCACTCATTTTCTTGAGCCATCAGATTATTGAAATATATTCTGTTCTCACAACATTTTAACATCTATCTTTTGAAGGTTAGTATTAACTGAAAAAAAGTTGACTGCAATGAAAATAGCGCCATCCATGTGTTAGGCACGGAAGTTTACGGTCGATGTAGTACTTCTTTCACTTTTAAATGAGCTTGTTCCTTGTGGAACAGCGTGCTTTCGTTCTGCACATCTGTAATTTCCGAAATTGAGTAAAAAAAGTTCTCTATTGATTGTGTTCGACCACCTGATTAAGAACCTCCTGGTGAAACTTGAGAGTATCTAGCAGGGTGGACTTATGCACTCTATTTTCCGAAGGAGTGTTGAACTGCAGTTTCATTTCTTCAGAATAGATTCACCGAACTGAATGGGTCGAATAGTTCTGCTCTGATGACCTGAATTCCTTTAAAAAGCATTTTGCTTTCATTGAGCATTTGAAATAAGTTATACAGTGCGCATCAAAATTATGGAACAAATTCGTTTTCCCAGAAGAAAAATAATTGGTAACAAAATCCTGAAAAAGATCAGTTTTTGTTTCACTTTTACCAAATTTTTATGCACCTCAAAGGGTTTTTGTTGCACCTTGTGTCATACCCTAATCACCACCCCCTAATTTTTTTGAATAGGAAAAGTGGGTCATATGGTACTTTTTTGGCTAGGTTTTTGTATTTTCTTCATAGGCGCTCAGAAATTTTCAAAAAAATTTTTTTAATTAGTTCAAGGAGGTTTTCATTGTTTACTCTTTGTCATGGTCCATTTACTTTGAGACGATGGTACCTTATGAAATTTATCACCAAATGGAATTCAACCATTACAGTTGTTTCATGCATAACTTTCAACCCCTTCCAACACCCTTGCGTGAAAAATAAAAATTCAAATGTCACTTCAATTTTTTATTAATTGAAGCGTTCCTAGGGGTAGACAATTGTGCATTAACAAAATTGTAACGGTCGACTTTCATTCGCTCAAATGAGCAAATTAGCCACGAGAAAATGCACATACTGAAAACTTCCTTGAACTGACTTATTTATAAAAAAAAAAAAACAAATTTTTCTTGAAAATTTCTTCACTTTTACACAGAAGATACCTGGATGACACAAAGTGCAACAAAAATCCGTCAAGAGTGCATCAAATTTTGGTAATGGTGAAATAAAAATTGACCTGTATCAGGAATTTGTTGCACAATATATTTTTCCTGAGAAAATGAATTTGTTCCATAATTTTGACTAGAATAAGTGCGCAAAAAAATTGAAAATGCTGAAATAAGGATAGGAAATATTACTTTTGAGGCCTAGAAATCATACAATTGAATTGGACTAGTTGAACCCTCATTCAGAATGCTATCGGTCATGCCATAAGTACTCTCTTATATGAGCACAAATTTTCTGTAGTATATTGAAATGAAATACTAAAAGCTTTTATCGAATGAAGATTTTGAATTTTTTTTTCAAAATGGCATTACAGTTTCTCAATTCACTTGATTCTATGAAGGATATCGAGCTTAGCTACCGTTGAGTATTTGAATTGTGTGAACACAATTTAGATGCTGAAATAAGGATAGGAAATATTACTTTTGAGGCCTAGAAATCATACAATTGAATTGGACTAGTTGAACCCTCATTCAGAATGCTATCGGTCATGCCATAAGTACTCTCTTATATGAGCACAAATTTTCTGTAGTATATTTCTACTGGCCATTTCAATTTCAGGATAGAAAGGCCCATTCAAATAACCTATCACTTATTCTATCTGTCCAATAAAAAATTTTGGAGTTAGTCTTTCAACCCTAAGGGTTGGTAGCGATTTCGATTTTGAAATTTCATCCGTCTCATTATTTCGTCTCTTCATTGAAAAACCCACTTCCGTTGTAGAAATACCTTTTAGTAATGAAATACTAAAGCTTTTATCGAGTGAAGAATTTGATTTTTTTTTTCAAAATGGCATTACAGTTTCTCAATTCACTTGATTCTATGAGGGATATCGAGCTTAGCTACCGTTGAGTATTTGAATTGTGTGAGCACAATTTTGAAGGCATATTTAAGTGATACTTTTGAAAAATTAATGGTAAGAACTGACCTCTAGGACTGCTCGATTTTGTTCTTTGATGTCCAGTCCATGGATTTCAACACACTGACGTGTTAAAGTCGGCAACAGTATCAGTTGAATAACTTTTGAAGCCTCAGATGTCTTCCGATGACATACAGAATATTTCTTGAATATGAACGATCACTGCTATATACTTTCGAGAAATAATGTAGAAAAACACTGATGAGAGTAAAGGAGCATTTACGCACTTGTTCAAAAGTATTTTTTGTACTCAGGAACATTGTGATACTAATAAAACCACCTAGAATGAATTCATTCTGAACAACTCTCAAAGGTTGAGATAATGGAGTACTTAAATCTACTAGCATGTAACTTTACCGATGTGAAAGATTAAAGAAGAAGAATTCTTCAGGAAAAAAAAGTTATATAATGACATAAATCCTTTTTTTGATGTGGATGTCAACACCTGTCATTCTGATTTTTTCCCTTTTCTTCTACACCGATTTTTTTTATTCTCTTTTGATTATGAGAAAATTGCTTTAAGACCTGTCTGTATCGAAGTATTTCCGCCGTAATCTCATCCTAAACTACCTGTCCTTTCGGTGGCTGATACTCGGTCCGATTTCTTGTTTTCCAATATTGATAGGTATATGGTATACCGGTATATATATACAGGGTGGCCATTTGAAAACGAAACAGACAAGATGTAGGTTACGGACGCATAGCGCATTGCTACTACAATCCTCACCCCCAAATTTTGAATAAGAAAGATGAAGTGAGTGATACCTCATTTGGGAGGTATTTCTATACTGATTTCAGCACATTAATTGTTTTTTCATTTTATGTATTAGTTCTTGAAATATTCTCTACTAAGTATTTGATATTGAAGTGGTGTTTTCATGGCACTTGTAGTGTTTTTTTGTGAAAAATCGACATTTTGAGCTTCAAAACAACCATGACTGTGGCTTCCTTCCTCCAATCCACTGATATAGAAATCTTTTTCAAAAAAATGAGAATCGATAATTTTTTTTTTATTACGAACAGATCATTAAGTTGGCTTACTGGTTCTTTGACATGTGAATTATTCTTAGTTTTGAATCGAGACTTGTATGTGCTCTAATTCATTGGTCGACATGGTTTATTTAATTGCAGAGAGGGTGGAAATAATTTCACTTTTTTTGCAAACAATCAATGTGCGAATAGAACCGCAGAATTCTTCAATCTACGACATTTAAATAAACATGTTAATAGGAAGTTTGTTTTGGAAAGAAATGAAGCAGCTGAAGTAGCTGTTCTTGGACAGATTGCTCTGAATCCAATGACGAGTACGAGGCAGCTAGCACATGAAGCCACAGTCATGGTTGTTTTGAAGCTCAAAATGTCAATTTTTCACAAAAAAACACTACAAGTGCCATGAAAACACCTCTTCGTTTGCAAATACTTAGTTGAGAATATTTGGAGAACTAATGCATATAATGAAAAAACAATTACTGTGCTGAAATCAGTATAAAAATACCTTTCAAATGATATATCACTCACCCCATTTTCCCTATTAAAAAATTGGGGGTGGGGGTTGTAGCAGCAAGGGTTGAAGCGCTATGCGTCCGTCTGTCTCGACTGTTTCGTTTTCAAATGGCCACCCTATTTCTTTTGAACTTTGGGCTAACAATATAATACCGGTATGAAATGAGCATATTTTTGTGGAAATAAAACACTAATGGATATTTATGATTTCACTAAGTTTTAGGAGCCAGTGGTACACCACATCTTTCTGGTCCCACCAAACACACAGCATTGTCTTCTTTCCGAATCGATCTGGTTTTTGCAGTCGATGGTGATGGTGGTCCTGGATTAACCCATTTTTCTGTTTAGGGTTCTTAAATGAATCTATTTCTGATTGCCAGTAACAATCCGATGCAATCCAATTTTATTCCGTGTCTTTGAAGCAAAATTTCACAAGTGTTTTTTCGGCTTTCCATCTTTCATTTTATTCATGTGGCACCTATTTTCCACACTTTTGGATCTTCCCCATAGCTTTTGAACGATCTAAAATTGTGCAATATTCAACATTTCTGCCATTTACTTTTGACTGAATGTGTCATCTATATCCAGTATCGTTTTTTATATTTTTTATTTAATTATTTAATTATATATGATTTATATTGTTGAATATAATATTATATATATTTATTATATATAATATTTTTATATACGAGTATAATATTATTTAATTATTCATTTTTATATTTCTTTGCGTCTTCAAACTTTTTTGGTGGTCTTCCACGTTCTTCATTTCTCTCATCAAAATCGTTATTTCTGAACCGTTGAAACCATCTTTTGCATAGAACATGATCTTCATATACCTCGACAAGCATTCGATGCGACTGCAGCACTTTTCTTCAAATGAAAACAAAAAATTAATGCTTCTGGTACAAAAGTCTACGATGAAATAATATGATGTTGTTTGTTCAATGACTTGATTTATACTAAATATGTTTCACAGATGTCATAGCAAACAAACAAACACAAAAAATAAAAGCTCGTTCACAACAAATGTTCCCAATCTAGACATTGTTTTTTGACGCTCACTTTATACCGGTATACCTGATATATTTTCAGCCGAAATATTTGCTCTTTGGTGTTTTTCCTTCGAACCAAAATTTGAACACTTTGGACTTTTCCAATATCACATTTTCCATTTTCTTATGTCAACAGCATAATCACAAGATAATAACACCAGAACACGAGATGAAGTATTCTGTCGAACAATAAATTGACAGTAGAGAAATACCAAGATATAGAGATACAATTATCAATAATCTCAAACTTGATGGAGATATTTGGACAATTAATTTAATATGAAAGTATAGCTAGCTCATCTCTTTGGGAAGATAGATAGTATACGACTGGATAGACACACCCAAATTTGGCCCTCTATTCCTCAACAGTAGTCAAACTCAATCGATTGACACCATTTTCAACCAGATATTCGTGAACTTGGGAGATGGAGAATGTACCACCGGCCAGACGGACATACATACATTTAACAGTGGATTCTTAGTCAAGAAGTCAAAGCCAATTGAATAAGACCAATTTGGCTCGATATTCGAAAATATCATACATTTGAGCAAACCGATAGCACACTATTCTACTAGTTTTTAAAACAAAATAAGCGCGCAAAAAAATATTCAGCCCAAATTATAATATCTTGACAATAATCTGTTAGTTTTGGAACGTCGTAATTCGTACGTACATAATTCACGAATTCTAGATCGCCACAGCCATATATATTGAATACTGATTATAATCTCCTTAAGTGTCTTTGACAATACAGTATGGAAGTACTGAAAGTTATTTCAAAGCCTTTTCTATTTCTTTTCTCGAATATTACGAGAGAAGTTAGCCTCCTGAAGGCGATAAAATTCAAATCTCGATGCAATAAACCTCAAAGATCGATTTTGGTTGATTGCCAAACAAGACAGTGATAGTCGATTCAATGGGCTACTGAACTAAATGATGACAATATATGAGGTAGTTTCCATAAATCCCCGTAGATGCAATATCGAACGAACTTATAAAATTTTAATAATTAATAGTTGCAGTTTCAAAAGCATATTTCGCTATAATGAAGGTCAATCACTAATTGCAATTCTTCCAGAAGCAATTTCGGCCATTTAATGTTTATGTTTCAGGTTTCACTGAAGAATTATATGCAATGAACCTTCATCTCTACGGCTATGTGATGATTATGTTTATTTATTTATATTTCACTATTTCTCGATATCTTGATATTGCGAAAGATGAGAAATGTTAGCAGAATGGTTTATGGTGGCATTTCGCTTTACCAATGCAAACTCCATGTACGTTAAAGGCAGGTCGGAGAATTAATCCGCAGAATAGTTAGTTGAAGTGAAACAGAAACTACTGCTGGTACTAATGACGTTCTCAGAGTCTAAATATCGAAACGCCTGTTCCTTGGATCGCCATTTCTAGAATTAGAAACAAGTAAAATGGTGTGCCTCCACCAGTGGCGTCTATAGACAGATGAATAGGTTCTCCAATTTTCAACGATTTTGCATATTGTGTTTGAAATAAATAACAATAATATTGATTCTATTAATCGATGAAGTATATTTGATTTCGAAACCTTAATATATATTTCGAACTGATGAATACCGAATTAATATGCATGTTTTCTTGTATATACAGGTTGAGTCTTTGGCAACTGCGTTGATTTTAATCATTTAATCTTGAGATAAAAAAAGTTTTTTTTTTCCATACCGTTTTTTCAAATTCAGCTGAGTTAAAAAGTTATAAGCATTTTAAGGTTCCAAAATGAGATGTCCCTCTGTAATTTACTTTAGTTCGAATGAAAATTTCCTTCTACCGCATCCACAATTGAATTGTTTGGAAATATTATTTTTCCTCTTAGAAATGATTCACTCACTCAAGTTTCATCAGATGAATTCCATATTTAGGGGCAGATACAAAATACAATTTTTTTGCCTAGTAAAAAAACTCAACACCATAAATATGGATTTTTGATGTTTTTATCATATTTACTATAAGATTATAAGTCATCTCTTTGTAGTGAGAAATTCTAAACAATCTGAGAATTAATGGATATTATCCTTAAACATTCGTAATTGTCTCCTTAAGATTTTCAAATCATGAAAGCCACCACTTCTATGAATATATTCAACACGTGAGGTTGTCAAATTGTTTTTATCTTCACACAAACCTAAAAAAAAATCATTTATGCTTTTTCGAACACAAATATTTCTTAAGAGTCTTTTCTTTTCATACTTTCTTGAATACTGACGTATGAACTGGTGGATGAGATCATTTTTATATAATAAATTGATTTCATATATGAAAATCATATATGAAAGCTTCTAAAACATTCAATGATGTCAATGTACAATTTCATAAATTTCATTCAAGAACACCATTTTCATTATTTATTTTCCTGATAATTATTTTTTTTTTAATTCCAATAACAATTTACTTCGAAAGATTACAAGCAGTAACAGATTTTACTGTTTTGCTTCTGGAAAACCCACTAGGTAATTTTTAATAAAAAAATTCATATAATCACGACTGTGGTTCATTTTATTTATAATCAATTCAGAGAACAAGAACGTTATAACAAAAGAAAATTTATAGATAAAATCAAATTTTAATACCTCACCATAGTATATTAAATTCATTACCAAACCCTAGAAGAGAAAAAATTAATAATTGCCAAATTTTCTTTTATATGAAAAAATATATCTTCACCCATTATTGTTATTCAATTATAATTATTGTTAAAATAACCAGAGTGAACTATTACCATCCCATATAGAACATTAAAATTGTATTATAATGTCTCTATGGTGGGTAATCTCTAATATAAGAGAGTTCTGTGGTTCCTTATTTTTTTGATTTTGATTAACTCTTGTTATTTGTTGCTTTCTAAAAAAAAACGTGCAAAATGTTTCAAGGATAATTTCAGTAATTTGAAAATATTAAATTGAATATAAAATGAGGATGGTCAGCAAATGCATTCTGATATTTCTTCTTTATAAGTTTTTAGCAAGTTTCGATATTGATAAAATGGTGCAAAACTGACAGAAATCTTATAACGAAGTCAAATACTTTTATCTCCTCACTTTGTAATCCAGGATGTACCGCTATATGAAACCAAGATGTGGAAAAACTTCAATGAATTTTCAAAACAAATTTATCAGACTGGTTTCGAAGTTTTTAAATATTATATGAGCTCAAGTCGTATCTATGTTAGAATAGATACGACTAGATGAGCCCTGAAAGTCTGAAACTATAAATAATCAGCTCTGCATAAGGATAAATCCTGAACTCAACAGGTCCTGATAGAAAATATATTACCTATTTCAACGCTCATCACGAAAATATACCGAAGTACCTATATGCGTGATGCTAATCTTTTTCTCTATTTTTCATGGCATAGTACTCAGGATTGGATATTAAACAAAGTCCTAGACGTCATCAATAATTAATACAACAAATGAAATTTTAGATTTTGTTATGAACGTGAGTCCAAAATTGTTCAGTGTTTAATTTCATCTATAGTGTTTATTGTTGGAAACCATTAACTGAAAATTATTTCCTCAACCTTTTGTAGAAATAATAATTTATCCAAAGGACGTGGAGTGTGGCAATATTGAATAAATCAGATTATTGGGTAATTTCAGCACAGAGTTGGATTTGGTGTAATCAAAACATCTGGACTCCTTTCAGCTTGGAATATTTCCAAAATGGTGGAATTTAGAGACATTAATAAGGAATGATTTCATCTGCTAAAATGACGTGCAAGATTTTAACCTTCAGTTGTAGTGATATTTGTTTTTCATCAAACAATCTGTAGAATAATGGAGAGAAAACCATGGGAAATGGAATATGTTGATGCCTACATATGCATGACTGTTATAAAAAACCTTCTACAAGAGACCTTCCCAATAGATAGAATCAGTTGATTATTACAGGGAATAATAAAACTATTTTATGAAATTTCAACACCCTATATCTGTTGAACAGGGCCGAATTTGAAAAAATGTGATAGGAAGAAAATAATTCTATCAACTTCAAGAATCTATGTTTCAAATTCAACGCGGTGGTCAAATACCCACCCTGTATATATGCTTTTTTCTACAGTCAAAACAGTTTTGTGTCACCGGCTCCCACTTCTGTCGTATGAGACTTAACAAAAAATGTAAAAGATTACTGCTTTTGAGCGATCGTCTTTTTCTGGACTCTTTTACTTCATTCGAGCATCGCCCAACCTACAAATTGAACAGATCGATATTCTAGGACCTACTGAGGAAATCAATGCTCATAACTGCTGAAATTTGATGGATACTGCCCAATAACGAATCTTGAATTAATGATAACCTAACCAACAGTTTTCCTCCAAATTTATTTCAAGAATTTTTCATAAAATAGTAATATACTCGTATCATCATACTGAATATCTTCACACATTATTGAAACATGTTATTCAATGAAACTCTGATGAATCTTCAAATCCGAAATTGAGACATCATGTATTCTTTTGAAATTTTGGCTTACAAAACAAATGTTAGATGGGATAGGTGACATAAATAATAAATATAAAATAATAAATAATATAATAAACATAAATAATCATTATGATTATTCATGTCTCAATCATTAATTAGCATCCGATAATATAACATAATAGTTCATATTTTCTTCTCAACTGAAGGAATGACGGAAGGCAGTTAGAAATAATGATTCACAAACTTCAATATATTCCTATTCGATATGTATACTTATCATATTCAGAAGTACAAAAATATGTTAATTCTACATTTTATGCGCATCTGTCATTTTCTCATATAAAGAAAACCTGTTTTATCTTCTCGTGATGGAACCCTACGATATGATAACCTTCATAAATGCATAAGTTTTTGTTGAAATTCGACCAATATTTCATGAGATACCAAATTCTCAAAAAAAAAAAAAAAATTTCCGCTTATACGAAATTCTGCAGACCTATCAGTTTCAAGGTTTATTTATTTGAATCAGAGGGATATTCTAGGAGTTATTTTGTAAACCAAATTTCAGATGTTCTCAAGTGCTCTACTATTCAAAAAATTTGGCTCAATAACGAACTTAACCAAGATATTCGGACAACATGAAAAATCTATCTCATCTTCTCAGTATGATAGGCTGGACATATTCAAAATTGACCATAGATTCTCCGACACTTCTACTAAATCGATAGGAACTCTTTATTCGAAAATTAATTTCGGCTTAATGAAAGCACATTGTTCTACTAGTTTAATTTACTAAGTACAAGCGCGCAGAAATGATGAAAACTAACAAAGACTGATCGTGAAAATAAAAAAATTTTGAGTTGTTGTGAAATACATTTTCGGACAGATACTAAGGAATTGGTAAATTCGGAGCTGTTGGTATAAGTAAGCGATGCCAAGAAAGAAGTCGTCTGTTAGCATTTGACAAATTTCATTAAATCGCAGTTTTGGTTTTGAAACTTGTATGGTTCAGATACAATAAAAATTTAAGCCAGTGATTCACCAAAAACGTCCTCTTTTCGCTGATGGGATGCTGCACATGGATGAAAATTTGATAATTTTGGGCAAAACAATAACATGATGTTCTCCTAAAACCAATCGCATAAAAAATGAAAACCACAAAAAAAATTGAAATTTACAATGAGCTGATCTGAAGCAAACTAAAGCTTTTCAGATATCTTTAAATAGGACAATTATTGTTCTGATGTGTAATCTTGCCATGTTAACAACCCAGGATCTAAACAGCATGCTATTTATGAAAAACCTCAATTATTTACGAATTGGAAAAATAAGATATTTATCAAATCTTGCACATGATTTCAATGCATTTATATACATATACATTTATAACTCCATGTCCGTTATGACCACATGCAAGAAATTATTATCCCACAAAGATTTCCCCGACTCAAAACTAGGAATACCAATTTGTGGAAAGTATAAGGGAATCGGTAATGACTTATAAAAAAACTAGTAAGCCAGTAGATCCATAGGCCCGTAGATCTATAGGCCAGTAGATCCATAAGCCAGTAGTTCAATAAGCCCATAGACCATAGATCAATGAAGCGCACAGAAAAAGCGAAACACAGGAATCCAAAAAAACCCGAACGAACGCAGGAAAATCCGTTGAGAACGAAAAAACATAAAAGAACTGGAAGAAGCACAAAGGAACCCGAATAAACACGAAGAAACGTGAAAAAACACGAAGGAACGCAAAAAAACACGAAAGAAGGCGAGAAAATATGAAAGGAGCTTAAGAAACACGAACGAATGCGAAGGAACACGAAAGAAAGCGAAGGAATACGAAAGATCGCAAAATTCCAAAGGAACCCGAAAAAACCCTTCGGAAGAAAAAAAAAATGAAATAACTGGAAGAAACACGAAGATACGCGAAAAAACACGAAAGAAGATCGCAAAAAGCCCAAAGGAACCCGAAGGGGCGCAAAAAACCCCGTCGAAAGCGAAAAAAACATGAAAGAACTGGAAGAAACACGAAAGAACCCAATGAGACACGAAAGCACGCGAAAAAACACGAAAGAACGCAAAAATTCCAAGGGAACTCAAAAACCCCGAAGGAGCACAAAAAACCGAAAGCGCTCAAATCACTCGAAAAAAAGCTAAAAACCCCTAAGAAGCACTAAACAACCGAAAGCGCGCATAAAATCCCGTAAATTGGACACCCTGTATATCAATCGATCGCAAATTCATTGTAAATTGCACACCCTGTATGACATTGTATTGAAATTAGCTCCCGTACGCGGAATAACACGAAAACTTGACTAATAACTCTGGTGAAAGTCAGCGCTAGGAATGCGCAACTCATATGTGACATTCTGTATATGAATCGAAAATATTTTATAGAATTAAGAAGCCGTATGCAGAAACAGCCGTTATAACTCGATCGAAGGTTAGAAATAGGCAACGCATATGAGACACCCTGTATATAATTGATTCGCAGTGGGTGCTTTTTCCACCAAAAAAAAAACCCAAGAGAATATATATCGTTTCAACTCCCACGATTTGCGCTTGGTGAATTTTACAAAGGTAAAATAAATATACGATAAACGTCTAAAGGTGTAACCATGAACAGAGTGCCTCGCCGATTACTTCGAATTTCGTTCCATTCGTTCATGCATAAACTAGATTATGACATAAGAATCTACATAATTATTAGAATGTCAACGACAATAGTCATTTCAGAGTAGGAATCGACAGGGGTGAAATGAATTGGCTAGGGATTGCAAAACTGGTTCTATGCTGGATAAATTTTTGAATTTCATAAATACATATCGTAGACTATTAAACTAAAAGAGAATACCTCATGAGGGCTCTTACGAATCCTATGAATTGAAGAAATTTCAAAATATTATACGAGATATGGGTCAATATTGTAATTGGAATGATCTGACAAAGTTCTGTGAACGTCGGACGTGACTGATGATCTGGAAATTTTGTGTTTGAGCTGAAGTAAGCTATTTTCAGCATTTATTTAAAATATTTTTACTTGCGATTCGAAGATATGAATAGCTCTATCCAAACGTCCGATTCTCGGGGAAGATACATATGAAAACGGCTTTCCTGATCGTTTCAATGGAAAAAGCCTTTTTTAATTTCACCGGACCATTTTTCGCGAAAAACTGGGAAATCGGTGTTTTGAATAATATTATTTGAAAATGTTAACGTGGCCGTAAAGCCATGTGAAATGCACCTAACGAAAGACAGTCCTGAAAACTTAACGGTGCTCGCTTCGCTCGCAAGATCGCCTTCTATTCCCCTTTCTACCTCGAAATATCGCATTTCTAAACTCCTCGCCAACCGAAAGTTTTTTGATCTCCTTCGGTGGTTACCTGTATCGCACCATCGATTACCACAGAAATATTCCTTATTGTTTTTAATATATTGGGATTGCGATTATATTGATGGATTAATATTATTACATTATATTTGATTCGAGAATTCTGGACTGCACCTGGTCGACGAATACAGGTTGGAATAAATTAATAGATGAAGATCTAATGGTGATATTTCTCATAGATGTAAGTATTCAAATATACATATATTTCACATATATGCACTGATAAATCAAACAGATTCATCATTGCCCAGCAACATACCTAAAAGATTTTATGTCTAGTGAGAGATGTTGCATAATCATACAAATTTTAGGTGCTTTCGACTACCAGGAACATAATGAAAAATACGAAAGGGAAACATAAAAAAAGTTATATAATTTGGAAGTATGCCAGAAGACATCTGAGACTGACGTATAACTATAACTTCATTAATTTGACTTTCTTGTTCTGTTGTTGGATACTCAAATTAAAAGGCGGTTTTTATCTTAAAAATGATTTCAACATGGTGAATTATTTCATCATGAAACTAAGTTCCACCTATTGTTATAGCCATGCCAGAAATCATTATTCACAAACTTTAAATAACCCAATTTCTTGCCTTGAATCCAAACACTTTCAGTATATGAAATTTATGCTTTGGTAAAATGACAATACAATTCGGAAATGAACTGGCAATATTTACCATTCACTTTTATCATATTGATGTAATAACTCCATTGAAAGAACGGTGAACTGACTTCCTGAATAACTTACGGTTTCACACCCATAACCCCGGCGAAAAAATGCGAAATCGCTATACCGCAGATTCTTCATGACCTCTTTGTCCTGTCCAACATCGAAAGCCATCAAGCGTGGCTCTGTCGACTGATCCAACTTACAGCCATGAAGGTTGATGTGGTTGAGCAAGAAAAAATGCACCACAGTGCCCTCAAAATGGGTACTGAAGTTTCCCAAATGGGTCAATAACGATTTCATGAGTTATTGTTATTAAATATTGCCAATGTAGATTTACGTAGTTGAAGTATGTTCTGAATGAGTTTCTAATAGTTACGGATTGTAACGGGACAAGGTCTTCTTTCAAGTGACAGGGAATCTAATCTTTAATAATTGGTAGACAATGACTTGGGAAAATTTATGGTCTCATTTATTAGTTAACAGGTGTAGCCACTTCAAGAATTTCATCGGACATTTATCGATTACTGAAGTCAAGTAGGAAACAATTTATTCAGACATATTTCAAGTAGAGTTTTCGCAGAAAAAACATTACTTATAAACTAATAGTGGAGGCGCTATACCAGTACTTGATAATGGAAACATATATGAGGATTATGAGGACGATTATTTTGGTAGCTTCCATTATTCAGCTTCAATAATCTATCTTGAATGATCCTTCGATTTTCTAAAAAAGTATTCATAACAGTGAAACTGAAAATCAATGTCATTGGAGAGATTCAATAATACGTTTTAATTCCATGAATTCTTGAAATTCGGATGGATTATAATAGGATGGAATAGACTATAGTCTCTATTAATGAACTCTCGAAAACTTCCAAGTTATCCAATTTGAGGTGATATTTGTGTACAACATTAAAAAAAAATAATTCTCAACCCCTACCGACAGCAATGTAAAAAACAAAATTAATAAATTTTACATGCACTGCGTCCGCCGCAGTAGGTGTCATTACATTAGACCTCTCTTGGTTGGTAAAATGGCTCCAGGATAGTGGAAGAAAGAGACCTGGTGATCATCATTATCTATCAAACAATTTTTTTCGAGTAGCCATTTTTACACGCATGTTCCTGTCCAGTAAATTGGTTTATAAGCTGCTCAAGTGTTATCGTTCTTTAAATTTCGGATGTCGAGCCGAAAAAGGGGTCATTCGGTTGGTTTCGAATGCCTGATTAAACATCCGTTGTCAAAATTGAGAATGTCCGTTCGGCCGTCTGGCTGAACTTATACCTACTCTATTTCTTCCGACATAATTTCGTAGAAATCGAAACGATAGAAAATTTATTCAATTAAGGCAGGCAATCACAGAAGTTACAGTTAAGTGGAGATTGTCAGACTTAGCAATCCAAAATCGTGCTCTAAAAAGTCGATCGACAGGGTTTGGTAGAGCTTTCAGAAGATTCGAATCCGAAGATCGTTTCTGTGTAATTTGGATTAAAATATTTTAAAGTTCAAGTGTTTGTATCTCCAAAATTTTGTTATGATATTGAGAGAAGACTGTTTACCGATAGATCAATTTTAATGATTATGTTGCCATATGCATTTGGTGATTCAAGTGATTATATAAAGTAGAACATTTTCAAATGGAACGTGCTGAAGTGAAACTACATGAAATCTTTTGGTTATTTGGATTGGAATATACTCGTATAGGATATTTCAAAGGATGAGAGCTTACTCAAAAATTTAGTAAGCACTGACGTGAGGTCAGATTGCTTTGGCGCTCTTGTTGACCTACTTGCGAGTAAATATTCAAACCTTAACAAATCTATAAGCTCTCTGATCGGGTGAACAATAGTCTTTTTCCGTACTATGGGACAATGTGATGTAAATATGAAAGCCTAATGAATAAACAAACCTTTATCTCAATTTGAAAATAACTACTCATAATTTTCACCAAATTTTGTTCTATGCTTCTCCTAAAAACATACGTCATTGCTTTTCTGAGTTTTGACAACGCCATCAAATTCTTTCTCTATGATGAAAAATTTTTTTGATTAATATTACGTCTGTGCTTTTCTGAATTTTGACAACGTCATCGACATCGAATTCTACCTCTATGAATTCTATGAAAATTTTGATTGATATTACGCCAACTGACACTGATATCTAGGTCCGCAAGTTGTCAAACGAATATCGATCTGTGATGGCAAATCTTTCAATGACAAAGCTCGGACTTCATGACATTTCTATTTTTCTCTTGAGTAAATGAAAAAAATGATCATATCTTCAGAAGGGGGAAAGCTACGACAATGAAATTTGAGAAGGGGTAAGATATCGGTAACCTCAATATATATACGGATTTTTATTTAAATCTTAATGAAGTCTTAGGAGATATTGAGTATTGAAAATTTTTTTGGGAATTTTTAAAAATTTTCTAGCGTGACAATTTCTGCGAAATTTTGCAAGCCGTTTTGCTTCAGCCTCCTCAATAACATTCCAAGTATCAACTTGATCGGATGGATATTCTAGTAGTTATTGAGGAAACAAAATTTCAGATGCTCATAACTACTGAACCATCCGACGGATTTGGCCCAATAACGAACTTGACCGAGATATTTAGACAATTAACCTATTCTGAAAATATGAAAACTCTAGCTGAATTCTTTTGGATGCTAGAGAGGATACGGCCGGCCGGACAGACTCAACTTTCGCCACGAATTCTTCATTAGGGAGTCGAACCCAATCGATTGAGACCATTTTCGGCTCGATATTCCAAAATTACAGACATTCGGGCAAAATGATAGGCACTCTGTTCGGGTGAACAAGAGCGCCAAAAAAATGATTATATCTTCAGAAGGGAAAAAGCTACAACAATGAAATTTGAGGATGAGGAAGATATCGGTAACCTCAATATATATACGAATTTTTATTTAAATCTTAATGAAGTCTTAGGAGATATTGAGTATTGAAAATTTTTTTTTTGGGAATTTTTTAAAAATTTTCTAGCTTGACGATTTCTGCAAAATTTTTCAAGCCGTTTTGTTTCAGCCTCCCTCAATAACATTCCAAGTATCAACTTGATCGGATGGATATTCTAGTAGTTATTGAGGAAACAAAATTTCAGATGCTCATAACTACTGAACCATCCGGCGGATCTGGCCCAATAACGAACTTGACCGAGATATTTGGACAATTAACCTATTTTGAAAATTTGAAAACTCTAGCTGATTCCTTTTGGATGCTAGAGAGGATACGGCCGGCCGGACAGACTCAACTTTCGCCACGAATTCTTCATCAGGAGTCGAACCAAAGTAAAGAGTATTCCAAAATTACAGACATTCGGACAAAATGATAGGCACTCTGTTCGGGTGAACAAGAGCGCCAAAAAGAGGTATTCTTAAAGGTTATCGATGGAGTTGATATGTCTTTTTTGGCGCTCTTGTTCACCAGAACAGAGTGCCTATCATTTTGCCCGAATGTCTGTAATTTTGGAATATCGAGCCGAAAATGGTCTCAATCGATTGGGTTCGAGTCCCTGATGAAGAATTCGTGTCGAAAGTTGAGTCTGTCCGGCCGGCCGGCCGGTTGTATCCTCTCTAGCATCCAAAAGGAATCAGCTAGAGTTTTCATATTTTCAGAATAGGTTAATCGTCCAAATATCTCGGTCAAGTTCGTTATTGGGCCAAATCCGTCGGATGGTTCAGTAGTTATGAGCATCTGAAATTTTGTTTCCTCAATAACTACTAGAATATCCATCCGATCAAGTTGATACTTGGAATGTTATTGAGGAGGCTGAAACGAAACGTCTTGCAAAATTTCGCAGAAATCGTCACGCTAGAAAATTTTTAAAAATTCCCAAAAAAAAATTTTCAATATTCAATATCTCCTAAGACTTCATTTAGATTTAAATAAAAATCCGTATATATATTGAGGTTACCGATATCTTACTCATCCTCAAATTTCATTATTGTAGCTTTCCTTCTTCTGATGATATGATCATTTTTTTTCATTTACTCAAGAAAAAATAGAAATGTCATGAAGTCCGAGCTTTGTCATTGAAAGATTTGCCATCACAGATCGATATTCGTTTGACAACTTCCGGACCTAGATATCAGTGTCAGTTGGCGTAATATCAATCAAAATTTTCATAGAATTTATAGAGGTAGAATTCGATGTCGATGACGTTGTCGAAATTCAGAGAAGCACAGACGTAATATTGATCAAAAAATTTTTTATCATAGAGAAAGAATTTGATAGCGTTGTCATAACTCAGAAAAGTAATGACGTAAGTTTTTAGGAGAAGCATAGAACAAAATTTGGTGAAAATTATGAGTAGTTATTTTCAAATTGAGATAAATGTTTGTTTATTCATTAGGCTTTCATATTTGCATCACATTGTCCCATAGTACGGAAAAAGACTATTGTTCACCCGACCAGAGAGCTTATAGATTTATTAAGGTTTGAATATTTACTCGCAGGTAGCTCAACAAGAGCGCCAAAGCAATCTGACCTCACGTCAGTGCTTTCTAAATTTTTTTGTTGGTTTTTAGAGAAGGGAATTTGAACTTCGTATAAAGCTTAGTGAGAACTGTGAGCAGTTATCTTAAATTTGAGTTATATCTGTTAATTCATCATGTTTGTTGTATTAGTATTGAACTGTTCTAGTGTACGAAAAAAAACTTTACAATTAGCGCGCCAATGATCCTGATCATGACAGTTCTTGATGATCATCCAGTGTTCATAGATATTTCACGAGTGACATTCAAAAGCTTTTTTGAAATCACTCTAAATTTTATCGATAAATACCCACAGAGTCATTGATTTGTTATTGAATATCTCAAACCATCTGAAACAGGGGCGTAACTCAAACTTCAAGACCCCTCTCCCCAAGATTTATTAGTTGGGCCCCTTCGATAGATCTTTGATATTTAAGCTAAGGAAAAGGCGTTTCTTATCGGAAAATAATATTTCAATAACTCACCTTGAATAGAAGTGACGCCGTGCAACCTAAAGAAATATGTAAATTCAGAGTTTTGAAAACTTCCACTTCAAACTAAATAAGAGTGGTTTCATTTTCAAGGGCTTGTTCCTCTTACTAGAAGATAAATCGAAATATTGAATAATTTTTGAAAGAAAGCATCCGGATTGTAGAATTGAGAATTTCTCGCAGAAAGATATCATCTGCCAGACGGATTCTATTTAAATAACATACATCACTTTTATTCCTAGGTAGACAATAATAAATTTTCCAGAGTGAGACTGCAATTGCTAGTTACGTATTGAAGTTATACTTTCTATTTCTTATAATTATTTTTTTCGAAGAAAAATACTTTTAAAGGGTCTTTCAACAGGAACTTTGTTTTTTGAAATAAAATAAAACAACAAATTTTGATGAATCTTCATCAAAATCATCTGATTCAAATTTATTTTTGTATCACGAAAAGGAAAGTTTGGCAATTATGAATGAAAAATGATATCTGGCAAATGTCCACCACAACCACGCTGACAGAAGTAAAGTCTTTCATCGAAATTTTCAATCAGTTTTTGGCAAAATGTCGGATCTATTATCACATCACAGATTTTGAGTTTAAGGCTGCAATCGATTCGATTGGCTCCGTATAGACTCTGTCCTTGAGATAACCCCCAGAAAATAATCCAGTGATGTTAAATCACACGATCTGCATGTCCATTTAACAGTTGAATTTCGAGAAATTACGCAATCTACAAATTTGTTTTGCAATAAATCGACCGTCTCATTGGCTGTGTGACAAGTGGTAATATCTTGTTGAAACCACATGTCAGTGATATCTAAATCATCAATGAAAGGCCAAAATTGAGTTGTTAGCATCTCGTGATAGCGTGATTCATTTACCAAAACCGCATTTCCACCCTCCTCGAAAATAACGGCCCAATTACGCCTCCAGCGCACCATACAGTGACACGTTGGGCATGCAAAAGCTTCTCAATAATCGCACTAGGATTTTCAAATGCGATAATTCTGCTTGTTACGTACCCTGACAAGTGAAAATGAGCTTCGTCTGAAAAATGGTTTTTTTCAGAAAAACCAGCGGGTTGTTCCAGAATGAATAGAGTGATTCTACGGCGATGTGAATGGTCGTTGGCTTCAATTCCTGCACTAGTTAAATCTTGTGAGCCTTCAAAGTCATCTGGTTGTGTGGGGATAACCCCAGTTGTTGAAAACGTCGAGAAATTTATACATTTGGATCTTCTGCAACACTGTGAATTGCTTTAATTGTAACAATTGCCCAAGCATCTACAATTTATATGTCAAAAAAACTAACTGTCAATGCTGTCATGTGGTAGATGTGGTCACAAATGAAAAACAAAGTTCTTGTTGAGAGACCCTTTATATCATAAAATTTCTCTCGAATCATAAAAACCTTTCGTTGCAGCAACCTTGAAATGAGCATGCAGCTGAAACATTTAATTTCTAATTGAGAAGTGTCTAAGAGCATATATTTTACAATCTATGCAATTATCTGTTAAATAACTGAAATAACCTCTTCAGCGTGTGATGATAATACAACGTGTAATGAATTGTGTTAGTTCAGGCATGCATTTACCTTGGGATACTTTCAAGTAATAATTATGCTTACAGCGTTTGTATTTGAAAAAGATTCTTATAATTCGTTCGGCAATTCGGATTCGATCTAAAATCGGTGGCGGAGAATTGACACACTATCTTAATCTTTCTATTAGATATATTATTCAGTTGACCTGAATTTGTAAGAATAATAAGTCCAATTTTCAATTTGTCGAAGAAATAATTAGTTGAGTGAGTATTGCGAATTATTAGAGCCTGTCGGTTATACCGAATGTTGGACACTTTTGATAGGAAACCTCAATTTTTGAAGGAGTTCCAGAAAAATTAGCCTTAATGATACGAGGTCAATTTTCGTGAGAAAATGAATGATGAAAACCGTACATGGATATCTTGATTTATTCAAGGATGCAAGGTTTTTCATATTTCTACATTTATGACCCAACCCGTAACTTGCTCGTTTTTGAATATTTCTGTTTTCTGTTAAAACATTCTTCAGGCGCTTTTTTGAAAGGAATCCAATAGTGTTTCTTGTTTTTCATTAAAGAAAAAATTTTAAGGTATAACATAAACTTGCAATCTTTTTAGACTGTCCTATTCATGTACATATTCGTGTTTGAAATGAAATGGTCTTTTTGAATATATCTAATATTTGTTACTTTCCTTCTATTCGGAAACTTTGATTTTGTGGTTGTTTTCGAATTATTTCAGATGTATTTTCAAACTCAGGGTTGCTATACCTGAATATGACACAAATTACCTCAGTCTATACGTGCTGTAAACAATTAAACAATTATTATTAAATGTAGTTTACTTCACGAGTTGAGTGCACTTCTTTGAACTGAGTTTTGAACATAACAGAATATGTATTTTTCTGCTTGTTGACTCACTTTGTATGAAAATGGCGAAAAATATGACACGATAAAGTGTAAGAATTACATAAAAATGCTCGGGCTGCCAGCAATCTTTTCTTTGACCGATATCCTGAAACGAGATAACCATTTCTGGATATGTTCCTCTGATTGCAGCAAAACCTGATTAATCCGAAGGAATTTATCCCTACTTATGCGTTTCGTCCCTGGCGCACACATTTGGACTCATCAGTATGGGTTGTGTGCGCCATGCCATAGACGCAGGGGTTAGAAGTTTTGAGGAGCCGCCGGGAGTTGAACCCGGCACCTAGTACCTAGTCGGTGTGAAACTTGAGCGCAAACCTCTAGGCTACAGAAGCGCTGTGAACTAAGCTATGCGTGGCTATATAGAGTGCCGCCAAGAGATCCCTATACACTCCCCTGGCGCTGACAGAGTGCCGCTACAAAGCTATAGTCCAGGCAGTGGGTTATCATCTCATCCCTGTCATCATCCAATACCAGATCACCCGGTTCTCCACCAACACAAAGATATTTGGTTTTCTAAGTTGACATTTAAGCCCCACTTCTCGTATTCTTTAATTAGCTTGCGCATCATGTATTCCATGTCATCTTTATCACCGGATACAACAATATTGTGAGTAAAATGCACAAATAATTGCATTTAAATGGGATATATTTAATATAAAAGAGATAGAGTTTTGATTAAATTGCAGCCAATATAAAAAATTGCTACAATTAATTCGTTTTATTAAATCAATTACGCAATATTTTTTTACAAATGTCACTTCATATTGCAACAATTATATGTTCAATTTTATTCAAATATTTATAGTTTTCTTCAAGTAAATGAGGCGAATAATATAATCTCACGAGATTCTTGTCTCAAGAAACTGTAGTCGTTGCATCAACTGACAGAATTTACGTCAACCGTACCTTCGTTCTATTGAACAAATAAAAATGAAACGAACGAATGGTTTCGTTAAAACCTATTTAGAATAATGTATTTGTATCAATCAATTATGGATATTGAGACAAGTGCATAAACAATTTCTTGTAATTGTATGTTTATGTTGAATCAGTTGTTTCTTTCATTTCGCTGAAATGTAAAAAGTTTCAGGCGAATGTTTTAGCTGTTCTCTATAATCAACTTGGTTGTTTTAATCAAAAAAAATAGTTCATTCGGCGTAATCAATTTTAGATTAATTCAAATTAAAATGGTTTGATTGAAAAAAAAATTCTCAAACTCCTGAGGAGTTTGAGCGCAGAATTTTATTTTTTACAGTGTACGGAGATGTCATTGCAAATAACTTGCTGTTTCTTCATGCTTTTTCCGGATGTGACGCAACTTCAGCTCCTTACAATATCGGTAAAATGAAATTTGTGAAAACCCTAGAGAAACATTTAGAGTTTGCAAGTGGAACGGCTTTGTTTCCCAACAAGAGAGTTGGCCCTGCTTTGCTCACTGTAATTGGTGAACGTTTTTTTATCTCTTTATACGGTGGTAATAAAGATGATAATTCTCTTGACAGCCTAATTGTAATTGTCAATAATTGAATTGTATTTCAATTTTCAACTTTGTTTTATGAGGGACAATATAAATTTTATCCTACGCAGGTAGAAAGCGGTAAATAATACAAGTCGAACATTAAGAACGCGTTGTGAGCGTTGAACAATTGACAAAATGCGTTCCGGCTGTTTAACAATTACCAGAACGCGTTGCGAGCGTTTAAAAACAACCAAAACGCGTTCTGTGCGTTCGAAGACAGCCAGAACGCGATGTGGCCGTTTTTTCCGGCCACTGAGCGTTTTCGGTCTTCGGGTCTAACATATATACTCATGGTCTCTGTCAAGGAGAAGAAACTTCAGTAATATCAGTGTTTGGAAAATCATAGATAATTTTTTCTGGCTTTGAGTGAAAAAAAAAGGAAAGTGACAACCTCTTGCCTTGGAAGTTTTCATAGAAATAATGGTTTTCATGATTTGGAAATTTTAAGAAGAAAATTACAAATGTATGATGATAACATCCAATAATTCTGAGGTTTTTTTGGAATTTCTTACTAGAAAGGGGTGGTTTATAATCTTGAAGTAGAAAGAAATTATAGTAGAACAACAAAAATCTATGTTTATGGTGTTGAATTTTTTTACCAAAAAATTAGTATTTTGTATCTTCCTTCTGGATATGAACCTCATCGGATGAAACATGAGTGAGTGAATCATTTTTTAGAGGGAAAATAATGTTTTCAAACAATTCAGATTCAATAGTGGATGCTGTGGAAGGTATTTTTCATTCAAACTAAACTGGACTACAGAGGGGTATTTGCCCAATGTAAAAACTGAAAATGCTTATAACTTTTCAACGCAGCTGAATATGGATAAACCGTAATGGAAAAAGTGTTTTTTTTTTGACGTCAAGAATCTATGGTTGAAATTAACGCAGTGGTCAAAGACTCACCCTGTATATATATATATATATATCATTCATATTGTATAGATAGCATATAAAACTCATTTATTCTTGACATCACTTTGTTGGCCTCATTAACAGTAAACGAATGACATTTTCTGAAATTTATATGTATTATTTTATTGCCAATAAACGGCGCCATTTCGTCAGAAGTGTAAAATAAAAAAATCAACTAGAGCTTCTCTGAAAATAGAATTTTGTAATTCTTTGACAAAGTCACTAGGACAGACTTGTTCAGGTCCAGCAATAGTATACTCCAATAGACTAAGCGCTCTGTCTCACTCGCAATAGTTACTGTATACGCTCCTTGCTCTCCGAACTACTGCTCACTTTGAATGCGTCTGGCAAGATGATAGAACCGCCAAAACTGTCCGGCTATTATGTAAACATAGATTAATAGGCCCTCATAAAATTATATATAAAATTGAGGTTTTATAATATAACGTAAGTATAATTATAAATTATAATACTTTAAGGGTGTCCGGCAGAGGGTTGCAACCATACTAACTGTCTGGCAATGAGCAACGCGAGTTTTGATATTATTATTAAATATAAAAAAATTTAGTTTTATTTTATGATAAATTTGAGATGGAATTTTATACACCTTTGTTACATGTTACCTGCCAAAGCCACCGCTGCCTCAGCTTCATTCTTACCTGCACTAGGGACACACATAAAAAAATTTTCAGCTTTTATAAAAATCCGAAGGTCTGACACTCACGGGCTCTTGCTATATTAGAGAAACATATTTGAAATTTGTCGCTTTAAAGTTGATCTCGCATTTCCAAACAGACATTCTGGAAAAGTTCTAAGCTGAGAGAGTCTTTAAGACCAGATTTAACTATCCCACTCATTATTCTTCGGAATCGGATTGGGTGAATCGGCCATAGGACCCTGAGGTGTGTATCTCCCATGGAGGAACCAGGAAAATTTCAATACCAAATTTCCTTTGAGTACCATGCCAAATTCTTCACAAGTTTACATTCAAATTCAGCAACTTTCATATCTCTGAGGTGAGAGGCAATTTGAAGGAAGGTCAGATTCAGTAAAAAAATTACGTTCGGAAAGAATTCAATCATATTTATATCGTAATTTTTTGCCTTATGTTTAATGTAATAATAAATTTGATCACCACTGATTGAGCCTCGCGTATGTCCCAGTGGATGTTTCATTTGAAGTGTTCATTGTGAAAATATTCATAGGAATAGATAAGTATTTTCGGCAGTTTCAGGAGAAAACATCCGAAATATCTGAAATTGATGTTCGATATGAGTTTTTGATCTGGTCCTGACTAATGAGAAACTCAAGTTGGTCGACGTGGAGTAGGTATATTTCATAGTACTCCTCAGAGGCGAAAACAAGAATGCAGAGGAAACCACGAGTTTTCAATTGAATGTAGCTGCAGCTAACTTCTGTCAATTGAATCTTGAAATTGATAGCGAGCAATCATATAATTCATTGTAATTAAATTGAACGAGTCATTCTTGTAAAGTGCGAATATATTAAAGATAACCTGAAAATGAAGTTATTTTGTTTTTGGTCATCCTGTTAATATTATGGTGTTTGTATAATTGAGACACTGTGAAGAAGCAATAAATAATTACGAAGGTTGGGTTAAAACAACAAAAGTACCCCGTACTTGAGTCTCTATTTCGTGAGGCATTCATATTCATATTTAAAAGTCTCTAATTCTGGACTACTGAATATAATCAATACTAAATTTTTGAAATAAATGCCTTAGATCTCGGTCACTGAGAAATATTTCCGTAGAAAGTAGTATTCGTTTCAGAATGTCATCAAAAGTTTCCTCCTTCTGAACAATGATCAGCAAGGAAAACATCTTTATTATCGTGATTTACACGTCAAATATGGGAAACCATAAAATTGAATAATCAAGTTTTAATTAAATCATGTTTTCTGGTGTGATATTCGGTGCATATTCCGTTATTACAACATTTCTTACAAATCTCTGAATGTCGAACAATGAAGACAATCGAGATTAAATCAGGTGAATTGCTAGAGGCCGAAGGTTGAACAATGTGGAATTATTTTACCGAAGGTACTAATTGGTACAGTTAACCAATGAATACTTTTCTTCACCTCTAGGTCTAGGTCAATAGACGGTCGGAAGTATGGAAATAATAAATTTATGTAATAGAACAACCGATTATTTCACTTTTCCATACATAAATATGCAGATCGTTGCATTCAAATATTTACATAAAATAATATTCAATTGTGTTTAGAGGGTTTTGATACAATCAGCAAAAACATGTTATTCATACCTTGGGCCTACATCAATAATTAATGATCACAATCACAATGGATACGATTAGGAACTTGAGTCGTCGATAACACAGGCCTACAAAAAATATTGTTTGGTGCCTAGAATTTTTGAGCAAATTTTAACTATATTTCTATTGCTGAATCTAAATATGATAGCAGTTTTTCTGTATCAGCTCTAGATTTTTAGATAAATTTACTTATCTATCAATGCTTTTTTCTATTCAATACTTTCAAGTATGAGTGTTGTAAAATTTATACAAGAGATAGATTCTTGCATATTTTCCTTATTGTCAGTCTTCATTTGTAACAAATTGAATTTAAAATAATAATATTTATTATAATTATTATTTTAATTCATTTATTACAAATAGAAGACTAAAAATATGAGATATATAACTGAATGGTTGACAAACTGTTAACAAGTGGGATTCAATCCTATTTAGTGTCATCCAGTTAGTTCCATAGAAATCCGATATATGCAGTTAAGAGTTGAGGTTAGTTTGTGAATTCCCGCGGTGCAGATAGATAGAACTTAGCGTCATATAAAATTTCTCTTTAGTAACGAGTTGTTGAAAAGTAAATCTAAAAAGTAGATTGTTAATGTGAATTGTTGTATTTGTGTTGTTGAATAGAAATGAGTTAAAGTAGAAGAAGCTGTGTACATCATCCTGATATTTTTTGCTACATATGCGGAGAATACACGTTCTTGGAAAACAGAAAAACTATTAGTGACTTTGTGAAGAGGGCTTATCTTGGATATTTTGGTGTTAAGCTTGGTGATCAGGATAAAACCTGGGCACCACATATTGTCTGTAAAACTTGTACAGAGCATTTACGACAGTGGACTATCGGGAAAAGGAAAAGTCTGAAATTCGGAGTACCAATGGTTTGGAGAGAACCAAAAAATCACTTCGATGACTATTATTTCTGCCTAGTAAATATTACTGGAATCAATCAAAATAACAGTAACAAGTTGACTTATGCAGATTTTGTCTCTGCAAGACGTCCAAGAAGCGCCAATTCCAACTTTTCAGCAGCTACCAGAACTCTGTGAGGACACATGTGTCTCTGATCAGAATTCTGGCACTACTGAAGGTGACAGTGATTTTGAAACGATGTCATCAATTTCCCAATGTTTCAACCAAGATGAGTTAAATGACCTCACTAGAGATCTCAACCTGTCGAAAGAAGCTTCTGAATTACTAGCTTCCAGGTTGAAGGAAAAAAATTTACTTGAACCAGGAACGAAAATTACATTTTATCGCACAAGGGAGAAAGATCTGCTACCTTTTTTCTCTGAAGTACAAAATCTTGTATTTTTCTATGCTATTAGAGAACTCCTGGTAAAAATGGGTCTTCCTGAATATTTTCCGGATGATCTTATTTATTGAAAGCTCAAAGCGAAGTTTGAAATGTGTTTTTTACATAATGGGAACAAATATGGCTCAAATGAAAGAGCAATATGACAACATAGCTTTGGTTTTGGAAAAGATAAAGTATCATGAACACCAATGGGTGATTTGTGTAGACTTAAAAATGGTAAATGGTTAAAAGTAGCCACACAAAGTATCCTTGTTTCTTGTGCCTCTGGGATAGCAGAGAGAAAACATGGATGTTGGGGGAAAGAATATCATCAATGATCCTTTAGTTCCGCTAGAGAAAATCATGTTTCCTTTGTGTTTTCTTACAGAAGAAACTATTCATTTGATAGAAGTTATATTCTAGAAGGAATCCCAGCAGTGTTTCTCCTCTTTCATTCCTTCCTTCTGTTCCGTAATTACCTAGTGCCAAAGTTTGGATAGTCTTAAAAGTAAGTAGGAATCTGAATGTTTTCGTTAATGTTTTCTGTATTAAAGTGATTACACATTGCGTAAATTCATTTCTGTGTAGCATGCTCCGATTTAAGGTTATGTTGTACGTTTTGAGAAAAATGTGAACGGGTTCAAAAGTAACATAGCCCTATGGGTACAAAAGTAACATGTTACTTTTGTCCTAGTGGTGATTTAATTATTATTTTTTTAGTTGTATTTTTTTCAACAGAATGCCCCATCAACGCATTAGAAAAACTAAACGAGAAACCACGGACACAGGAGTGTATCAAAAAGCGGCTGAAGAGCATTTTAAAGATGCTGCAACCATTAGAGGCCTGGCAAAAAAATATAATGTTTGCCATGTAACATTATATAGATTGATAAAAAAAATAAAAGCAGGAAATGCTACCACTGTTGTGGGCTACCGTTGCGTCAATCGTGTTGTTACCAACGACGAAGAAATTAATCTACGCGACTACTTAATCGAGTGCTCAGCAGTTTATTTGGGGTTATACCCAACTGAAGTACGTAAACTGGCATACGAGTTAGCGCTTAAGAATGAAAAATCATTTCCTATAAACACGATACTCGAATGGCGGGTAAGGAATGGTTGACTGGTTTTTTTAAACGACACCCAAGCCTGTCTTCAAGATGTCCTCAAGCAACAAGTCTGTCTCGGCATCAAGTTTCAACGAGCATAACGGGAGTACATTTTTTGAGAACCTTGCTGATGTTATGGATAGGTACCAATTTGAGCCAAAAGATATCTGGAACATGGACGAAACAGGGGTGACCACTGTCCAAAAACCTAGCAAAATTGTAACCCAAAAAGAAATTAAATAAGTAGGTGCAGTAACATCGGCAGAACGAGGAAGATTAGTAACTGTTGCTGTTGCCATCAATGCTCAAGGCGGACACATCCCACCCTTTTTCGTAGTCTCACTGATACGATTCCAAAACCACATGATCCGGGAGGGTTCTGTTGGACGTACTGGAGCGGGCAATTATAGTGAATGGATGGAAAATACAGAAGTTTATTTGTGTTATTAGTATATGATAAAAATATAAAATAAATAATTTGTTGATTTACCATGTATAGTATTGTATTCATTACCCACCCCTTCGGCTTGTTACTTTTGACCCACAACCAGTTACTTTCGACCTGCCTACGTGGTCGAAAGTAACAAGTGGCGATTTTTTTTTAAATTTCTATAATTCATATAAAACACACTATAATGTGATAATTCGAGTTGCTAGAGTAAAGAATATAAACTGAATTTTTATATAGTTAAATTAAATGAATGGCACTAGTAACACCCAGCCACAAATCAAGGTAAAAGTACAAAGTGTTACTTTTGTACCCGGTCTCCACGATTAAAAGAATTGTATTCCTCTTTCAGGATGCGCTATTGCGTGAATAAAAAATATATCAAGTTAAAAAAGTTCACATAAACTCGCATCATTCAGTCACTAACCACCTTCATAGGGTGTCGAAAATTCAGGCTTAAAAGTACTTCCACCCTTTTTACCAGCAAGTTCAATTGAACCTCTCGCAAACTTGAGAGTAGGTGAATTGAATTTAGCGCAAGCAGGTAGCAAATCGGTGCATAATTCAAAATGATCCAATGTGACTTTGGTAAACATTTTCTTTAACCGAATAAATTTTTCTAAGGGGTTTAGGTATCACCGTTATTTTTTGCACGTCAGTGTTTTGCTTGACAAAAATTTCCTTTTCAGACTATGGGGTCCCTACCAACATTGTCAATTTTAAAAGGACCCATGAGACATTTCAACTCTGAGTACATCAATGACATAATTGAATCAAGCTTTTCCAACTTGAACGCAGCGGATAGAATTGCACTTATCTTTGAAGATGGTAAGTTTTATAAATTGAATTCAGTTGATTCATAATTAGTAATGTAGTAGTCTGCTTTCTTTATGATAAAGTTGTCAAACATCATTGAAATAATAATTACTACAACCTCAGCGAAAATTAATTTTAGCCATTAATGTTACCGTTCAGAGTTGTTCGGTTTTTTTATCAATTAATAACTACTACTATAGATTCGAAATCATAAAAATTATTGCAACAGGTGGAAATCATTTCAAATGAAACACATTATTTCAATCTAGACAACGATTAATCCTTCATTGAGAAAAAAACAGAGCGGGAGAAAAATTTAGAATGTATGAATAACTATGAAGAAGAAAGCAATATCTGAGGAGTAAAAATATTAATATATACGGGGTCTGTAAATTAAGTAATAAGACGGAATACTTTTTGATTTTTAATACAAAAATTATTATTATTCAATATTGTCACCTTCAAAATAACTTCCTTGTGAGGCCACACAGCGCTGGAGATATTATAGCAATGCTGTAACTCCGATACTAAAATAACCTTCAGCTGCTCGGTTTCAGCCATTCGACTGTCCCAAAATGGTTTCCCTTGAGGTAATTTTTCAATTTTGGGAAGAGAAAAAAGTCACAAGGACTCAAGTCGGGCGAATAAGAAGGCTATAGAGCCACAGGAATGTTTTTACTGGCCAAAAACTCGTTTATTGAAATGGTGTTTTGGAACCGTTTTTGCGCAGATTTTTCTCATCCCCAATGTATTGGTCAAAATTTGATGAACGATGGTGTGAGTAAAATTTAACTCTTCCCCTATCATTCTAACCTTCAACCAACGATCTGAACGCACAAGATCCCGGATTCTGTCGACATTTTTACCGGTTCTTGAAGATGAAGGCCTTCCACTTCATGGTTCATATTAGATCGACTCTCTTCCTTCTGAAATTGCAAAACCTAATAGCACACCGTTACTCGAAATTGATGTCATTCATTTTCAGAACACAATAGAAAAAACTGTTTCAAAAAAATAACCGCTACGCACAACAAAAACACTTGAGCGAGGTCAAACTCGAACTGAAGGTGGATCACATGTTCCTCTACCGCCCCACAAAGCCCCGCACTTCCAGTGTTGCCAGATCAAACGCAACGTGGCCAGTCTCATTACTTAATTTACATACAATGATTTGGTATAAAGACTTGTGTAAAATGTATGGCAAATCTATTGCAGATTACTTCATTTGATTGAAAATTTCCTCAAAGCGGGTCTTTTAAATTTCTTCGTAGCATACCAGATGCTGTGATCATTTTAGTCATATGAATTCTCTATATAGGGAGTGACTTAATTGAAATAAAAATTATAAATATGTCAATATTCCAGGTGAAGGAAATACAGTCAAACACACATACACCGAGCTCAATATAATCACTAATAAGCTCGCAAGAGTCATCAAAAACACCATCACCCAAGAAAAGCTACCGAGAAACAATGATGGCGATTATTTGGTGGCTGTGAACCTGTTACCCACTGATCGATTGGTATTGATACTCCTCGCTATATGGAAAGCAGGTGCAGCGTACCTTCCATTAGATCATGCTTTCCCTGGTGCAAGAATTGAACATATCATGAGAGAAGCTAAGCCTGCTCTTGTCATTCACGATGAAGGTAAGAAATATTCTTCATGAATCTTTTTCTCTGAAAGATACTTACTTTTTCTTCAAAACTGCATATGAACTGACGATTATTGTTATTGTTGTTGCCCTTAATCTGAACAGAGTGACTTTATGTGAATCGAAAGAAAAATAAGATGAATTTGTGTTGAGAGTCTAATATTCAGGAGACTAATTTTATGAATCACTTCAATGAAATATTCTGTAAGCGCTGACGTGGGATCAAGCTGCTTTATCTCTCTTTTTAAATCACATGTCAAGTTATTCAAATCCTGGAAATTTCAACTCCGAATGAGTTAGTTTGTTTTAATTCACTGACTCCACCTCGAATCTACACTGTAAATTCCATTATACTTTTTCATTCCGTTCAAGAGTTATCGTGCTGTCGTGAAGATCAATTTCGAGAAAGCTTCTCGAAAAAAATCAGGAAGCACTGAAGTGAGATCAAAATACTATGGCCCTCATTTTAAACTACTTGTAATTTTCCGATTCTTTAGAAAATGTATCCGTGACATTATTACTTCATCAGTTCGGACTGGTGTTGGCAGATTTTCATACTGGTGTGAAAACAGCAAACCGAGATAGCAAACTTTGACCTTGAAATCCTCGAGCGCGCTCGAAAGATTGCGCGGAGAACGATGAAAAAATTTATTTTTTCCGAAACATTTGATCGATTTCAATTCTTATGTCTTATGATATTTTGAGAAATCGCAAAATTGTCACTTATTGTGCCCCCCTTCGACCCCCTTCAGGTGTAAGTACATGCCGTATGTGCAGATCCTGCTTGCTATGGGTCCTCAATATTACTACCATATTTGATCGCGATCCTATGTACAGTTTTTGAGAAATCGCAAAATTGTCCCTTTTTGAGTCCCCCTTCGGCTTCCTTTAGGTGTAAGTACATGCCGTATGTGCAGATCCTGGTTGCTATGGGTCCTCAAGATATCTACCTAATTTGATTGCGATTCTATGTACAGTTTTTGAGAAATCGCAAAATTGTCACTTTTCGTGCCCCCCTTCGACTCCCTTTAGGTGTAACTGCATGCCGTATGTACAGATCCTGGTTGCTATGGGTACTCAATATTACTACCAAATTTGATCGCGATCCTATGTACAGTTTTTGAGAAATCGCAAAATTGTCACTTTTGAGTCCCCCTTAACCCCCTTTAGGTGTAAGTACATGCCGTATGTGCAGATCCTGGTTGCTATGGGTACTCAATATTACTACCAAATTTGATCGCGATCCTATGTACAGTTTTTGAGAAATCGCAAAATTTTGTCACTTGTTGAGCTCCCTTCGACAACTCGTAAATGTAGGATAATGCCCTATGTACTCTGAGATGTCCTTTTTGTCCTCAATACAGACATAAGAATTGAAATCGATCAAATGTTTCGGTAAAAATAAAATTTTTTGAATCGTTCTCCGCGCAATCTTTCGAACGCGCTCGGGGATTTCAAGGTCAAAGTTTGCTATCTCGGTTTGCTGTTTTCACACCAGTGATTTTCATTGATATGAGATCTAACAAACAATGGCTTACTTACTGAGTGTGGTGGTCGAGAGCACTTCAATAGACGCAAAATCAATTCTGGAATATCTGGGAGTTATTTGAACGAATAATCTGAACTGTGTGACCAAAAAAGCATAAAAAAATCACAAAGTTACAGAGGACAATGTCATGCTTCAAAGGACCTAGTTAAAGTAAGAGAAGGCTACTGAATGAAGTGACGCTCTGCATTATCATCTAATGCAGCGCCGATGTACAGGTAAGCTAGGCAGCTCCAAAAAAAAAACTGCATAGACGGGATAAAGCCTAGAGGAAGGTACTGCTTAGAGTGGTTTCAGTATGAAGAACTGTGTCAGCGCATGTGGTTTCTGGTTTACAGCCAGGTGACCTCATGGTGGCTAGGAAGTGCATTTTGTATAAAATGGGAGGATGCCTGTTTGGATATAGGAGAAAAGCCGAGGAAAGAAGTCTGAAAGTAGCAAGAGAAATGGAAATCTCAGGGAACAGTTACCTGGGCAAAAAGGCGGATATCCCTGATGAAATCAAGAATGGAATGAGAATATAGAACAACTTAATTTGTGTAGTATCTACTCCTTCTGGATACATTAGACAATTAGTCGTCTATGTTAGCGATAGGGTCATTTGGATAATCAAGAGAATTTCCTTCACGAATGTGTTGTGTGGAACGGGGAAAGGTAGATGATAGAGCATACGAGAGAATTTCAAGTGGTGATAGAGATCATCCCGTTCGTCGTTCATTACTAGTATAAAGGAGGATAAGTTGGTGGATAAACAGGAGAAGGGATGAAGAAGACTTCACGGTCTTTAACGCGCTTATTCTAAAGTCTTGAACAGTGTTATACTAAAACAACCGCCACAATGAATGAAAAACTCTATTTCCCAAGTTTCTTACAGGGAGTGCGGCAAAAGTCCGTTTATACTGTCTGGTATTCACGCATGAGCGTATTCTTGGCCAGTATCGTAGGGCGGAAGGAGGTAGCTGAAACATAGCGTAGTTGTGTTGTCCGCGTGTAGTAGTGTTGTTGTGTACGTTTACAGTGAATTCGTTGCCATGGCTGCGCGTGTAAAATACACGAGGGAAGAACGTGTTTGTTTGCTCACTTCTTACCTGAAACTAGGCGGAAATTATGCTGAAAGTTTCGAAGAATTTTGCCAGCGCTTTCAAATAGGCAAGTTTCCACCAGACAAATGGTGCATAAAAAGTATCATAAATTCTTAAGTACGGGTTCCGTAGTCGACGCACTGCATACAGGTCGTTTTCCGTTTCTTTTGTTTTACCGTGACTAAACGATGCCGCATGTGTGTTGAAGAAGGGGGGCACAATTCGAAGAGAAAATCTGAGGCCACAAGTAATTATTCATGTAATATTTTTCTCGAAAATAAATTTATTTGCAATTATTCTTGCTTTTGTTCTCTCATATGCGAAACAGTTAACTGAATTTTGCCGCACCCTGTATTATAAGATCAAAGATCAGCATTGATCAATTTCTTTAATTAAATTCTCTTGGGTTAGGGTCGTATCATGCATGTTTGATTACACCTCCTCTGTGGCGATACTTTGGTATTCCTCCAAAACCAGGGAAGCAGATATTTCCTTCTCTTTAAAACCAACTAAAAATATGTATATCTATTCCATCCGAAACCATTTAGAATATATTTCTCTTAGTAAGCACTTGTCTTTGAAATGACTTATAGATTCAAATCCAAATTATTCGTAATCAAATCTACTGAAACTTTACAGGACCCTAACGAGCGGTGCGTTAAACTTTTTCAGAGTACTATTTTGGGTTATCAATTCTGACGAAGCGTACACTCCTGACCTTGCATCAGCGCTTTTCTACATTTCATAACTTTTATCTTCTAGTACAGAATAACATTTCTAACAAAACTACAGTTTTTGCGGTTTTTCATTCAATCCGCTTCTCTTGGCGCTTACAGATCCCCGTCTTAGATTATTATTTTTCTATGTTCATTTCAACACTCCATCATATCTGGTCAAGTGCTCATTTATCTCTTATTATCCATTTAATTTCGAAACACCATTCTGTACGCATTCAGCTTCTTTTTGATGGACCTTCAATTATATCATAATTCATAATCAATACTCCTGCACTATTTCACGGTTGAGTGGACCTGGAAATATGTAGCCAAGAATCAGATACCGTATGGAAAACACTAACTTGTGATCGATAGGATCTGCGATATGATCGGGACAAGAATTATAGAATGGATAATATATTCTTCGTACCGTTAAAAAAAATTCAGGAAATGAAAAATCGTTTGAAAGTGTTCTTTATGCAGGGATACACGCTCCGTTTGACCGGAGAGGACAACGTCACATGTATACCTGCGCAGTTCTGCCTCTTGTGTGGGGACGTTCCTATAAACCGGACGGGTCGGGTGTTCGTTAGCGCCGACGGTACGGTGCCACTAGAGCGGGTCGAATTTCAAATTTCCTCCGGCGACCTGTGCAGACTCAGTGGCGGATTTACAAATTTGCCGCTAGTAGGCCGTTCAATTTTTGCCGCCCCTACTAACTTGAAATTCAATACGTTAGTTTAATTTCATTATTAGTATGATTGTGAACTTAATGAAATTTTTGTCAGTTACTAGATCATTTTTGCAACCCGCTATGTACTGAAGATTTTAATGATGACCTAATAAGTTTATTTGACAGGCAAAACAAAAAACTCCCGAATTTAAAGCGTAAAACCTCTGTAACTTTCAAACGGCTCAATCGATTTTCATCAAACATGTCTAAGAACACTCGCCCGTAAAACACCTGTAATACAAAAAAAAACTAAATTGAAATCGGTTCATTCGTTCGGGTGCTATGATGCCACAGACAGACATGTCAAACTTATAACACCCCTCTTTTTGCGTCGGGGGTTAAAAATAGCAGCATTATCTAATCATAAGGTGGGGAAAGGCATGATATACCTACACTATATGAACACAGACAAAATAATGAGTGGTCAGAAAACATTGTTTTTGTTACATATTTTTTATGGCACTTTACAGTTTAAAAACAATACAAACAATTTCTATTAAAATATAACATGTTAACAATCAGTTAATGGTGACAGACAATGAGATCAAATAAGTTTTACATTATTTTCTTGCGAGATTTTAAATTTGCAAAATCATCAATTATATCGTCGTATGAAATCTTTTTCATAAGTTCTGACTCTATGCACAAAAGAGATAAAGGATTAAGCTTTTCTTGACTTAAAGTAGATCGTAGATAGTAGTGCTATATCCAAGTTTGGATAAATTTGCTTCAAATCCTGTTTTCGCAGAAACAAAGATAGACTTTACTAATAATGCAAAGTTTGATCAAAATCGGTCTAGTAGTTTTGGTGTGAATGAGCAACAATCCAAACAACTAAACATCCAAACTCACTTCCACAATCCAAGACTAGTGAAAAGTTCGGCCGCAAAGTTCAATATTTAGCACGACCATCAACAACGTCTGCCTTCACGCGTCTGCCGCGTTCCGGTTGCTCACTCGGGTATCTGCCCCCGTTCCGCACCTCACCAGCGCTATTGCCGCCCCACAACCGCCGAATTGAAAAAAATAAATATGTGGTCCTCCACCAATTACTTTAAAGAATATCCATGAATATTTTCAAAGAGATTTGACCACGGAATCACGTAGTTCCATACAAACGTTGACCCCCTTAAGGGTACAATTTTGATAAATATTTTATGCTAAATGTTAAACCGGACTTCAGACTACACAATTCAAGGAGATTCATGTAAAAGTGCCCAGTAGTTTTAGCATGACGTTCATTCAAATAAACGGACAGACAGATAAACAAGAAATTTAAAAAAAATCTAATTTTTCTCAGTTACTCATCTTAAGCCATCCTAGCGATTTTTTTTCGAATATCTTTAATGTACAGACTATTTTAGGTTTACGATTTTATTGTTATATAGATTGTGTACACGTATAATTATAAAAAAAAATCTGTAGAAAAAAAAATTTGCTAAATTTGCCTCCCCTCTAAATCTGCCGCCCTAGGCACGGGCCTACTTGGTCTATTGGTAAATCAACCACTGTGCAGGCTTGAATTATTAAATTGTATTAAGTATGAATTACAGTTTGGAGATGGTCATTTGTTCCGTAGTTCCTTCGAAACCCTGCCTGTTCCTTCGATTGGTAGAAATCGAGCTTGTTTTCTAATCTCATTGTTATTACTCTGGTGAACAGTTTGTAGAGTTGGTTTAATAAACTGATAGGGCGGTAATGTTCGAGATCCGTTTTGTCTCCTTTTTTGTGAAGCAAAATTGTTATGGCATTGTTCTAAGACTCAGGTATTGACTTTTCTCTTAAACACATGTTGAAAAGTTTCTTAATTTCGAGTAGAAGTTGTTGTCCTCCATTCTTTAGGGCCTTAAAAACTTTACCGTCCTCCCCTGGCGCCCTGTGTAAAAACTCTTAGAAAACCGTTTTCGTCCGAACTATAGCATCGAACACGACAGAACTCGACCGAACGATCCCCCAACAAAGAATGGAATAGATGCGCGTCCTTTGCCTAGTCAAGCCCAGACAACCTAGTGTAGTGTTCCTAATCTAAAATTGTTCCACACTTTTGTTTGTTCCTGTTTTTCAAAGTTGTACTGTTTTATGAAGTTCTTACTATGGACAGTGAAAAGTTGATAAGTTTGGTTGAAGAACATGTTCCACTGTGGGATATGCGAGACAAAATGATATCATCGTCGAGATGTTCAAAGGAATCAGCCTCCTCCAGCCTGTGGAAGAGCTTCTAGAACCAAGTCTAAGAGAAAATTTGAAAGTTCATCTGAGGTTCCTTTTCTTTACATAGAAAAAGAAAAAATTAAACTGCTTCAAGAAAATTCTGCGTTCAAACAAAACCCAGATTATTTGTTTCTGCAAAGTCTGCTTCCATATTCAATGAAAATTCCGGAAAGGAAACTAGAAGTAAGAAATAAATTACAAAACGTTCTGATTGACGAACAATCCAGGCAAACGAATTACACGTCAGTGACACGTCCCTTGGCTTCTCTTTCTCCTCTGTCTTCGTACAACTCTACTTCCCCTGCTTACAGCTCTACAACTTCCCCTGTATGTCCACAGCAGGGCAATTCTTTTGAGTACAATCATGAAACACAAATGGATTGTAACCCTGTCCAAACGTACTTCTATTCCTTTTAATATAACCTTATTGTGACAGCCAATCGTTCATTCGGTGATATAGTTTCTCGAATTAGAGTGCCAAAGCTTTAATAATTAAATGAAATTCGGATAGATAGTACACAGCAGACTTATCTTCCTAACATCTATAGAAATGCTACGCGGTGTACGACAAGGAGACACCATATCACCGAAACTGTTCATCACAGTAATGGAATATGTTTTTGAAAGGTTATATTGGGACGAGAAAGGAATTCTTATAAACGGGAAAAGATTAAACAACCTTCGATATGCTGATAATATCAGACAAAATAGATGAAATGGGAGAAATGTTGGTAGAGTTGAAAACTGCGTGTTCGAAGGTAGGATTAAATATAAATTTAAAGAAAACCAAATTCATGACAAACTTAGTACCTAATGATCACCTTACAGTAAAATGTAAAAATGTAGAGCTCGTGGAAAAGTACATTTACCTCGGACAAGAAATTACCATCGGAAAAGACAATCAGACGTGCGAAATTAAAAGAAGAATAACCGCAGCCTGGGCAGCATATGGTGCATTAAGAGCCACGCCAATTTGTATGAAGAGAAAGGTTTTTGACCAGTGCATACTCCCAGTCTTGACATACGGAGGAAAAACAACCACCTTAACAAGAAAAAGTGCCCTCAAATTAAGAGTAGCCCAAAGACGCATGGAAAGGTCAATGCTAGGAATTACTCTAAAAGATCGAAATACAAATGAAAACTTAAAAAATAGAACAAGTATTACAGACGTGGCGGAGAGAAAATTAAAGCGGAACTGGGCCGGTCATGTCGCACGTTTAGGGGATGGACGCTGGACACACAAGCTGATGGAATGGAGACCAAGAGCAGATAAGCGCAATCGAGGACGACCACCAATGCGCTGGAAGGATGATATTGTGAAGATCGCCGGCAACTGGCTTCAGGAGGCCAGAAATCAGAAGAAATGGAGGAGAACAGGGGACGCCTATGTCCAGCAGTGGACGTAAAGGGCTTTGATGATGATGATGTTTAAGGCTGTACATCACCTTCTTTGTGCCCATACTATTTCAATGCTAATTTACTTCAAGAATAACGCATAAACCGTTTGTCGGATTTCAATTCAAAATTTGAGTGAGCATTGGCATGAGTATTCCCTAGTGCATACCTTCCGCCGATTTTTGATATGATGATTAGTTTTTGGCTAATTACACTTTGAAAATTGAAATACTCTTCAGATGGAAATATTTCCTCAAGGAAATATTTTATCGAAAAAAACTCATAGGTAGTCGTTCGGTATTACATTGAACTTTGAAATTAGCTAATTTTTTTTTTCAATTTTCTCAATTTTCGAGTTATTCTCGTTCTTGTATTAAATAATTGTATTTGGCCCGCCTCCCAATGGTTGACACCTCTTTACGGCAGATGGGCCAATAGAATCTTATCCTTTATGATCATATGACCCCAGGTATGGTACTATTTTTACCAAATTCAGGGACAATTAAATATATGCCGTAGAGAATATTGCGACTTCTTTTTTATTGCGATAATGATTTCCATGGGGAAACCATAATAAGGGATCGGAATTTCTGGAGATATACGATGCTTCCAAAATTAGAGGTCTTTTACAAGAAGTGCATTCTTCCAGAAATAATAGATGGCAGAATACCAAGAGGAATGAGTGTCCGCGAGATAAATTGAAATTATTATGGAAGTGGGTAAGAGTTTCTCACGAACAAAGCCTACATTCTACTCTCTCAGCGGAAAAAATTATATCGAATTTTTTCAGATGCAGGGGTCGAACACCCTTAGAAAGTTATATTTTTTTGACAAGGGGGCAAGGCTTTTTCTGCTGATGTTTTTCCTGGACTATTGTATCATACGCAGAATTGTATTGTACCCCGTGCACCAACCTCAGCTAGGGACATTTTGTTTCAAATGTATTGCATTATATCAGCTCCTCAATCCAAATAATATATTTTAAAAAACAAAAATTTTTATTTCCCATGTTTGATATGCCCAGGAAAAACGTTTTGGAGACATGGAAATTTTATATGCTTCTTCAACTGATTAGATTTGTCCGAATAAATTTTTTTCATGTAGTATAGCGCCCCATGTACAAATTCAAGAGATTTTTTAATTAATTTGCATCACTCACATTCACATAAATAATTATAAAGTCAATTTAGACATTCAGGGTTACATTAATTCCCAACAAGCTGAAAGTTTGGTGCAATTGTTCAGAACCTAATTATGAATAAAATTTGAAAGTTATTCATTATTCCGCTGTACGGAAATATTCAAGTCGAGGTCAAAGGTCAAGAATGCGTTTTTCGCGATTTTCAGCAAAAAAGCAAGTTTTATCACAAAATTACTCCAGAAAAAACTGTAGAACATATATTATCTATAAGATATGTATCAACTTTTTTTCCTAAGAGCCACCGTTTTTGAGATACAACGTTTCAAAAAGTTATAAAAGTTGTAATCGTCATAATATGCATTCTGGGATATGAGTTTATCCATCATACTATACTTATTTTTCAATGTACCCCCAGATAGCTCGATACACAATTTTGACTCACCCTGTATACGTGGCCAAATCATGTATATTATGACGATTACAACTTTCATAATTTTTTGAACCGTTATATCTCAAAAACAGTGACTCTTTGGAACAAAATATTGATACACAATTTATAGATAATTATATGTTCTACAATATTTGTCTGGAGTAATTTTAACATAAAACTTGACGTTTTGCAGAAAATCGTGAAAACCGCATTTTTTGGCCTTTAACCTTGAATAAAATTTTTCCATGCAGGGAAACTAATATTTTATTCATAATTATGTTTTGAACAATTTCACCGACTCTCAGCTTGTAGGGAATTTATGTAACTTCACCCTTGTTATTTGGTCTCAATTGACCGGTCTAAATAGAATGAACTCTGTATTTACCATTCTCTTCGAAACCCACAAAAAATCCATAAACACAAATTTACGTTCCGTTTCGATCCTACCCACCGGCGACAGTACCTAGAAAGTTTATTAGGGGTCATAAATACCGTACAGACCGTCCTATTTCGTACAATGGGCGTGCCTGTTTTCAGTTCCTTGAAATTTTCACTTGGTGCCATCTAGCGGAATTCGAGTTTCGCCGCAAGGTGGTGTACAGCCTTAAATATGTATTATATTAATTATACATGGTGTAAAGGGGAGAAGCACCATGCTTATTACCACACAATAGAGGGCCATAAAATATGGAAAAAAGGTCTGATGAATATATTTTCGAAACTGCTTCCTTTAAAAAATAAAGGGTGTTGAAGATTATTTAAATACTTTTTTTTTTAATAACTTTGGACATATTTTCATTTTGTTCTCTTCTTGATTAAGATTTCTATTCAATTGCTGTGTTTTTAACTGCTTTCAACGATGGTTGTTATTGTGAGTAGGTTACTTTGACGCTTCTGGACAATTTGCGTGCATCATAAATAACATTTCGAGGAGTTTCTAACGGAAACCGTTGGTCCTAGCGACTTCAACAAGGTATACCTTTTGAAGGAAAAAAAGACAGATAAATAGTCCAGAATGATATACAGTGTAAGACAAAAAAATTAGGGTTGATTTAAATGTCAAAAAATCCTGTATGTGGCGCCCTCTATCTAGTAATATAAAACCTAATAGGATATTTGGATTCTGCATCATAGAAACCCCAACATACCACATTTTGTTCAATTCTAACCTTTTCGTTCAAGGTTATTCAAAAAAAGTAAAATAAAACTAGAAATTAGAACACCCTCTGTTTCTTAAAAGAAGTAATTTCGAGCATATATTCATCGGAGCTCCTTTTCTTAATTTATGGCCCTCTATCGCGTGGCACTTTACATGGTACTTTTTCCTTGACAGCCTCAATATGTAATGACAATAAGTTTCCCAGCTGACCTACTGAAAACTAAAAAGAAAATTAGAAAGCACTGACGTGAGGTCAGATTGCTTTGGCGCTCTTGTTGAGCTACTTACGAGTAAATATTCAAACCATAACAAATCTATAAGCATTCAAATCGGGTGAACAATAGTCTTTTCCCGTACTATAGGACAATGTGATGCGAATATGAACGCCTAATGAATGAACAAACCTATATCTCAAATTAAAAATAACTACTCATAATTTTCCCCAAGTTTTGTTCGAAGCTGAATTCCTTTCTAAAAACTTACGTTAGTGCTTTTCTAAATTTTGACAACGTATTTTGTTTCAGCCATCGAGATTGAATTCTATCTCTATGATTTCCAGTTATGAAAAATTTTGATTAATATTTTGCCAACTAACACTGATTAATGAGCAAGGCATTTGTCAATCGAATATCGATCTGTAATGGCCATCGTTCAAAGGAAATCATCGGGACGTATGTCATTTCTCTTTTTATCATGAGAAATTAAAAAATGATTATATCTTTAGATGGAAAAGAGCTACGACAATGAAATTTGGGGATAAGTAAGATATCGATCACCTCAATATATTCACGAATTTTTATTGAAATCCGAAAAATATCTTATGAGATAATGAGGATTAAAAAATTTTTTTTTGGGAATTTTTAAAAATTTTCTAGCGTGACGATTTCTGCGAAATTTTGCGAGCCGTTTTGTTGCAGCCTCCCTCAACAATATTTCAAGTATCAACTTGATCGGATGGATATTCTAGTAGTTATTGAGGAAACAAAATTTCAGATGCTCATAACTACTGAACCATCCGACGGATTTGGCCCAATAACGAACTTGACCGAGATATTTGGACAATTAACCTATTCTGAAAATATGAAAACTCTAGCTCATCTCTTTTGGATGCTAGAGAGGATACGGCCGGCCGGTCGGACAGACTCATCTTTCGCCACGAATTCGTCATCAGGAGTCGAACCCAATCGATTGAGACCATTTTCGGCTCGACATTCTAAAATTACAGACATTCGGGCAAAAAAATAGGCACTCTGTTCGAGTGAACAAGAGCGCCAAAAATATGCCTTTCCTTGAAAATAGGATTTTGATGGACTTTGTGATTTATGCCAAATCGAAAATTTGGAAACCTGACAGTTTGTATTTTAAGTTATATTAAAAATATTCAACATAACATAACTCTATTTCAAATTATCAATTAACTACATCTACAATGTTGAATCACTGATAAGTTTAATACAAAACTGAAAAAATTTGATCATCTTCACTTTCGATATCTTTGTTTGGCTCTGCTCTATGTTTCTGTACATTTTTGAAGTTAGAATTGATAAATACCATTGGTGGTACTCTGGGGGACTCCAACAGTGCATAGCTTTTTGAGGAAATTACATTTTTGTATAGTAATTGGCAACATCGCTGCGTAAGCCTTCCTCAGAATTAATAATGATGTGGATGGGCTACCTCCATATTTATGTAGAGATAATCCCCTGAACGGCTTTACTTTTATTTCACTAATTGTACAACAGTATTTAATGTGCAGGGTTTAATTTTATTAACAACGTAATATAGTTAGGCAACGTTTCGGTAAGTGCCCTTCTTTAAGCTTGTAAAAAACATCATACACAATTTAACGAGAATAAAAACAAAACAAACAATCTATAAGTATCATAAACTGTAAAACATTCTGTTGAATAGACAACTTATTCTTATATTGAATACTAGTAAGCGGGTAGATCAATAGGCCCGTAGATCCATAGGCCAGTAGTTCAATTGGCCCATGGATCAATATAGACCATAGATCAATATAGACCGCAGATCAATAGGGCCCATACATCAATGAAGCGCGCAGAAACACGAAACACGTCAAATTACCCGTTGAAAGCGAAAAAGCTAGAAAGAACTGGAAAAAACACGGAGAAACGCGAAAAACACGAAGGAATCCGAAGAAACACGAAAGAAACCGAAGTTATACGAAAGAAACCGAAATTACACGAAACATCGCGAGAAAACACGAAAGAACACCAAGTAACACAAAAAAAGGAACCTGAAAAAAACCCGAAACACAAAAGTACTTGTAAATTTCACACCCTGTATATCACCCGACCGTAAACTTATTGTAAATTGCACACCCTGTATGACATTTTATCGAAATCCGCTCCCATTCGCGAGAAAACTTGAAGGAGAATGCATATGAGACACTCAGTATACAATTGATTAGCAGTTAAAAAAAAAACCAAAAGAATATCGTTGTAACTCCATCTATTCGAGTTCAGTAATTACCACGAAGGAAGTATCAGAATTATTCTATGGAGCTCCTATGTAACACCCCGTATATGTTTCGAAGATAATTTTTCCGTAAAAAAAAACCGAAGGAACACAAAAAACTTGAGAGCGCGCAAAAAAACAGAAGAACTTGTAAAGTGCTCACCCCGTATATCACCCGATCGCAAATTCATTGTAAATCGCACACCCTGTATGACATTTTACCGAAATTCGCTTTCACACGTGAAAAACATGATGAAAAATGCATATGGGACACCCAGTATATAATTGATTTGCAGTGGGTGCTTTCATCATAAGAAACAAACCGAAAGAATATCGTTTTAACTCTATCGTTTCAAGTTCGGTGCATTCCACGAAGAAAGACCCGAAAACACGGAAAAACTTGAAAGAACCCGAAGTACCACGAATGAACGAAAAATATCCAAAGGAACCGAAAAAACCCCGAAGGAGCACAAAATCACCGAAAGCGCGCAAAAAAACTCGAAGGAAAGCTTAAAACCCCGAGGAGCACAAAAAACCGAAAGCGTGCAAAAAATAATGAAAGAACTTTTAAATTGCACACCCTGTATATCAATCGATCGCGAAATCATTGTTAATGGCACACCCTGTATGGGATTTCATTGAATTGAGCTCCCTTACGCGGAAAAGCACAAAAGCTGGAGAAAAACTCTGGTGAATGTCAGCACTACTCAGATCTGACACCCTGTATATGAATCGAATATATTTTATCGAATTAAGATCCAAAACTCCCGAAACAACACAAAAACTCGAATTTGCGCAAAAAAATCAAATTAACTTGTAAATTGCACACCCCGTATATCACCCGATCGCAAATTCATTGTGAATCGCACACCCTGTATGACATTATACCGAAATCAGCTCCCATTCGCGAGAGAACTTGAAGAAAAATGCATATGGGACACCCCGTATATAATTGATTCGCAGTGGGTGCTTTCTTCATAAAAAACAAACCGAAAGAATATCGTTTATAACTCTATCGTTTCGAGTTCAGTGCATTCCACCAAGAAAGAAACCGATCAAATACAAAAAAACGCGGAAAACATGATAGAACCCTAAGTAACACGAAATCTCTCGAAGAAAGAATCTGGTGAAAATCAGTGCTTTCCATAAGCACAGCCTGTATAGCGATTTTTTCGAGATAGCACAGCCTGTATAGCGATTCATCGCGATCTGTGTGCATTCTTCAAGGACGAAAATGAATTAGCGCGAAAATAGAGCCTGAAATGACGATTTTCAAACGCATATTTGAGGTGTTTTTCTTGCGATTCGTGAACTGCGGGTGCTGTCTAGAGATTCGGAATCTCCTGTAGATTCTTAATCGAGCACTTGGAAGGCCTGAAAAATCTTCGACCGCCCATATCGAGCGAAAAATTGATGCCGTATTTTCAAATTTGGAGCTCGCGTTCGGCTATCATCGGAATCGTATGAGAAACTATGACACTTCTGATCGAAATATCGAGGAAATTGCCGAATTTCGAATGAAGAATTCGCGGCCTTATATCGCTACTTGGATATGAAAATTGGTACCCAGAGATGGGAAATTTCACGTAGATTCGTTTTCTACCGATCGCGGGGCGATTTGTATCGTTTTCGACCGGCACGGAGGAAAACGTAGGTGTGGTTTTGACGTTTCAGGAAGTCGCGAGTCTAAAATTGCCGTTTTATATGCATATTTTTCGTATAGATTTCGAGGGCTCCGCGGCTGAGCTCGTAGCCACGCATGGGGACGTTCCTCGTCCAGAAAAAGCGACCCCCTCCCCGCGAGATGCTCCGGCTTCGTAGGAGTACTTTCGCCCGTTTTTCGCCGTTGGGCGATTTCGCGAAAATGGCCGATTTCGCGATTTTCGTTTGAAAATTTCGGGCACTTTGAGAGCGCCCGGGGGTGCTTCGGGGTCGCTTCTCCTAGAAGAGGATACGCCTTTTCGATCTGTTTTAAGATTCCCTCTCGAGCGGCCCTGCGGGTGCTCGAAAGCTTCGCTTTCCGGGTCCCTAACGGGACCCGTTTCGATTTTTTTCTCTGGTCCCCGATCTTATTACTTTATTATATAGACTAGTAAGCGGGTAGATCAATAGGCCCGTAGATCCATAGGCCCGTAGATCCATAGGCCAGTAGTTCAATTGGCCCATGGATCAATATAGACCATAGATCAATATAGACCGCAGATCAATAGGGCCCATACATCAATGAAGCGCGCAGAAACACGAAACACGTCAAATTACCCGTTGAAAGCGAAAAAGCTAGAAAGAACTGGAAAAAACACGGAGAAACCCGAAAAAACACGAAGGAATCCGAAGAAACACGAAAGAAACCGAAGTTATACGAAAGAAACCGAAATTACACGAAACATCGCGAGAAAACACGAAAGAACACCAAGTAACACAAAAAATCTAAAGGAACCTGAAAAAACCCGAAACACAAAAGTACTTGTAAATTGCACACCCTGTATATCACCCGACCGTAAACTTATTGTAAATAGCACACCCTGTATGACATTTTATCGAAATCCGCTCCCATTCGCGAGAAAACTTGAAGGAGAATGCATATGAGACACTCAGTATACAATTGATTAGCAGTGAAAGAAAAAACAAAAGAATATCGTTGTAACTCCATCTATTCGAGTTCAGTAATTACCACGAAGGAAGTATCAAAATTATTCTATGGAGCTCCTATGTAACACCCGTATATGTTTCGAAGATAATTTTTCCGTAAAAAACCCGAAGGAACACAAAAACTTGAAAAAACTTGAGAACGCGCAAAAAAACAGAAGAGGTTGTAAAGTGCTCACCCCGTATATCACCCGATCGCAAATTCATTGTAAATCGCACACCCTGTATGATATTTTACCGAAATTAGCTTTCACACGTGAAAAAACATGATGAAAAAATGCATATGGGACACCCAGTATATAATTGATTTGCAGTGGGTGCTTTCATCATAAGAAACAAACCGAAAGAATATCGTTTTAACTCTATCGTTTCAAGTTCGGTGCATTCCACGAAGAAAGACGAAACACGGAAAAACTTGAAAGAACCCGAAGTACCACGAATGAAAGAAAAATATCCAAAGGAACCGAAAAAACCCCGAAGGAGCACAAAATCACCGAAAGCGCGCAAAAAAACTCGAAGGAAAGCTTAAAACCCCGAGGGAGCACAAAAAACCGAAAGCGTGCAAAAATAATGAAAGAACTTTTAAATTGCACACCCTGTATATCAATCGATCGCGAAATCATTGTTAATGGCACACCCTGTATGGGATTTCATTGAATTGAGCTCCCTTACGCGGAAAAGCACAAAAGCTGGAGAAAAACTCTGGTGAATGTCAGCGCTACTCAGATCTGACACCCTGTATATGAATCGAATATATTTTATCGAATTAAGATCCAAAACTCCCCGAAACAACACAAAAACTCGAATTTGCGCAAAAAAATCAAATTAACTTGTAAATTGCACACCCCGTATATCACCCGATCGCAAATTCATTGTGAATCGCACACCCTGTATGACATTATACCGAAATCAGCTCCCATTCGCGAGAGAACTTGAAGAAAAATGCATATGGGACACCCCGTATATAATTGATTCGCAGTGGGTGCTTTCTTCATAAAAAACAAACCGAAAGAATATCGTTTATAACTCTATCGTTTCGAGTTCAGTGCATTCCACCAAGAAAGAAACCGACCAAATACGAAAAAACGCGGAAAACATGATAGAACCCTAAGTAACACGAAATCTCTCGAAGAAAGAATCTGGTGAAAATCAGTGCTTTCCATAAGCACAGCCTGTATAGCGATTTTTTCGAGATAGCACAGCCTGTATAGCGATTCATCGCGATCTGTGCGCATTCTTCAAGGACGAAAATGAATTAGCGCGAAAATAGAGCCTGAAATGACGATTTTCAAACGCATATTTGAGGTGTTTTTCTTGCGATTCGTGAACTGCGGGTGCTGTCTAGAGATTCGGAATCTCCTGTAGATTCTTAATCGAGCACTCGGAAGGCCTGAAAAATCTTCGACCGCCCATATCGAGCGAAAAATTGATGCCGTATTTTCAAATTTGGAGCTCGCGTTCGGCTATCATCGGAATCGTATGAGAAACTATGACACTTCTGATCGAAATATCGAGGAAATTGCCGAATTTCGAATGAAGAATTCGCGGCCTTGACTCGCTACTTGGATGTGAAAATTGGTACCCAGAGATGGGAAATTTCACGTAGATTCGTTTTCTACCGATCGCGGGGCGATTTATATCGTTTTCGAGCGGCACGGAGGGAAAACGTAGGTGTGGTTTTGACGTTTCAGGAAGTCGCGAGTCTAAAAATTGCCGTTTTATATGCATAATTTTCGTATAGATTTCGAGGGGCTCCGCGGCTGAGCTCGTAGCCACGCATGGGGACGTTCCTCGTCCAGAAAAAGCGACCCCCCCCTCCCCGCGAGATGCTCCGGCTTCATAGGAGTACTTTCGCCCGTTTTTCGCCTTTCGGCGATTTCGCGAAAATGGCCGATTTCGCGATTTTCGTTTGAAAATTTCGGGCACTTTGAGAGCGCCCGGGGGGTGCTTCGGGGTCGCTTCTCCTAGAAGAGGATACGCCTTTTCGATCTGTTTTAAGATTCCCTCTCGAGCGGCCCTGCGGGCCGCTCGGAAAGCTACGCTTTCCGGGTCCCTGACGGGACCCGTTTCGATTTTTTTCTCTGGTCCCCGATCTTATTACTTTATTATATAGACTAGTAAGCGGGTAGATCAATAGGCCCATGGATCAATATAAACCATAGATCAATATAGACCATAGATCAATATAGACCATAGATCAATATAGATCATAGATCAATATAGACCATAGATCAATATAGACCACAGATCAATAGGGCCCATACATCAATGAAGCACGCAGAAACACGAAACACGTCAAAATACCCGTTGAAAGCGAAAAAACTTGAAAGAACTGGATAAAACACGAAGAAACGCGAAAAAACACGAAAGAATCCGAAGAAACACGAAAGGAACCGAAGTTGCACGAAAGAAACCGAAATTACACGAAACAACGCGAGAAAACACAAAAGAACCCCAAGTAACACAAAAAATCCAGAGGAACCTGAAAAAACCCGAGAGAATACATATAACTTGAAAGCGCTCAAAAAAACTCGAAGTCACGCGAAACACCCCAGAGAAATACAAAAACAACGAAAGCACGCAAAGAAACAAAAGTACTTGTAAATTGCACACCCCGTATATCACCCGATCGTATACTCTTTGTAAATTGCACACCCTGTATGACAGTGTAAAGTGCTCACCCTGTATATCACCCGATCGCAAATTCATTGTAAATCGCACACCCTGTATGACATTTTATCGTAATTAGATCCCATACGCGAAAAACCATGAAGAAAAATGCATTTGGGTCACCCACTATATAATCGATTCGCAGTGGGTGCTTTTTCCATAAGAAATTCAGACGGAAAATCTCTCGAAGAAAGACTCTGGTGAAAGTCAGTGCTTCCAATGTGCACAGCACGTATATCATTCGATCGCAATCGGTGCATTCCACAAAGGTAGTATAAACATTATTCGATAAAGCTCCTATGTAACACCCTGTATAAGAATCGAAAATAATTTTTCCATAAAAATAAACCCAAAGAATATCGTTTCAACTCCATCAATTTTACAAAGGTGAAATAAAAATTATTCGAAAAAGGTCTGAACGTGTATTCATGAACAGAGTGCGTAGCAGTTTTTCCCTGAATAAACTAAGTGTGTCGGATTTTAACATAGAGTATCATAAGTTGGATCGGAGCTCGGAGAGGGCAATGAATTCGCGCGAAAATAGACTGAAAAAGGACGATTTTGAAACGCTTATTTGAGGTGTTTTTCTTTCGATTCGTGAACCGTAGGTGCTGTCTAGAGATTCGTAATCTCCTGTAGATTCTCATTCGAGTGCTTGGAAAACGCAAACAATCTTCAACCGCCCATATCGAGCAAAAATTGATGCCGTATTTTCAAATTTGGAGCTCGCGTTCGGCTATCATCGGAATCGTATGATAAAATATGACACTTCTCCTCGAATTATCGAGAAAATTGTCGAATTTGGAATGAATATTCCCGGCCTTGACTCGCTACTTGGATATGAAGATTGGTACCCAGAGATGGGAAATTTCACGTAGATTCGTTTTCTACCGATCGCGGGGCGATTTATATCGTTTTCGACCGGCACGGAGGGAAAACGTAGGTGTGGTTTTTGACGTTTCAGGAAGTCGCGAGTCTAAAATTGCCGTTTTATATGCATAATTTTCGTATAGATTCCGGGGGGCTCCGCGGCTGAGCTCGTAGCCACGTATGGGGACGTTCTTCGTCCAGAAAAAGCGACCCCCCCCTCCCCGCGAGATGCTCCGGCTTCATAGGAGTACTTTCTACCGTTTTTCGCCTTTGGGCGATTTCGCGAAAATGGCCGATTTCGCGATTTTCTTTTGAAAATTTCGGGCACTTTAAGAGCGCCCGGGGCGGGTTTCGGGGTCGCTTCTCCTAGAAGAGGATACGCCTTTTCGATCTGTTTTAAGATTGCCCCGGGTTCGGCCCTGCGGGCCTCACGCTCGGCTACGCCTCGCGGGTCCCTGACGGGACCATTTTCGATTTTTTTCTCTGGTTCCCGATCTTATTGCTATTATTATATTGAAAATAATTATTATATTCAATGAAATAATTTATTTCTTATCATTTTCCAACCCAATTTGTTGGATGTCATTGGTGTTATGATGTCAATTGAATTTAGAGGTGTCACGTCAAATTTCATGTCTTCTTTTTGGGTCTTTGTTGGTCTGTTCATTTAAGATCGTTCAAAAGAGTGGAATAGATGCTATGTAGGTTAATAATATCTGTTTTGTTTTAATGGACTTTTTATTTTGATTTATGTGAACCATCTCGAGAAATTCTGTAGATTTTTATTTGGTTCTTGGTCCAACACTACTGTCTCGTCATAATTAAAGGTGTCTTTATTCTGAATTTGGGGTTTGTAAAGTACCGTCAATGTTTCAAAGTATTTGTGTCCTTTTAATCTGTCCTTCGAATTCGTGTTCCGTATGTCGTATGTATGCACACATAAGTATTACAATTGATCTTATATACTATATGTGATGTTTCGTTTACTGGTGTTGGTGATTGCTATATAGGTGTTCAATGTAAATTTGTGGTTTGTGAGCTATTTTGACGTTGCTAAAGGGTTTCAAGAGGTTGTCATTTTTTTATATAGAGAAGGTACGTATGGTATCGGTATGAATGTAATCGTTTTTTTTTTTGGTGAATTTTCGATGTTGAATAATTTGTGTGTACACCATTTCATTACCCTTTTCATTTGTGTTGGAGAATAGTATGATGGTGGGTCTGTATATAGGTGTTGTTAGTTTCAGAGCTCTGTCAAAGTAACCGATCATAATATCTTTTTCTCTTCATAGATATTGCTGAATTTTGTAACCTGTTATTCTGTCCGTGTTTCTTTTCTGAAAATATACATTTGAACTGAGTTATTCACTCTCATAAGTGTTATGTCTGTAACATTTGCCACTTTTTCCTTCGAAAAGAACCACAAATATTAATTTTAAAACTAACTACGACACTGGAGTCTGAATGACTCCAGATAGAAAGACTTGGCCATTCAATGTGATCGTCTAGCAAGGGTAGGACTCTACGTTATATTTACGTAATATTTCAAGTTCGTTATAATTGAGATTAGTGAAAATAATTTGGGAAACAAAGATGGTAAATAAAACACAACACTTAGACCCAAACAATCAACTCTTTATTAAGGGTCTGAAAAAATTTAGGGAAAGCCTCAGGCAGAAAACCCCTCATGTTAGGTGATGTTAGGGCACTTGTTTAAAACTAAATAGCCAATCATTAACAGCTAGCAAAGGCAAGTATAACAGTTCTGAGAAACTATAACAATACAAAACAGATAGTAATCATAATAATCAGGGCAACTTCCATAATACAAAGAGAATAATAAATATGGTAAATATGGCAACATCAATGATACAACGAGAATTAATGATCATGGCAAATATGTTAACTTCAATAATACAACCAGGATAATAATCATGGCAAATATGTAAACTTCAGTAATACAACAAGGGTAATAATCATGGCAAATATATACTTCAATAATGCAACAGGATAATAATCATGGCAGATATGTAAACGACTAATTATGACCATCGTCATGGTCACGGCCCCAGGGTATGTAAGCCATAACTATAATATTGTATGAGCTAGGAATTGGGAACACGGGAAGGTCATGGAGTTCCAGCGGCGGCTCTGAAAAAATGATAGAAAGTTTAGCGGTTGTTAAAAAGTACATTTACTCATGCCTTATAGTACATGTTAGTAACGGTCCCTGCCTTAAGGCCTTGGAACCGCCCCTTCAAGCCTTTGATCCAGGTACCTAAGAAATCTCATACAACAATATAGGAATGGTTCACAATCTCGAGACCCTAAAAATATCATGTAATACAGAGTATATAGGTAAATAGATAGCAGAACGAGATCATAGAAATAAATGAACAAAAGTGCTCTCAACACTTGATAAACCAGTAAAACATATAAATATAAAACAAAAAATCAACAGAAAGGAAACATAGACATAGTAGCAAGAGAAAAACATGAATAATAATAAGATAATTTCTACAAGATTACAAAAAAAACATACAATTAAATAAACAAAGGGCCTCTCATCACTTGATGGAGTAGTAACCATAAGTGAATAAAATCAAAATAACTGTAAGGAACATGAGCACAATATGATACTAAGAACCATACGTAATCGACAGTAAGAAATACACATAATAAACAGTAAGAAATATACATAATGGTAGCAACAAAACAGAAGTAATTGAACAAAAGCATTATCACCACTTGATACAACATTATGGTGCTACATTCAAAGGGTTACGTTCACTACTTTGTATCAAACATCCTAGTAACACTACTAGTCGATGATCTCAGACATTATCATACGTTCCTGGAGTTCAACCACAGATCCTGGCCCATAAAGGCCCTGGCAATTTCTGCTGCGAAATAAAGTACGATGAATATAATTGCTTTGGGTACAATTACGTAGATTTTGCGGTAAACTGAAGGAGAGCCTTCTTTGTTATAGTTGACATACGATTTGTAGTCTGAAATGGTGAAACTACATAGCTAGGCAATAAAATAATGTCCCAGGTAACAAGCAGTGTAATACAACTTGAACAAAGCATGCACAAGAAAGCCGGGTTATCCAAAACAACAAAGCATTACATTCACAAAGAAATCCGAATCAATGACAACGGCCCAAACATCACCTAATACACCATGAAACCTAATAATTTGCATAATAACAGTATTAATTTACAAACATAATAGAAAAATAATAAATTTACTGAGCCAATCCAGTTCTCAATGCCATCCATCAACAAAGGTTAATAAAATGAACAAGCAACTAATAACATTTAAAATAGTCTGAATTATACTTGCAAAATATATTCTATAGTCACTCAACGTAAGATGGCTTCGGTTTCGAACTCACACAAAAGGCACTAACACTTTTTTGGGTCTCTGTTACTTCTCTCACAACTCCACCGGTTATGGTCCCACCATCTTGCATTCTTTCTTTCTTTTGTTCTCTCACGCGCTCGCGCAGGTCGACGAGGGCACTTGACAGTGCGACACGTTCTTCTTTTCTTTCACCGATTCTAACCATAGAATTTTTTCTGACCATGAACTCTCCTTCGAGGTACGTGAGGAGCCAGTGGCGTCTCAACATAGGGTGAAATGAGGATACGATTTTTTCATATTGAAAAAACCTAGGATGTTACATGTCTTGAAATTATTTATTTCCGTTTTCAGCGCGAATGGACTGCTATGATGAAAACTATTCAAATCATTAATTATTTTTTGGATTTCATTTAAAGATATTATTACTAAGCAATCATCTACATATCTCTTGAAGATTGTTATGTCATAATTCTTTCCGGACAATATTCATTCTTTCCCTCAAATATTCCCTTATCAAAAGAGCGATCGTACTCAACATGGGGCTACCCATCGCAACTTCATCTATTTATTGATGAAAATATTACGTATGTTATTTGTATTTCACAATTTTTTTCACTGTATGGATTATCCTCTTCAACACGGAAATAAGTATGTAACGCTCGAAATCGAACGTTTTAAAATTCGCGCGGAGCCGCGCAATAGGTCCAGTGTAGTGGAGCGCAACTCCCATATGACTGGTACGATCTCGTCCTTCCCTCGATCCATTATTATAACGATTATAACGGATGCTGTTGTTACTTCTTGAAATAAATAAAACATTGAAACTAGATTTTCTCGACCACAAGGGTGGGATTTGTGAATGTTTGTTCCGCCGAAGAACAACAACAGGAGTGGTGTTGGAATCACCATTATTTCGATTAATTCGGATTTTGAGTTGTTATAAGGTAACCGAGGTACTTGATACTTAAATGGGGTTGTTTCAAATTAATAAATTTCAGCACTGCAAGTACAACTGTTTGTACGGAAGCACCAGTCCGATTTTCCGTTTTCCCGATTTGCTGAGTGTACGATTGGCCGATTTTCCAATCCGACAATTTAACGATATCACCGAGTTTTGGCAATTCTCCAGATTTGCTAGATCCTCAGATCATCTAGGTTACACTCTAGGACCTTACAACCCCAAGGAAGGTGCCATCCCTTACCCCGCAAGCTTGGGCAAACATTTGTGCCAGTTCACGCTAAGTATAACCTTACAGTTGGAAGAAATTAAAACTTTGAAATTGTTTTCCTGGAAGCAATACGATTGTATGCTCTTATTAAATTTTAAGTGATGAATCAGATTTACACTAACAACTAGATTAGGAAATGGTAAATTGATTGGACGACGATCAGAAAATAAAAACAAAAAAAAATTTACATATATTGAAATTTTGTTATTGACCCTCGTACAAGTAGAGAGGAAGGAAGTTAGAATTTCTCTTGTTCATTTTCCTTTTTATTTTTATTGCACGTTTGAATTTGTAAAATCGAGCTGGCCGGGGTTCAAGCGTGACAATTGGCGCCCAACGAAAAAAATTGTTTAATTTAGTTTTCATAGATTTCCTCTCTGCTTGAGATGGGTGGTTTTTTTTTTAAATTATAATTGGAGATTGTTTTGTAAGTGAAACGGCACAAATTTCATGAAATTTTATCGCGATATTTATATTTTATAAACAGATAAGAACCAACAGATTCAGTGGCATATGTTACGGTTTTCCTCTTAAAGAATTATTGTAGAGAGAAATTTAATCGGATAATGCGAACATCTGTTGAGTATTAATCGGACTGGTGTTTCTTTGTTTAATTGTTTTGTTTATTTTTGTGTCAGGTATTTTGGTTCCTTATCATTCCGTCAGTTAGATTTCCATTTCTTATTCGTTCAACTCATTTTGCGCGTGATTGAATTTTTGTATTTTCATAATGCCTCGAGGGTGTTACGAGATAATTCCTCTCAGTTCTAATGAACAGTGTTATGAGTTAGAAATTCGGGGAATTTCAGGTTTGAGTACGATAGATGAAATGAGAAAAGCCTTGCGTCAGATTATTAAGATGGAAAAGGGGAACCAATCACGTGATCGGACGAATAAATTTGAGTTCATCTTCCAGTGATGAGGAGATTAAGATTGAATCATCCCTCATGCTCAAATATTTGTCGTTGAGATCTGATATGCAGGAAAAAATTAGGAGTTCTCAAAGAAAATGTTCTACTCCTTTAACTTTACAACAAAATGAATCTGAGTCTACATCCTCCTCAGACGATGACAATTCGGACTCTTTTTCTAACCTTAAAATTGAGTCAGATACAGGCGGTCCGAAACATGCAATGAGTTCGAGATGTTTTTCCATAACTGTTCCAATCCATAAGTGGAATTTCAAATTCACTGGCGAAAATTCTGAAATGTCGGTGAGTGCTTTTTTAGAAAAAGTAGAGGAATTCGTCATTGCCAGGCATGTGCCCGAGGCAAATTTTTTTGATGGTAATCTGGCATTGCTTGACGGCAAAGCTTCATGTTGGTATCGTAGTATGTGTAGAGATCTGTTAGGATGGGAAGATTTTTCAATCAAGCTCAGAGAACAATTCCAACCACCAGACTATAACTCTCGTTTATTTGAGGAAATAAAAAAGAGAACACAAGGTAGAGAGGAAAACATAGGTATGTACGTCGCGATTATGAATAACTTATTCAGCAGACTTTCAACTCAAATATCCGATCAGTCTCGCCTACAAATCGTTATGAAAAATTTAACGCCGTATTATCAACGTCAACTCAGTACTACCGTAATTGAAACATTTGAAGACCTCCTCAAAATGGGTAAATTAATTGAATCGAGAAGCATCAATGCTAATTCTTACGTTGCTCCAACCACAAACCATAACGGATTGCTAGAGCCGGACCTAGGTTATAAAGAACACTATACAGGATGTCCCTCGAATTCGCAAAATCAGTCAACTCAGATAAATGCTAAGGCTAACGTGAAATGTTTCAGGTGTGGCTACTTCGGGCACATCGCACGAAATTGTTCTAGAGTTAAAGAACCGGGGACGAAAAAATGCTTTGGTTGTAATAGAGAAGGTTTCACAGTTAGGACCTGTCCAAAATGTTCGAGATCAAATTCGGGAAACGGTCAAAAGAGGCAGATTTGAGCGGCCGGCTGTCTCTTGATTTAACAGGGGTCGCAAAAGAAAGAGAACGAATATCCATTATATTGGATTACGTTTTTCTTCACAACTATCTAAAGATAGACGACCATTTTAAAAAGTTTCGTGTTTTGGTTACGAAATACAAGCATTACTGGATTCTGGCTGTAATAAATCGGTCATGTCTAAAGATTTATTTCTCCATTTAAAAAGTAAATTCAACGTGAAGATGATGCGACCTTTGAACCGAATAACTATAAATGTTGCAAAAAAAGACGTAACATGCAATTGTATTGGACTAGTATCTTTACCTCTTAGTCTGGAAAATCGGGTTCGATTAATCGAAACTATGATAGTGGAGGATTTGAATCAGAGTTTGATCCTCGGGGTAGACTTTTGGTCTCTATGGGAATTGTACCGGACCTGACTTCTAATAGGTGGGTTTTCAGAGATGAGAATCCCCATGAAACGAATTATATTAATTCTGTCAATGCCGAAAATTTTGTTACCCCTCAGGACAAGTTATCGTGGAATCAGAAGAGAAGATTAGATGAGGTTATAGAAGAGGGTTTCGCAACTAGTTTAGAGCAGAATTTAGGTTGTGTGAGGGAGTGACTCATAAAATAATAGTAGATTCGAGCCTATAAAACAGAGATTTTACCCGGTTTCGCCCGCCATGATGAAAAACATAGACTCAGAATTACAAAACATGCTTGATAACGGTATTATAGAAAAATCGGATTCGCCTTGGTCATCACCAATTGTGTTGGTTAGAAAGAGAGACAATTCCTACAGATTTTGCGTGGATTACAGAAAGCTCAACAAAGTTACTAAGAAAGACGCATATCCACTACCATTCGTTTCCGCAACCTTGGATAAGTTAGGCAGAGCTAAATTTATAACCACCTTAGATATAAAATCCGCATATTGGCAGATACCGATGGATGAGAATTCCAAACAATTCACGGCATTCACAGTCCCTAACAGAGGCTTATTTCAGTTCTTACGTATGCCCTTCGGTTTGTGTAACGCCGGAGCGACTTTTCAGCGAGCAATTGATAAAGTTATAGATCCTTCTTTGGAACCATACGCATTTGCATATTTAGACGACATAGTTATAGTCACAGAAGATTTTGAACAGCATTTAGAAATGTTGAGAGAGATTTTTGGCAGATTGAGGACAGTAGGATTGACCTTAAATCGTGAAAAATGTAGATTCTGCACGTCCGAGATACAGTATTTAGGTTATGTCGTTAATGAGCAGGGATTATCGGTAGATCCGGAAAAGATTTCCGCGATTTTAAGATTGTCGAGACCAACCAAACTCAAAGAAGTCCGAAGAATAATAGGCCTAGCTTCCTGGTATAGGCGGTTTATACCCCAGTTCGCAACGTTGATCGCTCCAATTACTAAATTGCTGAAAAAAGGTCAAAAATTAAGGTGGTCCCAGGAACAAGATGAATCATTACGTTTGATCAAGGAAAAGTTGATATCATCTCCTGTTTTAGCGTGTCCAGATTTTTCTAAGCAATTCATTATACAATGTGACGCGTCTTCTGAAGGGTTGGGAGCGGTGCTGTCACAGAGAGCTGAGAATAACGATGATCCTGATTGCGTTATTGCGTACGCAAGCCGTTCTTTATCTAAATTAGAAAAAAAATATTCAACCACGGAACGTGAGTGTTTGGCAGTCCTATTTGCCGTTGAAAAATTTAGGCCTTATATCGAGGGGACCAAATTCATCATAATCACGGATCACTGGTCATTGCTGTGGCTGATGTCACTAAAAGATCCTCATGGTCGTGTCGGTCGATGGGTTTTAAGGTTGCAGCAATTTGACTTTGAGATTGTACATAGAAAAGGAAAAGAAAATGTAGTCCCTGATATCTTATCGCGGGACTCTCTAGATCACGATAATACACCGGTAGACGATGAAATTTTGAGCGTAGACGTCACGAGCGTTGAAGGTAAAGCGAACGCAGATCCTTGGGTTCAGAAAATGAAGTCAAACGTAGAAAAATATCCTCTAAAATTTCCGTCTTGGAGATTACAGAACAACGAATTATATAAATACATACCTTCGAAATATAATGATATACAACCAGCTTGGAAAAGAGTCGTTCCGAAATCCGAACGTAAAGAAATAATTTTCAAAAATCACGACCATCCACTAGCAGGACACCCGGGTGTCTTCAAAACATTTAAGAGGATATGTCAAAATTATTACTGGCCCCGGATGGCAGCTGATATAACTAAATATGTGGCAAAATGCACAGTTTGCTGCAGAAACAAACCTCTTTTGCAAAAGCCAGCAGGTTTAATGAGTTCCCATCCAATTCCTTCAGAACCTTGGGAATGGGTGTCATGCGATTTCATTGGACCACTACCTAGGTCTAATAATGGGTTTAAGAATATTCTGGTGATAACAGACCATTTTAGTAAATTCGTTATAATACGTCCCCTAAGAAACACGTCCGCTAGGGTTCTATGTAAAGTCGTTGAGGAAGAGTTTTTCTTGATATTCGGTCAACCTAAAATACTCCTGTGCGATAATGGCCCACAGTGAAAGTCAAAGAGTTCAGGGAATTGTTGAATTCGTACGGTGTAATGCAAAAATTCACAGCTCATTATCATGCGCAAGCTAACCCGACTGAACGCACAAATCAGACACTCGAACTATGTTACGCTGTTACATATCAGATAATCATAAATGTTGGGATCAGGAACTGCATAAAATAGCTCGTGCTATCCGCACCCAGGTTCACGAAACCACTAAGCTCACTCCCTACTCTATAGTTTTCGGCAGAGACATGCCAACAAACGTATACAAAGCATATGATCCTCCGTTAGACGATGATGATGACGTTGGAGGCAACGTAGACCTTAATATTCGTAAGTCACTCAAGAGACGCCAAATTTTGTATCAAAAGCTCAACTTGGACATTAGAACACGTATGAAACACGCAGCGGAGAAAAATAAAAACGTTACGATTTACGAAGAACGGCCGTCTCGTTTAATATAGGCGACAGAGTTTATGTCAAGAATAAGAAATTGTCAGATGCATCGCAACATTTCACTAGTAAACTTGCTCCCTTATATGAAGGTCCTTATGTCATACGTGGAAAGCCCTCATTATGGACTTATGAACTCTGGGATTCCGCTAAAGGAAAAACAAAAGGCGTATGGCACGCTGTGGATTTGAAGCGGGCCCCTAAATCGTGATACTTGGCTCGAGATGTTTAATTTTTTTTCGTGTGTTAATTAAAATTGTCGCTGTCGGATCGCTTTCTCGATCTCTGGTCGTCAGTTCTTTCATTTTTTGGCCGTCAACTGGTTCATTCTTGCACGGGTGCTCTGTTCGACAAAGAAAAAAAGGTTTTTTTGTCAAAAACACTTTTTTTGATCGGCTGAGGGGAGTGTAACGCTCGAAATCGAACGTTTTAAAATTCGCGCGGAGCCGCGCAATAGGTCCAGTGTAGTGGAGCGCAACTCCCATATGACTGGTACGATCTCGTCCTTCCCTCGATCCATTATTATAACGATTATAACGGATGCTGTTGTTACTTCTTGAAATAAATAAAACATTGAAACTAGATTTTCTCGACCACAAGGGTGGGATTTGTGAATGTTTGTTCCGCCGAAGAACAACAACAGGAGTGGTGTTGGAATCACCATTATTTCGATTAATTCGGATTTTGAGTTGTTATAAGGTAACCGAGGTACTTGATACTTAAATGGGGTTGTTTCAAATTAATAAATTTCAGCACTGCAAGTACAACTGTTTGTACGGAAGCACCAGTCCGATTTTCCGTTTTCCCGATTTGCTGAGTGTACGATTGGCCGATTTTCCAATCCGACAATTTAACGATATCACCGAGTTTTGGCAATTCTCCAGATTTGCTAGATCCTCAGATCATCTAGGTTACACTCTAGGACCTTACAACCCCAAGGAAGGTGCCATTCCTTACCCTGCAAGCTTGGGCAAACATTTGTGCCAGTTCACGCTAAGTATAACCTTACAGTTGGAATAAATTAAAACTTTGAAATTGCTTTCCTGGAAGCAATACGATTGTATGCTCTTATTAAATTTTAAGTGATGAATCAGATTTACACTAACAACTAGATTAGGAAATGGTAAATTGATTGGACGACGATCAGAAAATAAAAACAAAAAATTTACATATATTGAAATTTTGTTATTGACCCTCGTACAAGTAGAGAGGAAGAAAGTTAGAATTTCTCTTGTTCATTTTCCTTTTTATTTTTATTGCACGTTTGAATTTGTAAAATCGAGCTGGCCGGGGTTCAAGCGTGACAAGTAGAGTCAAAACAAAACCTGTCTTACGAAAATTTTTTCACTAAGTCCGCCAGGAAACGTTCATTTACAGTGACCCACACCTACCAAAACTTCTGGAGTACATTTGATGATTTTTATCTGGAATGAAACAAATAAATGAATCTTATCATCTGTCTTTTCGCTTACTATCTCACGTATTCGGAAAATAAACGCTGAAATTTATTGTTGAATTTTCTTTGTAGCAAAAAATAGAAAACCTAACATTTACGATGGATTTCATGAAAAGTCGTCGATCCTCCGATCAAAAGAATTTTCCTTCAAATTTGACAGTGTGATCGGGTTTCATAAAGCTTGATTGTAGAATCAAAACCTGGGTCAGTTGATTGGAGAATAAAATCTGACAACATCGATTTTCCGAAGTCTCGATCATCGAGAACACAGAAATATTCCATAAGCATATGTTATAATACCATACCGGTGGAATGCCATCCGGTCCAGTCCTCTTTGAGCAATCAACCGAACGTAAGTCAATCAATATCTCGTCCGACTCAAAGGTTATTTATACCCGGCAATATCTTCTTCCCAAGTGTCATTTTAGCAGGAAAGCATGAGCACCTTTTCCTATGCGGAACATATCTGAAGAAGTATTTTAAATTGGTGGCTAGTTCAAAATCTATTTTTTTCTAAATATTTCGGGCGATCAGAAGATATAATTATTCTACAGAGTGTCCGTGAAGTTTGCGCCCACTTTTCCAAAAATGAAGAAAATTTTTTTGAATTCGTTAGTAAGTATTTTCGAAAAAAAATCTTCTCCTGCAATGGTTAGTAAGTCGTTGGTAACTATTCATAAGACAGAAACTCGTTGTGAGTTAACCTGAAATGAGAATGGCATTCTTAATGTGCGAAGTTAGCACACACATTCTTAATTCAATCTTTCACTTTCATCCACTAAAATCCGATGAAAATAAGCATTATTGAAAAACTTAGTTATAAGCAAACATATTGAATCGACCATGGCATTTCTGATATTTTGATGTATTTTGATCATACAGGGAAATATATTCCAATAAAAGTTGTCAAGTTTTCCCTGGCCATGTCAATCACTATTATTGCTTTTTCTTGGAAGATTCGATGCCTTATGGTAATCAAGAATAACTAACTATTCGAAAACCTTAATGTATTCCTTTTCGTTATGTATGATATGGTGAGCAGTCACCATTTCGGTAATACGAGATAATACGAGTACTGTTCCATACTGACTAAAACGCCACATAATGGCGGACGCCACGAACGCGTCCCCGCTCCTTTTAGACGCTTCGTTCCGTATATGGCGCGAAAACAACTGATGTGAAAACATCATGTGAGCATATTATATATTATGTATAATAATCAATTTCTTCTTCAGAATATTTTGATGAAGTCTAGTAAAAGAAGGGCTGAAATCACTTTTTCTCGGAAAGAGCTGCATTTTTGATATGTTGATTGTTATAAAGAGAGAAACATATGATCAAAAATGCAGGTGTTAAAATTTTCAGGAACATTGAAAAATTCTTGAAAAAAGAGAAAAAAATACGGTTTTTCTGATATTTTCGCACATGAGAAGGTTTAGTGAGAAAAAGCGGCGATAACAGTGAATTCGAAATATGGCGCCTAGTGCAAAACCGAGCGGTCCTAGACATCTGAAGTTCTAGAACTGGGTAGGATTTAGCACAAGTTGTCTGGAGAGTGTGATTTGAAATTCTTGGTCTATTAGAATGAATAACAGCTCGCTTGGGATATCAATAACATGTAATCATTGGGTTTAAACTCATTAGTTTGAAATCGATATTTCAGTGACGCATTGAAATGAATAATTGCCCCACCAAAATTTCATTTTCTCAAATAACTCGTTGACGGGATTTTGAATACTTACAAAAACAGGTTATTATATAGTTAGTTATGGGGGAAAATTTTCTCAACAATAATACTTTCATAAAAAAAAATTGAAGAGAAATATAGTAATGTCATTATCATCGAACAACATGTTGGGAAGCAACCGATTTTCTTTTACAAATCTCTCAATATAGTGGAGCTTAGTAAAGATTGGCTTTTAATCCCGATTCTCTCAGTAATTATCAAAAAAATTTAATTTTACGGATAGCTGGTCTTATCATTGCAGCAGATATAAAAAAAAATTTAGAAAGCACTGACGTGAGGTCAGATTGCTCAGGCGCTCTTGTTGAGCTACTTGCGAGTAAATATTCAAACCTTAACAAATCTATAAGCTCTCTGATCGGGTGAACAATAGTCTTTTACCGTACTATGGGACAATGTGAGGCAAATATGAAAGCCTAATGAATAAACAAACCTTTATCTCAATTTGAAAATAACTACTCATAATTTTAACAAATTTTGTTCTATGCTTCTCCTACATTGACGTTATATCAAATATATTAGATAATACGTCAATGTTCTCCTAAAACTTACGTGATTGCTTTTCTGAGTTTTGACGCCATCAAATTCTTTCTCTATGATAAAAAATTTTTGATTAATATTACATCTGTGCTTTTCTGAATTCTGACAACGTCATCGACATCGAATTCTACCTCTATGAATTCTATGAAAATTTTGATTGATATTACGCCAACTGACACTGATATCTAGGTCCGCAAGTTGTCAAACGCATATCGATCTGTGATGGCAAATCTTTCTATGACAAAGCTCGGACTTCATGACATTTCTTTTTTTCTCTTGAGTAAATGAAAAAATTTAGAAAGCACTGACGTGAGGTCAGATTGCTTTGGCGCTCTTGTTGAGCTACTTGCGAGTAAATATTCAAACCTTAACAAATGTATAAGCTCTCTGATCGGATGAATAATAGTCTTTTTCCGTACTATGAGACAATGTGATGCAAATATGAAAGCCTATTGAATAAACAAACCTTTATCTCAATTTGAAAATAACTACTCATAATTTTCACCAAATTTTGGTCTATGCTTCTCCTAAAAACTTAAGGCTCGTTTATACTGGCTGGTATCTTATGCCGTAACCTTAACCTTAAAAGTTGAACCATAGGAATTCAATGCTTTCGTTCATACTCATTCCCTAACCTTTTCCCTTACCTGTAAAATGTTCAACTTCTAGGGACAAATTCATAGAAATATATATTCATAAATAATTTGGACAAATTACATATATATATTAGATAATTAGATTAGATTATCTTATAAGTGTATAAGACTATCTTATAAGTAAGACAAATTAAGGGAATGTAATATTGGGCGAGTTTTTTTGACACATGCGCATTCTATAGAGGGTCAATTATTTATATCAGAGTATTGAATACAGAAAGGATCATCTGTTTTAATAGCGGTAATTTCAAATAATATCATAAATTATAATACAAGATGATCAGCACGTATCAAAACGTAGAAACACAAATTCAAAATGACAAATTATTAATTAGCATAGAGCAAAATGCATAAACTCTATGTTCTGCTTAAGGTAAAGTTAACAGCCAGTATAAACACCTACTGAAATTCTTACGGCATAAGGAATAAGGTAAGGGCTTAGGGCATAAGGTACCAGCCAGTATAAACGAGCCCTTACGTCTTTGCTTTTCTGAGTTTTGACAACGCCATCAAATTCTTTCTCTATGATAACAAATTTTTTGATTAATATTACGTCTGTGCTTTTCTGAATTTTGACAACGTCATCGACATCGAATTCTACCTTTATGAATTCTATGAAAATTTAGATTGATATTACGCCAACTGACTGATATCTAGGTCCGCAAGTTGTCAAATGAATATCGATCTGTGATGGCAAATCTTTCAATGACAAAGCTCGGACTTCATGACATTTCTATTTTTCTCTTGAGTAAATGAAAAATATGATCATATCTTCAGAATGGGGAAAGCTACGACGATGAAATTTGAGGGTGAGTAAGATATCGGTAATCTCAATACATATACGGATTTTTATTTAAATCTAAATGAAGTCTTAGGAGATATTGAGTATTGAAAATTTTTTTGGGAATTTTTAAAAATTTTCTAGAGTGACGATTTCTGCGAAATTTTGTAAGCCGTTTCGTTTCAGCCTACCCCAATAACATTCCAAGTATCAACTTCATCGGATGGATATTCTAGTAGTTATTGAGGAAACAAAATTTCAGATGCTCATAACTACTGAGCCATCCGACGGATTTAGCCCAATAACGATCTTGACCGAGATATTTGGACAATTAACCTATTCTGAAAATTTGAAAACTCTAGCTGATTCCTTTTGGATGCTAGAGAGGATACGGCAGGCCGGACGGCCGGACAGACTCAACTTTCGCCAAGAATTCTTCATCAGGGAGTCGAACCCAATCGATTGAGACCATTTTCGGCTCGATATTCCAAAATTACAGACATTCGGACAAAATGATAGGCACTCTGTTCGGGTGAACAAGAGCGCCAAAAACAAGATTATAACTATGAAATATATCCCCTCTCAAGTAAATTCTTGGATAGCACTATATCTGAAATTCCGGAAAGTTTGAAGACTCTCCTATTCCCTCCACTAGATTCAAAATGTAGTGCAAGGAAAGATGTGAAACGTGATACAATAGTACATTCCATCATTTCCATTGTTCGTCCAAGAATATTCATTTCCAAATTTCAGTTAGCTGTAGGAACTTATGTCTATAGAAAAACAGGTTCTCGTTTGATAAATGACATGATGAGTAAATTAGGAGTATCGACTTCATGCCACAATATTCAATTATATGAAGCTTCCGTTATTATGCAACCTGCAAAATAAACGCATCCAAACTCTTTCAATCAATTCGTTTTTGATAACACAGATCACAATGTAAGTGTAAGTACGTCGGATGGTCATGAAATATTTCACTGTTTGGAGGGTATTGAAGTCATTACACCAGAATATGATGTTGAATATGAAGGAGGTTCCAAAAGCCTGATGGAAATGCCATCTGCTTCACAAAAGCAGATATAATTGATACCATTCAGTTACACGAATCCTGATGGATTGAAGAGTGTAGAGTTCGTTGATAAATCAAAACTTCGTATAAAAGTACAACCTGAAGTTCCAAAATCATATGTTGCTTATTTATGTGCTAAATCTCTCGAAATAGAATATATTCCAACATGGAAGGGTTTTCATGAAATTTTATAACGAGAAGTTACATATATGATGTAGCATGTTAATTGTCTCCCATTCATTAATGCACCACCATCCAGTTTAACCACATTCCACACAGCTTTGCTCTATGCAGTTGATGAAACGAAATAAAAGTAGAACAACTTATTTCAAAGCTAACTCTATCATTGTGCAGTCGGACAATCCTGAATTTAGGAATATTGCTGTGAGATTAGGAGGGTTCAATTTATTGGTGTCATATATGGGCGCCATTGGCTTTATCATGGATGGGAGTGGTTTGAAAGATCTTTGGGCTACTTCATACGCTGCACAATCAGTGAAGAAAATGTCTGAAGGGCTTCCAGCAGAGATTTACGTGCTCACATATTAGCTTTCACTGCTATAGGAATTCATATTTTGAGAGCAAGCAATTCCACTTCGAATGATGAAATTGAGAATCAAGTGAAAATTTTGTTCGAAATATGGAAGGAAAATTCTCTACTTTGGACGACTGTAATATTGACCCAATGATCGTATGTTCAACTCGGAAATTCGAGGAAACACTTCAATATTTGAAGATCGTGATTATTTTACTCCAGTTTGTCGAAGCAGAACGTATTGGAGATTAAGATTTGCACTTAAGCAGGTGTAAGTACATGCCGAATGTACAGATCTTGGTTGCTATGGGTCCTCAATATTACTACAAAATTTGATTGCGATCCTATGTACAGTTTTTGAGAAATCGCAAATTTTGTACTATTTTGTGCCCCCTACGACCCCCTTTAGGTGCAAGTACATGCCGTATGTGCAGATCTTGGTTGCTATGGGTCCTCAATATTACTACAAAATTTGATTGCGATCCTATGTACAGTTTTTGAGAAATCGCAAATTTTCTCACTTTTTGTGTTTCCTTCGACACCCCGTAAGTGTAGGATCATGCCCTATATACTCTGAGATTGTCCTTTTTGTCCTCAATACAGACAAAAGAATTGAATTCGATCAAATGTTTCGGAAAAATAAATTTTTTTGCATCGTTCTTCGCGTAATCTTTCGAGCGCTCTCGAGGATTTCAAGGTCAAAGTTTGCTATCTTTTTGGCGCTCTTGTTCACCTGAACAGAGTGCTTATCAATTTGCCCAAATGTCTGTGACTTTCGAATTTTTGGGCAAAAGTGGTATCAATCGTTTTGTTTGGACCTACTGATGAATAATCCGTGGTCAAAATCGATTCTGTCCGTCCGTCCGTCCGTTCCGTGAACACGATAACTCTCGAACGGATGAAGTTAGAGAGTTGAAACTTTCAGAATAGGTTTGAGGTATAAATATCTCGGCTAAGTTCGTTATTAGGTCAAATCGGCCGAATAGGTTCGGAGTAACAAAAAAATTTTTTTCAAATGACACTGTTCAAATAAAAATTTTTTTATGGTGCAGTTTTATCAGACGTATACAAAAATACCACTCTCGACTTCGACAAGCTAATAGTTCTGGAGATATGATTTTTCAAAATTTAAATAATTGTAAGTGGTTTACAAGAGCGCCTAAGCCAACTGACCTCACGTCAGTGCTTTCTAAATTTTTTATTTGTTTTCACATTAGTGCGAAAACAAATACCCGATATCCTTTTTGGACACCTTGTATAACAAACCATTTGATAACCTCTTACTTTTTGTTTCTACTAGAACATCGTGCTCTCCTGATGAAGAATCAAACTCAAATATGTCCAAAGAAAAGGAGCCAGAGTTTTAATATTTTCAGAATAGGTTTTTTATCAAAATATCTCAATCAAGTTCGTTTTTGGGCCAAATCCGTCGAATGGTTCAGCTATTATGATCCTCAAAACTTTGATTTTCTCGATAAATGTTAGAGTATTCATCTGATCAATTTGTAACTTGGTAGAGTTTCGAATGACAATGAAACGAATAGATTTGTGAAAATCGTCAAGACAGAAAATTTTTGAAGCATTCTCAAAATTTTTTTCAATACCTACTCAGTACTAAGTTATTCATGATTGACGCAAAAATTTGAGAAGTATATCAAGGTTATTGATATCCGGGAATTCATTCAATCTTAGCATTGTACCATTTTATTTTGAGAAGATAGGCCTCTTCAATATAAGAATACGTTCAATTATTGGAAATTGTCATTTCCTAAAAAACGGTAGCGACTTATCAGACATCGATGATCAAAACATTCAAAACCCCTGCAATATGTCAAATAGAATTTTTCTCTTGTCAATTTGAGTTTTGTGTTATTTTCATGTGATTATGAAATAAAAGTAACTAATATAACGACTCAAAAGGATTTTTGTGAAAATTGAAAATGGGGTGAATCAAATCGCTGCTGGCTAAACGAGATAGAAATCTGCAAAACTTGTGATGGCAGGACATCTATGCCAAAAAGGATTAATGCCATGATTTATGAATAGTCAGCTTATGGTGTCAAATTTAATAATTCTGTTAGGAATTTTAACCATAATTGATCAAACGAGTTACAATTTATTTTTCTTAATTTGTTGAGATCGATATAGCTTAGCAAAAATATTTGTCAGTAGAATCAGATATATCATTACCTGAAACTTTGAGAGTTGATCAGAATGAAATCATTCTAGAGGGTTGCTCATTCATTGTGAGTTCTATCAGTATTACACTGTTTCAGAGTGCGAAAAAAATACCTGACGGCAGTGCTTTTCTACTTTATTCAGAAGTCGGTTAAATATGGGTTGACTACTTTAGACTCAATACAGTCACTGGATGAGGTCAAGTGTTACCTTAGAGTGGACTCGTCTAAAATAAAAATTCGAAAAGCACTGACGTGATATATGCAGCTTTTATGCGCTTGTTCGAACATTGTAGACGTAGTAATATAGCCAAGTACCAGATTTTATCCCTATATTCACGCTTATGGACAGCATCACTTGAATGGTACATTTTTGAAGAATATTCATATAACGGTCATATACACACGAGCAGGCATCAGCTGAATCGTATATAATTTTCATCAAATTATATACTATAATTTTATAATTTTGAATCTCATTCATATTAACAACTGTTGGATTGTCAGACAGTCAATAGATTCAGTCAAATGAGGCTGGGAGATATATTGGACGCAGCATCAGATAAGGGATGTGATTCAAAAGTTATATATTTTGCTGAGTTCTTTGATACATAAATCAGTTTTAATAACAAATATTCACATAAGTACTTAATCTAAACGTGGCATTTTGTTTTCAGATTCGGATTTTTACGTTGATGCATTCAAGCTTCCAGTTGAGGATCTTTGGTCGAAGGCAAGCAGAGAAACAGAATTAGGATTGAAAAAATCTGAACGTCTAAAACACCAAAATGGTGACTTAGCCATAGCTCTGTACACTTCTGGAAGTACTGGAGTACCTAAGGGTGAGCATAAATATTCGAATTCATTATGAAAGCTTCAAGAGTTCTTACCAGTAGTAACACCGGTTGAAAAAAAAATTTAATATTCTGAATATCTTTCAATTCTGGTCAATACAAAAAAAAACTGTATGAAACTCACAAATATGCGTCGTGTGTATTCTGTTCGTAATTCCTTCCTATAATATTGTAATTATAGGTATTGTAAGTCAAAAGTTCAAAAGAATATATATATATATATATAATCAAATTTGAAAAAAGGATATATTGCGGTAAAATTAGTTATAAGAGAAAGATAATGGGAGAAACCGCAGGAGTGCAGAAAATATGGGAAATGGATGGAAGGTACTTGCCGACACGTGTTTCTGCTTATTGGCTTCTTCAGGGCAAGGCAACCAAGAAACCAGGATAGGGTTGAAGCCACAAATTGGATGCTCGCTCCTGTTGTGGTCACCTGTTGTCATTTCTTCCATATTCATTCTTTTCCATCCTTATCCTGGTTTCTTGGTTGCCTTGCCCTGAAGAAGCCAATAAGCAGAAACACGTGTCGGCAAGTACCTTCCATCCATTTCCCTTATTTTTTGCACTCCTGCGGTTTCTCCCATTATCTTTCTCTTATATATGTATATATATATAGATGGTGTTCGGTATTCAATTTGGTAGGGTAGTTTATAGTCCGAATAACCAATAGTTTTAATAAAATAAATACAAACACATGTTGGTCATTTTTCATGCACGACAAAACGTGTGGAAATACCAGTAATATACGTACGCTCTTATACGTCGCATGTTCGATATTATCAATACGCTTGATACGATACGACGCTTTTCGAAAGAACAATTTTCCTACGTCGAATTTCGTGAGTGTCAAACAATCAAATCTTCAACTCACTAATGGTATTGGAGAGAAGCGGAGTACTGGTTGTTAGGGGTGCCCCTAGTTCTCGAAGATCCTTATATGGTGGTAAGTTTTGTCGTAGTAAGTTTGACCAACTTGTATATTTTGTAACGCGGCCTATATGGTATTACAATACATTTCGCTCAATTGATATATAATTTAGAATATTTTGTTTTTAAATTATACAGATGGATTCTTGGCAAATTTTTTTGCCCAAAATCAAGGTTTCTTTAAACCAATTTTTTAACTTTGTCTATATTTCGGACGTATTTACGTTCTTCATCAGGGCAGTAGAATTTACTACTTAAAGTTTTCAAGGTTTTTAAAATTGTCCAAATTAGGAATGTATTGAAGAATGATGTTGAGTGTTTTTTTTAAAGGAGTTTTTTATAAATGTCAAAGAAACATAGAGTAGGAAAGTGAAAATAGATTAGAAATGTAAATAAAATCGAAAAATACTATAGAATCAAGATAAGGGATAGTAGTTGAAATTATTAATTTGAAAGTTAGGAAAAGATCAAGAGGAGTCACAACTTTTGATCTAGAGATAAAAAATAACTTTGAATTTGATAAAAAATAACTATATATGGAGCTGAGTTTAGCAACATCAGATTTTTTGTTGATACTATTCGGATTATTTTTGATGTGACATATTTCCAAGAAGGTTGTTTTTTGATAATAAGATGTTTTATCAAGAATTTTGAAATTTTAAACATTAAAAAGATCTCCTAATCTTGAAGAATGAAGGGCTAAAGAACACCTTTCAGGATGAATTCTCACATCATTTTTGTGGAGAGTTATTCTCTTTTTTATGGTTTGGCAGGTTTGACCAATGTATTTCATTACAGTCCAAACAGGGTATGCTATAAATACAGTCTGAGATTAGGGATGGAGGAATTTTTATCTATAATTTTGGTAAAGAGATCTCTACCTGTAATAAGGTTGTATTTTGTTAATTTTAAATTTTCTATTTCGGAGAATTTATGTGAAAGTTTAGTGGTTAGAGAGGAAAGATAGGGTAGAGATCTATATTTTTATTAGTGGCGTACAAGAGTTTAACGGTCAAATTCTTTGTGTAACAAGATTGGTAGGAGAGAGTGGGTTTGGTGTAATGGAAATATATACAGGGTGTCTCAAGTTCGAGTGCCTATTAGACGTTTCTGGAGAACTAGACATATTTGAAATCTGAAAATTGGGATTATGACATTGTTCGAAGTTCTCCACAGAGCTAAAATATTTTCGAAGCCCAAAAACTTCCGGTTATACAGGGAGTGAAAATAAATTCGACTAAAATATTTTTTTTCAAGATTTCTATTCCTGGTATGATCGAGTATTCAATAGTGAATATATTTCTGTTGAAACCATTGTATTAAATCGAATAGTTTTCAAAACATCAAAAAAAAAAACTGGGAAAAAAGTAAAATATGTTCAGTCAGTAACATGTTCATTATTCTTATTTTAAATATCCTGAGCGTAAACCGTTTTTACAACATCGAAGAGGAAGGATGTGAAAAGGTCATGCATCTTTTAGATTTCCAGAATATCATCACAGGGTGTTTCAAATTTTGTGTTGAAAATTGTGATCTTAAATTGGCCATAACTTCTGTTTTTCGAATCAGAACCCTATCTTTTTATAATTGTGTTGGATTCTGCGGTCAAAAATAATGATAGTTTTCTCACATAATTATGCTCCTAAATTCAATAATTTCTGAGTTATTTGAGATTGAGAGTCAAATTGATTGCATCTAACAAAATTCAATGAATATTCTTTCGAAACCATGGGAACACTCTGTACCTATAGAGGATAAATTGTCTGTTGATAATTCACAAGTATCAGGTGTTATTGTTATCAGTTATCTTCATTTCTCGATTCAACAAAATGAAGCGTTATTCTTATTACGAAATTCTGGATCTATTTTATATACATGGTGAATGTGACAGAATTATTAGTAGAACCTGCCAGGCCTTCAACGAGAAGTATCCCCATTTACCTTCCATGACTGAGAAGATCTCTAAAAAATATGTTGCAAACTTTCAAAGTTTTGGATGTTTAAGAGCTCCTAAAGAATACAAAAGAAGGGTAGTTGATGATGAGAAAAATGAAATTAGTGTTTTGACTTATTTCGAAGCGAATGAAAATGCAACTATTCGAAGTGCAGCTTATGAAATCGATTTAGATAGAAATTCAGTGCACTGAATTTGGAACAAACACAACATGCATGACTACAAATATGAGAAAGTTCAAGCATTAGAACCAGGTGACTACATAAAAAATTTAAATTTTTCTAGAGGAATATTAGAAAAACTTGAAAATGATGAAAATTTTTTGAAAAAGATCATTTGGACAGACGAAGCAAAAATTCAATAATGAAGGACTATTTAATAGAAAGAATTGCCACAGTTGGAGAAGTGAAAATCCTCATAGAAACCCCCAGAACAAATTTAGTTTTGATGTGTTTGTTCTTTTGATGAACAATAAATTGCGGGACTACATTTATGAAGAAAATTTAAATATAGAAAAATTTTTGGTATTCCTGGGAAATTTGGTTTCTGAGTTTTTGGATGAACTGCCGTTGAGTATGTCGACTACCGCATATTATTAATTGGATGGGGCTCCGGCACATAGTTCGCACGAGGTGTCTGAAGAACTGAATGCAATGTTTGGTAATCGGTGGATCGGACGCCGTTCTTCACTGTTTTGGCCCCCACGATCTCCCGATCTTACTCCCTTAGATTTTTATTTATGGGGTAGAATAAAAAACATAGTCTATGAATCTCCTGTTGAAAGCAAAGATTATTTGAAACGGCGTGTGGAGGATGCTTTCCACTCACTAAAGGGGGAGGAAATTGAGAGAGCGACTAACCGAGGTGTTTCAAGACGTATTCGAAAGTGTGTGGAACAAAATGGTTACCATATTGAAACTCTTACCAGATCATTTAGTCTGTTAATTTGAGTTTTGAAACGTATTTAAATTTTTATGATCATAATTTATTTATAATCATAATTCGGTGTATTGAAGTAGCGAATCTATTTAATGTGTTTCCTATTGAAGAGATAAATTCTCATTCGATTCGAAATAAGTCGAAATACTAATTTCATCATCTGCCTTTTCTTTGTGTTCTTTAGGGCCTCTAACATTCCAAAATTTGGAAAGTTTGAAAAATTTTTTCAGAAATTGTGAAAAAAATGGGTATACTTCTCATTGGATACTCAACATTTTGTGTCATCCACCATGGATTTGAAATAAACAATATCATTAAGTGCATCATTTAAGTGTATTGCGTATACAATTGAAAAAATACAATATAAGAAATGAATCCAAAATCTCATTATTAGAATAGCAACGATTCATTTTGTGAAATCAAAAAATTTCATAACGACTAAAAATAAGACCTGTCTGACACTTGTGAGTTATAAATGGGATGATTCATCTTCTATGCTCACAGAATATCTTTATGAATCAGATTCGAAGAATTTGACTCTACGTACTAAATAAATCCAGAAAATCTCAAATAACTAAGAAATTATTGAATTTAGGAGAATAATCATGTGAGAAAACTTCATTATTTTTGATCGCAAAATCCAACACAATTATAAAAAAATTTAGAAAGCACTGACGTGAGTTCAGATTGCTTTGGCGCTCTTGTTGAGCTACTTGCGAGTAAATATTCAAACCTTAACAAATCTATACGCTCTCTGATCGGGTGAACAATAGTCGTTTTCCCTACCTACTATGGGACAATGTGATATAAATATGAAAGCCTAATGAATAAAAACAAACCTTTATCTCAATTTGAAAATAACTACTCATGATTTTCAACAAATTTTGTTCTATTTTTCTCCTAAAAACTTACGTCATTGCTTTTCTGAGTTTTGACAACGCCATCAAATTCTTTCTCTATGATAAATATTTTTTGATTGATATTACGTCTGTGCTTTTCTGAATTTTGACCACGTCATCGACATCGAATTCTACCTCTATGCATTCTATGAAAATTTTGATTGATATTACGCCAACTGACTCTGATATCTAGGTCCGCAAGTTGTTAAACGAATATCGATCTGTGATGGGAAATCTTTCAATGACAAAGCTCGGACTTCATGACATTTCTATTTTTCTCTTGAGTAAATGAAAAAAATGATCATATCTTCAGAAGGGGGAAAGCTACGACAATGAAATTTGAGGATGAGTAAGATATCGGTAACCTCAATATATATACGGATTTTTATTTAAATCTAAATGAAGTCTTAGGAGATATTGAGTATTGAAAATTTTTCTTTTGGGAATTTTTTAAAAATTTTTTAGCGTGACGATTTCTGCGAAATTTTGCAAGCCGTTTTGTTTCAGCCTCCCTCAATAACATTCCAAGTATCAACTTGATCGGATGGATATTCTAGTAGTTATTGAGGAAACAACATTTCAGATGCTCATAACTACTGAACCATCCGACGGATTTAGCCCAATAACGAACTTGACTGAGATATTTGGACAATTAACCTATTCTGAAAATTTGAAAACTCTAGTTGATTCCTTTTGGATGCTAGAGAGGATACGGCCGGACGGCCGGACAGACTCAACTTTCGCCACGAATTCTTCATCAGGGAGTCGAACCCAATCAATTGAGACCATTTTCAGCTAGATATTCCAAAATTACAGACATTCGGGCAAAATGATAGGCACTCTGTTCGGGTGAACAAGAGCGCCAAAAATAGCGTTCTAATTTGAAAAATAGAAGTTATGGCCAATATAAGATCACAATTTTCAACACAAAATTTGAAACACGTGGTGATGATATTTTTGAAATCCAAAAGATGCATGACCTTTTCACATCCTTCCTCTTCGATGTTGTGAAAACGGTTTACGCTCAGGAGATTTAAAAAAAGAATAATGAACATATTACTGACTGAACATATTTGACTTTTTTTCCAGTTTTTTTGTATATTTTGAAAACTATTCGATTTAATACAATGCATTTAACAGAAATGTATTCACTATTGAATACTTGATCATACCAAGAATAGAAAACTTGAAAAAAAATTTTTTCGTTGAATTTATTTTCACTCCCTGTATAACCGAAAGTTATTGGGCTTCGAAAATATTTTAGCTCTGTGGAGAACTTCGAACAATATCATAATCCCAATTTTCAAATTTCAAATATGTCTAGTTCTCCAGAAACGTCTAATAGGCACTCGAACTTGAGACACCTTTTTTTTTTTTTTTTTTTTTTTTAATTCACACATAATGCGGTAGTCGACTTTGCTCGGGTTCGAAAACCAAGAGCAGGTCCTATCAATGAGGATAGATCACTTGTCGGACAATGTTGACGGTCCCAAGGATGACAGCCTTCTGCATCCAGTTTATGGCATTCTGTGGCAATTTCAGTTCCTGCAGATGTCTTGCTGTGTCTCGATGAACAAGTCCATTTGCACTTATGATTAAAGGCATTATCTCCACCTTCTTCAACTGCCACATGTCTCTTATCTGACGTGACAGCGCCTCGTATTTGTTTATTTTTTCACCATAGGCTTTACTTAGGTTATAGTCCTGAGGCACCGAGAAATCTATAATGATAGCTGTTTTTGATTGCTTATTAAAAACCACCATATCTGGTCTATTGTGTTCCATCGCCCTGTCTGTTATTATCGCAAGGTCCCAGTAAATTTTGACCTTTTCGTTCTCCATTAGTGTTTGTGGAACATACGCATGATGCGGTGTGAAGTGAGGAAGCAATTGATTTTGCAGGCACAGTAGCTGGTGCACCACTTTGCCCATGTTATGTGAGGGCTCAGATATTTACTCCCAGCGATGGCTGAACACCCCGATACAACATGTTGTACAGACTCTTCCGCACCGTTGCACAGTCTACATTTTGTATCGGCTACTGGCTTCTTCATGATGTTTTTGATGTATGTTCTGGTTGGAGATTAAGGATTACCCGGGGAACCAGCTTGGGTCTGATGAATGGTAGATCGAGAGAGCTTCCTTCCACGGATCCCGCTCAACCCCGCACGAGGGTGAGGCAGCATTGGACAAGAGAGATGAATGTTAGTCTTATCAATGCTTACTATCAGGTTACGGATGGAGAGACACCCTGTATATATAATAATATATATATTTTTTTGTTTAAAATTTCTTGGGTGTATAGCACTTATTCTACTAATAAATGGTAATTGTTAAATTATTATTTCATTTATTTTATTTTTCCAACATATGTTTTGGCGTGTCTACGCCTTTTTCAAGGAATATAATTCAGTCGACAATTTCCTGTAAATTACATAATAATAAATACACAAATATATCAACAACCAACACAAAGCTTTTACGTACTTCATTTAAATCGTCCGTCAAGTTATTATTTTCTTCTATAATCAAACTTTAAAAGATCTTCAAATATTAAATATTTTCGTCAGCCATGAGTAAAATAATGTGACGATGATGAGCTGTCACGATTATGTTTTTCCAACTTCTTATTCCAATTTAATGCTGCGACACCTGTACGAATTAACAAGTGATAATCCCAGATCTGGGTTTGAATTGGTTCTTTTTAATCTAGATGGAGTTGGTAGTGGAAGATTGAAAATTTGTATTTCCTTATTTATGTTATCAGATTGAAAAATAAAATAAATGAAATAATAATTTAACAATTACCATTTATTAGTAGAATAAGTGCTATACACCCAAGAAATTTTAAACAAAAAAATTTATATCAAAGCACAAGAAACTCTAACAAAAAAAAATAATATATATATATATATATATATATAATATTTGAAACAGAAATCATTTTCAAAATCTCAAAATAAAAAGATTTGGAAACATTTCTAATATTTTAGAAAACTATACAGGGTGTTTGTTTTTCAAAAAATAAATAAAAACCTAATGTTTTCTAGGTAAGATTTAACAATGAGAAAAAATTGAAAGTTTTTTCAATCTCTCATGCATCTGAAGTCACTATTTAAAAAGTTATTCGAGAAGTTTAATGTCAGGCGAAGTCAACATTACAGAATCATGATTTGGAATTTCTTTATCTATGACTGATCTACTCAATGATTATGTTTGTTCATATGAACAACCTCGGATTCTACAATGCCTCTAATGAAAAATACATATGACCATATGACATTAATTTATTTATTTGTAAATCCACTCTAGTTGTAAAAGTGTCTTATCAGGATAAATACGATACCCATTGTCTGGAAGCAGGATAACAAGCATGTTTTCTCTAGCGAATGTTCTGACCTCAAAATCACTCTTCAGTACAAATCACAATCAGTACTTAGATGACTACCATCTTGTACGGGTACAAATGAAAATGTTCTTTATAGTAGAATAGTATGCTACGGATTTTCGAAAATTAAGGTTGCACACTGAAAATTCATTGCTCAATAGACACCCTAATATGTCAACTCTCACTAGTAGACCAGCGTGAAAAATAAACGTTCAACTCTTTTGAATCTCCCATTCTCAAAATAATTGATTTGATGGATTTATACCGTTCAAGATCAAGTTTTGCTTGAAAAATGTTATCTGGACTCTGGAATAGCGCTTTTAATAAGCTATTTGGGAGTAATTATTCAAACTTTCGTCTCCGCCATATATATCCAAATAAATAGGAATGTAGATGATGAATCTGACTAGTGACCAGTATATATTTCGAAGAAACTGATTGGACAAACTTTTTTTTACATCAAATTTACTGAGTTGATTTTACCGAATAACTGAATGAGCCGAGATATTCAAACCGTCTAACCTACCCCAAAATCATTCTGTTCGGGAGCCATTGTGCTCGCGGACTAACGTAAATGCCAGGTTTCGAGAGGATTTTTAGCTCTGTAGAGAATTATGAATAATATCATAATCTGAATGTTCAGATTTTAAAAAGACTCAGTATCCCATAAACGTCTAATGGGTGCTTGAACTTGCGACACCCTGTAATGTGAATTTGTTTCTTAGTTCAGAGTTCAGGTAACTTTTCAATTTAATTCAGTCAATTAAAAACCACTGAAGATGTTTGTACGGATTTCTAATACTCACTGAATGCCACCTAATCAATGGAATAATTCAAATCAGATTTCAAACTTTTGGTTGGAAACCAGGGTACACAACCGATACAATGTACTAGGTACATGATAACTTTTTGGTACATGTCATAGCAAGTATTCAATCAAACTTTGAAAGATCATATCTCCGAAAATTTCGATTTGTTAAGAATTAAAATGGTATCAATGAGTTCCTATGATAATACTACATTACAAAAGAAGTTTCATTCAAGAAATGTAATTTGAAAAAAAAATCTCATTGCTCCGAAAATACTGAGCCGAGTTGGATGAATGTCGAGCTCATTCAAGATGGTTCCTCAAATATACCCCGAAAATTTAAGTTCCCGTGCTCATTCCGCTCATCGAAATGGCGCTTACGGACGAATGGATGGATATAATCGACCTGAACGATTGATACCACTTTTACGAAAAATTCGAGAAATACAAACATTTAGGCAAGTCTATAGGCATTCTGTGCGAAAAATAAAAGCGCTAAAAAAGGGGCTCCTCACCAAAACAATGCACCTTGTCAAAAATAAAAATGAAAAGAGCAGTATGAATGATCGAATTGAACTTCAAATTGCTACCGCAGCCACCGAGTTCTCCTGTTCTGACCTCTAGAATACCTGGTTCTTCGCTGATCTCAAAAAAATGCTCTGTGGAAAAAATGGCCCTCATGAAGAAGTGTCATATTATTTCGGTGGTAACGGAAAGATAGAGAAACTCCAAAAGAATTATATGGATGAATAAAAATAAATTGTTGGTTTCCTACCTAAGCCCGCAACTTATTAACCAATTTATTAAATTATAAAAATATATCATTCGTTACGAGCAACAAACATTCAGCATTTCAAAGAATTTTACGAAAACAAAATATTAATTGTACACTTTCTTTCAGGCGTGAAACTACCACACAATGTAATCTTGAATCGCCTGAATTGGCAATTCAAGGTTTTTCCCTATAGCAATACGGAAAAAGTTTGTGTATTCAAAACAGCCTTGACCTTCGTGGACAGCATTTCAGAAATCTGGGGACCACTGATGAAGGGGTTGTCTCTGCTTGTTATACCCAAAGATGTCACAAAGGATCCTGAACGACTCATTGATGCATTGGAAAAATATAAGGTATAGTTCAGATATATAAGTTACTTTAAGTATTTGGTTGCAATAAGGTAAGCTGATTAGTACAAAAACTATTAAACGAAGTTTTCATTTTGTAGTGATTTCAAATAGAGTATAAAGGAGTGGTGAGATCTAGGCTCTTCAGTTTTCTAGAACACGCAAGATATAATTCAGAATGATTATAGAGGATTGGTTTATTCTGAAAACTATTGCGAAAGTGCAAAAAGGTGATTCACCTAGTAGAAAAATTGTAAAAAAGCCCGGGTGTGAGGTTTAAAGCTTCTGTGCGATTATTCTAAAGTCTTTTTCCAGACTCTGGATCAGTGTAATACAAAAAGAAGCAAACACCACAATGAATGTGAATGAATCAACAAACTTTCAACTCAAATTATAAATAACCACTCAGAGTTTATCTTCAGTTATGTTCGAAGCTCAAATTGCCTTCTCTTAGAATCAACCAAAAGAAAGTGAATCGTTCCTATATAAATAGATATCTTCATTCCACTTATCTCTAGTGTTCTGAAATACCTTATTTATCTAAATCCGAATTACGAAAACATAGCCTTAGATTTTCTTAACTTCGATTCGTAATTGGATTTGACGAATTCGTTCTCTGAATGAATGTTTCAATCATCGATCTCTAATAGGTGTCAATAAGATGTCTAAAATACTGGTGTGTGCACTTGTCAAATTTTGAATGGAAACGTCATTTTACTTTTTGGGACATGCCGACTTGCCGACTATTTAGTTTTATACTCACATGAGGGAGCCACAAGGCAATTCATTCATAACATTACGTCGCAAAGGCTTGACATCTGTTGAAATTTAAAATAAAATTAACCTCAAAAATTAAAGAAAATTATTTTATTCCCCTGAAAAATTAACTACATAAATATTTCATGGATTTCACCGATTAACTAGATTTTATATAAATATTCTTGTATTGCGAGTTCTGATCACGTAATGCTTTCAATTAGTATGGTTTATCCGTTTTTTTCTAATACATTGAAGTATGTATGTCAGATATAATATCGTGGCATTACGGAATGAAGCAATGTTCTATAAAAGTCATCATTGTGGCTTATTTCGAAAAAGCTAGTCAATTTCTTCAATGACGGCCTTCAATACGTTTTCGGGTATATTCGATACAAAAAATACGCGACATCGCGTCTCAATTAGAAATGAGTGATTTCATAGTTTGAATTTTTAGCAGCAACTCCGAACACAGCCATGTCACTACATTTATTGGCGTACATGCCGATATACTTAATCGATTTTGCGGAATGGTATTCTTCACCATTAATGTTGTTTGATCGTTTTGGAAAATAACGGAGAAAACAACGCAATGATTATCAATTTCCAGCTGATACACTTTGACTATTGTTGATCATCAGTGGATCGCGGACGATAAAGTGCATTACTATCATTTCCACTAATGGTTTCGATAATTAATTGTTCCGGGAATCACATTAGTTGTCTCTTTCATAAAAACTATCTCTTCACATTCATTATGACACTTGTCATAATATATGTCAGTCGATAATTTTTCCTCTGCTATTTTTTAAATGAAATAAGTATTATATCACAAACTTTCCCAACTATGGATGATGATTTCCCTTTGAATGGGTTCCATAGCAGACTTCAAACATCAGAAGATCTGAAAAATCGTCACTTGGAACGCAAAACCCGATTCGAAGAATCCTCCTTGCAGATTGGCGACAAATTTTGTGTATTGGATCTGAATATAGAGGGTATTTCTAAGGACAAGAGTGATTATATTTCTAAATTAGCAAAGGACTATGGTGCTGAGATTATTCTTCTTCAAGAGACACATGCGGATACTGAAAAAAATATGAAAGAGGAACCATAAAAGGTTATGTATTCATTGATTATCTCCTTAGTAAAATTTACGGTTTAGCTTGTTATGTTGAAAAATCCTTGATTCACAATATCGAGTTAATCCAAAAAGGTGAATTTGAGGGGTGTTCTCTATCCCTTTCAAATTTTGTGATATTTCTATCGTTAATATTTATAAACCTCCGAATACTATTTGGCCAAGAAATTTGGAAATGAATCTTCCTCATCCTTCAATTTATTGCGGTGATTTTAAATTCACCACGTAATTTGGTGTTATAATAATAATGATAGAAGTGGAATACCTTTAGCTGACTGGAAGAAAGATAATAATTTCTATTCAATTTTTGATGTACCTTCTCTTCATTCTTCTCGATGGAATAGAGGCTACAATCCTGATCTCTGCCTAGTGTCTTGCGACAATACTGTACGAGTTTAATCCGGCCCTGATTCAGATGATGAACAATAATTGAGTTAACATTATTTTCGGTGTTCTTTATCGCAATCATTTCTTTAGTCAAACTTTTGAATTATTCTCTCTGTGGAGAATTGCTGTACATAATTTCAATTTTAGTAATCCAACAATCCTTCCCAGAGAGAATTATTTTGAAAAAAAGGTTGACTAAAAAAATGATTTCGATAAAGAACACCGAAAATAATGTTAAATTATTTACCGATACAAAGCAAGCAATCACAAGAAATAAAAATAATGTCAATTAATTCCGTTTACGTTCCGTGTAAACTCTTGGTTAAGCGTCGGTCAAAAACAAAACTACAGATAATTTACCATCTCCTGGCACCCTTCATTCGCCTCCAATTTATAGAAAAATCCCTAAATTATTCGTCTGACTCTACAAATTCTTCATGAAATTGGAAAAGAGAAATGTCTGAAAGTCCCCCAGAAATTTCAATTCTCGTTGCTTTCACAGATACGTATTCGATTGACATCATTCGGACCTATTAATTCAGTTTAAGTTGGTGGAAAAGTGATCGAAATGGTTTATTTACGGAGAAATAATGTATGTTATCAAAATTCACAAGCCAAGATAGTATTCTGAAAAAGTTTAATGTAATGCTCGTGAAAGTCATTTAGAATTTTCAGAAGATTAGATTCCGAAGAATCGTGTGTTATTCGAATTTAAATATAATGATAAGGTATTTCCAAGGACAAGTGTTTGCCCGTCCTAAATTTTGGTATGATGAAAGAAGATACAGGTGACCAATAAATTTTCCAGATAATATTGCCATATGCATTCAAGTTATTCAATTAACGAATTTCGAAGTAGTAAAGTAATTAGTAGAACATGATTGTGGCTGAAACGAATCTGAAAAAAATTGTTTATTGGGTTATTTTTAATTCAAGATATTTGTAGTTTTGACTTGAATGTATCAGGTATTTCATAGGACAAGAGCTTAGTGAAAAATTTTTTTGATTATTATATTAGGTGTACAAATAAGTTTCCGTGGTTTGTCAAAAGATGGCCCCACCAGAAGGTTATGGAGAAATTGTCAGATGTAAAACGTAATATCCCAAGTTTAGTCATCTGGCAACACCATAACCTTAAAGTACTAGTGATTCCGTATCAGCATCACGTAATTTTTTTCGTGCAAAAATGACAAGTTTTATTCCGAATAAGCATCATTTGCGGGAACTTTTGATTTACTTCTTTAATGTGAAAAAATCTACAGCTGAGGCGCATCGATTGCTTCTAGAAGCATATGGTGAAGCTGCTTAAAGTGAGAGAAGTTGTCAGGAATGGCTTAAAAAGTTTAAGAACGGTGAGTTTGACGTTAAAGACAAAGAACGCAGTGGAAGGCCGAAAGTGTACGAAGACATGGAATTAGAAGCACTATTGGAGGAAGATTCGTCCCAAACGCAAAAAGAACTTGCACTTACTCTACAAGAGACTCAACAAGCAATTTCACATCGTTTAAAATCGTTAGGAACGATTCAAAAACAAGGAAATTGGGTTCCATATGAACTGAAGCCGAGAGACGTTGAACGCCGATTATGCATGAGTGAAATGCTGCTTGCCAGGAATAAAAAAAAGAGTTTTTTGCATCGTATAGTCACTGGTGACGAAAAATGGATTCACTACGATAATCCAAAGAAGAGAAAGTCATGGGTTAAGCCCGGCGAACCATCAACATCGACAGCTAAGCCGAATATTCATGGAGATGCTGTGTATTTGGTGGGATCAGCTTGGTGTCGTGTATTATGAATTGCTGAAACCAAGCGAAACCATTACTGGAGCTCTCTACCGAACATTGATGAGATTGAGTCGGGCACTTAAGGAAAACCGCGCCCATTACTACTCCAGACACGACAAAATTATTCTTTTACACGATAATGCTCGTCCACACGTTGCGGCGCTGGTAAAAACATACTTGGAAACACTCAACTGGGAAGTTTTACCCCACCCGCCGTATTCACCAGACTTAGCCCCTTCTGACTATCATCTGTTCCGGTCGAAGGCACATGGTCTGTCTGAGCAGCGCTTCACATCATATGAAGACACCAAAAATTGGGTAGATTTGTGGATAGCGTCACAAGATGAAGAGTTTTTTCGACGGGGTATCCGAATGTTGCCAGAAAGATGGGGAAAAGTAGTGGCAAATGATGGAAAATACTTTGAATAAAACGTAATGTACTTTTCCTTTACAATAAATTCCTAATTTTTTATAAAAAACCGCGGAAACTTATTTGTACACCTAATATATATATATATTGAGAAGAGAATTTGAGCTTCGAACTAAACTCAAGGATAACAGAGTTTTGTTTATTCATCGTTGTTGTTATATTAGTATGATACTATTCCACAGTAAAGGAACCGCTTCCTGTAAAGCGTAAAATTTTAGGAGATTTTCCTCATAGCCAACATAGTCCTATACTGTTGACTTCAAGAAGTTTAATTCAATATTCAGAATGTTTAAGAAGACCTCGTTGGAATTTCAAGAAAGCGAATTGGATTGAATTTGCTAAGAAGGTAGACAGTGATATTAGATGGATTAAACCCACTCATGATAACTACCACAGATTCTTAGGTGTTGTGAAAGCCGCTGCAAAAAAGTTCGTTCCAAGAGGTTTCCGGAAAGATTATATTTCAGGTTGGTTGAAAGAAACCGATAATCTGTACAAGGGCTATCAAAAATCACCATCCGTTGATAAATGTGAAAGGCTTAAGAATTCTATCAATACAAGCCGAAAAGAGAAATGAGATAGTGTTGTATCAAAAATGAATTTTACACATTCGAGTAGGAGTTCATGGGATATATTGAGAAAATTAGGTGAAGCTACTCCTCTTACCTCCTCATCATCAAAAATTGATCCAATTTTAATCGATCGCCGCCTAGTTAATGTATCTGAATCAGTCAATTCATCCCAATCTAAAATGAGGAATATGAAGAAGAAGTTACAGATATTCAGGAGATCAGCTCCTACTTGTCACATCCTTTCAATATAGATGAATTGAGGGCTGCAATCAAATCTACCAAATCTCGAAAGGCAGCAGGTTTTGACGGAATTTATCCAAAATGCATCAAACATTTAGGAAAAAATTTAGAAAGCACTGACGTGAGGTCAGTTGGCTTAGGCGCTCTTGTAAACCACTTACAATTATTTAAATTTTGAAAAATCATATCTCCAGAACTATCAGCTTGTCGAAGTCGAGAGTGGTATTTTTGTATACGTCTGATAAATCTGCACCATAAAAAAAATTTTATTTGAAAAGTGTCATTTGAAAAAAAATTTTTTTTTCGTTACTCCGAACCTATTCTGCCGATTTGACCGAATAACGAACTTAGCCGAGATATTTATACCTCAAACCTATTCTGAAAGTTTCAACTCTCTAACTTCATCCGTTCGAGAGTTATCGTGTTCACGGAACGGACGGACGGACGGACAGAATCGATTTTGACCACGGATCATTCATCAGTAGGTCCAAACAAAACGACTGATACCACTTTTGCCCAAAAATTCGAAAGTCACAGACATTTGGTCAAATTGATAAGCACTCTGTTCAGGTGAACAAGAGCGCCAAAAAGGCCTTGTCTTGGTTATTGTCTTTCTATAACAATATTCTGAATTCGGGAAACTTTCCTTCCGAATTTCGTAAGGCTTAAGTAATAGGTATTTGGAAACGAGGAAAAAATCCTTGGGATCCTAGAAGTTATCGACCCATCAGTTTATTGAGTGTTTCTTTCAAGATATTAGAAAGGCTAATTCTTTTTAGAATTGAATCTTCTATAGAAAATGCTCTACAAAGTTTCCAGGGAGACTTTAGGAAAAATAGAAATTGTTCAGATCAGGTTCTCAGCCTTACAAGTTTCATAGAATCAGGCTTCAATGATAGGTTGAAAACAGGAGCTGCTTTCATCGATTTATCTTCGGCATATGACACTGTGTGGAAAGATGGATTAATTTTCAAACTCTATACCCATCTGAAGTGTGGAAAAATGGTACGATTATTAGAAAATATGTTATCTGATAGAAGGTTTCGTGTTTTTATTGACAATAAGAGTTGCAACTTCAAAACATTGAAAACGGTCTTCCTCAAGGATCAGTTTTAGCTCCTTTACTTTTCAATTGATATCCGAGTGTTTTGCCCACTACATCATCTCAAAAATTTGTTTATGCTGACGACATTGCTATTGCTTACCAACATTCGGATTTCCATACTCTGGAAAACATACTGTCACCTGATTTGAAAATTTTGAAGAATTATTTTATTGTGTGGTGATTATGTCCAAATCCTTACAAATCCCAACAGAGGAATCTTGTTTCTATCTGAATAATCATGAAAAATATAGGAAATTAGCTGTAACTTTCAATTATTCTCCTATCGAACATAATTTCTATCCAAAATACTTAGGAGTTAAATTAGATTCATCTCTCAATTACAAGGCTCATTTAAATGATCTGAGCCTAAAACTGAAAACTAGGAATAATGTTGTCCAGAAATTAGCTGGATCGTCTTGGGGTGCTGATGTTTCCACGCTTCGCACAGCATCTCTAGCCCTAGTCTTTTGTGCAGCTGTGTATTGTTGCTCTGTTTGGTTTAATAGTTCACATACACAAAAAATTGATGCACAATTGAATACATCCATGAGAATAATTACTGGCACCATAAGATCTACACTGGTTCATTGGGTATCAGTTTTGTCTAATATTCACAGACAGACTGCAGCTCTGAATTCTTGGAATAATATCATTCTTTTCCCAATTTATTCCCAATTATTTCATATTTTCCACAAAATAGAATTCCCAGATTGAAGTGACGTAAACTATTATGGCATAATACGTTCTTCAATATTAACATAAGTGATAAAGAATTATGGAAGACTGAGTGGAACTCTTACGAAATGTTCAATAAGTATCTCGTTTCTGATCCTTCTGAAAAAGTTCCTGGTTTTGATCTTCCAAGAAATATTTGGACAGTTCTTAATCTTTTGAGGACAGGTCATGGTTGTACCAATGGCATGCTATTCAGATGGAACTCAGTTCCTAGTGCAAGTTGTGAATGTTGAGAAGCAGAAGAAACAATACCTCATCTCATCAATAGTTGTCCCATATATAAATTTCAAGATGGTTTTAGGGCTATTCATGATGTTTCCATCTTTTTTTTTCTGCTTTTGTCTTTTTATTTTCAGATTCAATGTGAGCACCTTGAAGAAGTCTCTGTCTCCATCAATAGAAGACCACTCTTGAAGAAAGAAGTCCCTAAAATATGTTTCAGCTTATTTTTGTGTTTTCACACTTAGACAGGGAGCCAGGGTTTTTTTCACTGGGGTTTTTTCCCCAAGATTTTATGTCATACGCCGAAATATATGACACCCCGTCACTTACCCCTGATCAATATGCTTTATTGTTTGCTAAGTAAATATTGTCAGCCAAAAGTTCAAAAGAATATATATATATATATCTTCACAATAACAAACACAACAAAAAAATAGTGATATCTATTCAACCGTTCACTCATGATGGCGTAACCAAAAGGAACAGACATTCATTCATACAGGGGAGTCTTTGACCCCTGCGTTAATTTTAACTGCTGATTCTTGGAGTAAAAGGAAACACTTTATTCCTATAATACTTTTTCCATTTCTGTCCCATTGCAAAGTTATAAGTAATTTTTGGTTTCAAGTTGGAATAAGCCACGACTGGATTATTTTTGAGAATACACAAATCATGGCATTCCATAAAATTGTAGAGACATACTTGTTGATGCCCACTTCTGATCTTTAAGGCCTCAAAGTGAAATATTTATAATAAAAACACATATTTATTGCTCTTCGGAAATTGTCATATTATTCCATGCAAATCATTATTCCAGCTGAAAACCATGCTGAATTCCGTGTTGAGTGATTTTCCAGCAGAGTTTCAGTGGAATTATCGAACTTCCTGGATTTTATTCTCAATTGAAATTAATTTTTCACAAGAATTGCTCATATCTAATATTAACTTCCCAATTTTAGGAGTCATTCCAATTGTTTAGATTTTCAAATCAATACTTTTGCTTTATTTTCTAATTTTCCATAACTATCAAAAATTTCTCTCTGTTCACTCTTCAATTTTCTATTTTGAACACACATCTGTAGACTTTGTCACTGTGAGATTAAGTAGTAGAACATGAATATTTCCAAGAAATAGATCCAATAATGTTGTAAACTTTATAATACTCTTATAATAAATGACCGTTTCCATTTTGGTGAATGGAGTAACGTCCTTCGCAGATTTCGCTGATCGATCAATCACCTACTGAATTATGCAGTTTCTATAAGACTCGCCTGAATTTGGAGGTAAAACAAGATCAATGTCTTGAAAGTACTGGTTTCCTTCAATATTTGTAAATTTTCTTTCTTTATCTGGAGCCAAGCCTAATTAATAATAATAGGTACTTTTTATTTATTCATAAGGCATTAAACCAAGTGAAATACGGTATTCATTCATAAATTGAATGTATTAATAAATGATATATCTGATTGTGCAAAAACTTAAATTAGAACCAATTGATATCTATTTCTCCGAAATAACTAACCTATAAAGTTTCCCGAATCTTCCATTCCAGGATCTCATGAAGATAAATTATAGAACAAGAGTTAGGTATGCGATTCAATTATACTTAAGAAGTTTTTTTTTCGGTAACCCTATAAATTTTCATCGAATAAATTTATTTAAGTTATGCCATTTCCTCTTCGAAAACATTAAGTCACTAGAAAACATTACAATGTTGTGATGGTATGAAGTTTTTTTTCTGCTACAATAATAATCAAATTTGTTCTGAAGCTGAAATTCATTTTCTACTCCATAAAAATTCACCAAGAAAAGCATGATACCAAATTTCAAAATAAGTAGCAGAAGGAGCCCCTCCTACAACAGGTTGGCGAAATGAGTAGATATTGCCTTTTGCAACGAGTTTCAGACGATATTTTCTGTATTTCAATAAATTTTCGTAAAAAATTGGTAAAATTGAATAGAACATTCGTATAATTGATCCTTGTGATTTACGAAAGTTGACAGAACACACAACTTGAATCGTAAGTTTCGAGCAACGCTGGTTTCGAATTTTTATATTATATTGACAATTGACGAGTATTAAATTTTCATAGGAATATTACTGCTGGCTACCATGCAACGAAAAATATGAAAAGAAACAATATGTATGAGATTAATACAGCACTGTTTTTGGTGTTCCAAGGAACGCATGACGATACTGAAATAAACAAAAAAGAAAGTATAACTTATAATATAGACGATTGAAAAAAATGAATAGAATGAATCGGTTAAATATAATATTTGTTTTATTTCATGTGAAATTCCTGCATTACCGGACATCGGAGATTTTCGTCGATTCGTATTTTCGTATAAGTATATTTTCTTCTTAATACACCTGTTTTTTTGCAACTGTGGGGAATTCATTTTTTTATAGCGTTTTTATAATCGCCTGATGAAAATAGTCCATGAAAAAGCTTCTATTTTAATTTTTGTGAATGTTCCAATGGTGCATTCTCATTTAGACTGGTGTTAAAATACTCAATTTCTACGTGAAGAGAACAGTTTAGACACTCACCGAATTCAAAATGTTCGTTAAGCTAAAATACCCAAGGTTTTTTCCTTCGAATGGAGTCTGAAAAACTCACAATCCACCTTGTTCACCTTCGTATATAACCAGTATCGAAATTCACTGCTGAACTTCTTTTTAATTATACACCACTCATGTCCATAATAAGGGTTGAAAAATTAATATTATATTTTTTTAGGTTGAAAGATTGGTTCTGGTTCCTTCCTTGTTGAGATCAATTCTGATGTTCCTTGAATTGAAGGTGAGTACGAAAAAAGAACCAGATCTCATTAATCCCTCCCAAGGTGAGTGAGCGGGTCTAGAGCTTTCTTCCTTTTTCTCGGAGACTGCCTGTTTGGTAGAAAACGAATATCGAAACCAAATACTGGTTATTTGCATTCGGTATTGGAATATACCATATCAAACTAATGTTATGAAAAATGAAATGTAATTTCCTCTTCTTCAGCTGAAAATTAATCAATATGATGGTTTTGTGTGACTCCACTTCAAGATAAAAAAAGCTAGTTTAAGCGTTGAAAAGATTTCGGACTGAGCATTTCGTGTGAAGTCCTTGATGTTAGCCGTTTCAAAATATCTTCATTTTTCCTGAAGTATTATCCCAATTTTCATTAATAATCGATTTTCAAAATCTTCTCCATTTCCTAGAAACTGAAATATTTGAAAACGAGCCCTCTACAGCTACTTCTTCAATCGGAATACGGCCTTCTATAAAATATCCCATTAATATTTCCTTTGTGCTTTTTCAGTTGTCTACAAATCGACATACAGTGTGGAACAGCCAATTGGAATAAATTCGATAACGAATAAATGAGAGCGTGTTTGGAAAAACGCTTAGACACGGCGATTTGTATTTCTAACTGAGCATTTTTTCCAAAAAAAAAAATTATATAGGGTGCGTCATGTGACAGTCGCCAATACCCACTTTCTTATTTTAAATGCAAACCCCTGTATATTATTATTTTTTTGGATTCTTCAGAGAATTCTAGACATAAATCATGTACGATGTCCTATACCTATCTTCAACTGTTTCGGAAATATTAAGTGTTATCAGATTTATTCCAAAAATAAACATTGAAAAAGGAAATTTATTTTATTTCACAAATTCGCTACATCACATTCAATACTGATTTCCCCTTTAGCTTTTGATAATGAGAAAATTAAAAAAAACCATTTCTGCGTTTCTTTTTACTGAAAAAATGGTTGATTTAACAGAAAAGCACAAAATAACCATTCTACAAATGATTGGTTATGGAGATAACACAAGGACACAAATGGAAGTTTCTCGTTTATTTCACGAAAAATTTCCAAATTTGCCGCCTGTATCCCAAGGAACAATTAGCAAAATAGAAAAGCAGTTTCGCGAGCTTGGTCATGTGAGACAGATAAAAAAAGTAACTGCCAATGCAGTAAGCAATGATACGAAATTGGATATTATGCTTGAGTTTCAAGAACACCCAAATTTTTTCAGTAAAAAGAAACGCAGCAATGGTTTTTTGTTTACTTTCTCATTATCAAGAGCTAAATAGGAAAAAAGTATTGAATGTAGCGAATTTGTAAAATAAAATAATTTTCATTTTTTAATGTTAATTTTGTAATAAATCTGAAAACACTTAATATTTCCGAAACAGTTGAAGATAAGTATAGGACATTGTACATGATTTATGTCTAGAATTCTCTGAAGAATCCAAAAAATTAATAATATACAGGGGCTTGCATTTAAAATAAGAAAGTGGGTATTGGCCACTGTCACATGACGCACCCTATATAATTTTTTTTTTTGAAAAAATGCTCAGTTAAAAATACAAATCGCCGTGTCCAAGCGTTTTTCCAAACACGCTCTCATTTATCCGTTATCGAATTTATTCCATTTGGCTGTTCCACACTGTATGTGTGAATATATTTGATCCATAGAAAAATATTATTCAAGTTCACAAGACAAATAACAAGTATTCCAAGAGTTTTGCAGAAGTTTTTGTATGAATAAGCTGAGATTCGATAAACACAGATAACTCAGAATCTCATCAAGATAGGCATAGGGAAATGTATAGAGAAATTGTAGAGTGGATTGTTGTCATTCCGAAAATGAAAAAACATACTAGATGTCTAATTTGAAAATAAAAACAGATTTTGTTACAATTTTGTGAATTGACAAATGGTAATTTTTTACTGATAACTGAGATTCGAAAACAGTGGCCGAGATCAAATCATTATCTAACATCAAACCAAATTTTGAACTGTAATCTCAAATATTTAGCGAAATATAGCCAATTCCCTATAAGATTTGAATTAAAATTTTTGAGAATGGTTTATAACTCATAAATCATTATAGTAGATATATATACAGGGTGAGTCTTTGACCACTGCGTTAATTTTAACCATAGATTCTTTACGTCAAAAGAAACACTTTCTTCCTATAACATTTTTCCAAATTTGGCCCCGTTCAAAAGATATAGGGTGTTGAAATTTCATAAAAAAATTGCATTTTCACCTGTAATATTCAAACGACAATATCAATTGAAATGATCTCTTGTAGAAGGTTTTTGATAACAGTCATGCATATTTTGGCATCGTTAGATTCATTCCATTTCTTGTGGGTTTCTCACTACTACTCTACAGATTGGTTAAATTGCATGAAAAACAAATATCGCTTAAACTAAAGGTCCGTATCTCGTACTTCCTGGAATCATCAGTCTTTTTTGCATATAAAATCTTTCTCCATCTTTCCTCCTAAATTGCACCATTATTGAGGTATTTGAAGTTGAAAGGAATTAAATCGATATAATTTTGTCCAAATTTTCTGATTTTCCCAAATCCAACTCTGTGCTGAATAGATTCAATAACAAGATTTGTTCAATGTTGCCATATTTTATGTCTATATTAAATATTTCTTCAAAAGGTTGGGGAAATCTCTCCAGTCTATGGTTCCACCTCTAAAAACTAATAGTTGAAATTAACCACTGAACAATTTTTGTCTTACATTCACTACAATATCTGAATTGCCATTTGCTGTATTCATTATTAATGATGTCTAGCACCTTGTTTAATATTTAATCCAGAGTAATATTCCATAAGAAATAGAGAAAAAGATTTCCTTCACTAACATAGGTACTTCGGTATATTCTCATGACCGTTGAAATAGGTAATGTATTTTCTGTCAGGACCTGTTGAATTGAAGACTTGTCTTTATGAAGAGCTGGTTCTTTATAGTTTCAGACATTCAGGGTCCATCAAATTATATCTATTCTAACATAGGAATGCTTCAAATTAAGATCATATGAGTTTTAAAATCTTCGAATCCAGTCTCCTTGATTTATTTTGTAGGTTTATAGTTTTTTCACATATTTATTTCATACACCGATTCAACCTAGTACCTACACGAACTTAGGAGATAATAGAATTTGACTTAGTTTTAGTATTTCTGAATGTTTGTTATGATGCATGGTTAATTAAAATTCAATCAATATTGAAACTGGAAGCTATAGGTTCATAAACAAGAAAGATTAGAATAGAAATGTATTTTCTGACCATAATCATTTCATACTGAATTGAATAATTTCAAACTATCGAAATTATTATTATTATTTTATTATAATATTTTCCACATTTTTTAAATAACTGTTGACAGTTACAAACAGAATCAAAACAACAAGGAACCACAAAACACTATTTTATTGGGAACAACCCACCACGTTATCATAACATTTCAATGTGGTAATAATTCACTCTAGTTATTCTGAGAAAAATTATAACTGAAGATCGATAATGATTACAGATATTATCTTTCATTAAAAAAAAACTTTGCAATTATTAATTTTTTTCTCTCCTGGGGTTCGGTAATAAATTCATATTCTATGGTAAGGTATTAAAATTTGACATAATCTATGAATAACCATTATTCAATATTTCTATTCTTGTTTACATAATTAAAAAAGATATTCTGATTATAAAAACCAAAAATTTGTTCAGTAATTAATTATAGTCTAAACAGAATAGATTCTTACTAACGAAGAAACACGTAGTTGGTTTTTCAGAATCAAATGTAGGTGATCAAACCTAATTCCTTCAAGCAAATATAATTGCACACCTAAATCTGAGAATACTTGTAATCTATTCAAGTAATTTGTTATTGGGATTCAGTAGAGAAAATAATCATCAAGCAAAGTAACATCACTGTAAAATAATTATTCGTAGTGACATTATTCATTGTTGTTGAAGATTTCGAAAAAGATTGCCATATTTTTAACAGTCTCATAGACCTGATCACTGGTCTCTGTCAAGGAAAAGAAACTTAAATAATATCAGTGTTTGGAAAATCATAGATGATATTTTCTGGCTTTGAGTAAAAAAAAAGCAATGTGACAACCTCTTGCCTTGGAAGTTTTCATAGAAATGATGGTTTTCATGATTTAGAAATCTTAAGAAGAAAATTACAAATGTATGATGATAACATCCAATAATTCTGAGGTTTTTTGGGAATTTCTCACTGGGAAGGGATGGTTTATAATCTTGAAGTAGAAAGAAATTATAGTAAACAGCAAAAATATGTTTATGGTGTTGAATTTTTTTACCAGAAAATTAGTATTTTGTATCTTCCTTCTGGATATGGACCTAATCGGATGAAACATGAGTGAGTGAATCATTTCTTATAGGGAAAATAATGTTTTTAAACAATTCAGATTCAATAGTGGATGCTGTGGAAAGTATTTTTCATTCAAACTATACTGGACTACAGAGGGGTATTTGCCCAATGTGAAAACTTAAAATGCTTATAACTTTTCAACGCAGCTGAATATAGAAAAACCGTAATGGAAAAAGTGTTTCTTTTGATCTCAAGAACCTATGGTTAAAATTAACGCAGTGGTCAAAGACTCACCCTGTATAGATACAGTGGAGTGAAGTTAATTAATTGAGGGTTTTTTATGGAGAAGCATGAAAAAAATAGAAATACGGAATGTCCCATTAGAAAAAAGAAAGCTGTTGTCAGATTTCCACACATCTGGCAACACTGTAAATTTGATACTATACATAAATGTACCTGAGATAATCTTATATTGATAAATAAGATTTGAAATATTTTGCATGAATAGTTTCCATAATAATTTTATAGGTCACCCACCTTGGGATACCCAACATAACTGAATGAAAGAAATAAAAAATTTGATACAAAATCAACTCATATGACACAATAAATGAAAATGAAACATGAAAAAATATCGTGAATTAACAATAACAAAAAAATACAGTTTCGCTTCGCTTTTATTTGAATCCTAAACTTTTTTCGACTAAACCCATCAAGAAAGCCTTCAATACCTCAGTCATAACCAAATGTGTTGATGTAGAAAGGGGTTATAGATTGGATCCATAAGTAGAAGAACGGTAATGAAAGAATAGTCCAGTAAAGGATGGGCTGAAATCACTTTTTCTCGCAAAGAGCTGCATTTTTGATATGTTGATTGTTATAATGAGAGAAACTTATGGTCAAAAATGCAGGTGTTAAAATTTTCAGGAACAGTGAAAAATTCTTGAAAATATAGAGAAAAAAACGGTTTTTCTGATATTTTCGCACATGAGAAGGTTTAGTGAGACAAAGTTTCAAACAATCGGAACATTCGCAGATGATATTTGCAATCGACAAAAATCCTGAAAAAGCATCCAATATTTTAGAAACGCACCTTGATAAAATACAAGAATGGCTCAACAAATAGAAAATCAGGATCAATGAGACAAAATCAATGCAAATCAATTTTACGCTTCGAAAAGGACAATGCCCTCCTGTTCAGTTAAATAACATTCAGTTACCAGTATCAAATAATACAAAATATTTGGGAATTCACTTAGATAACAAATTAACATGGAAGGAACACGTGGTTAAAAAAAGGAAGGAAATAGACTTGAAAGTTAAAGAGCTGTATTGGCTCATTGGCAAGAAATCTAAATTGTCGATGGAAAACAAACTTCTCATATACAAAGCAGTCATAAAACCTATTTGGACATATGGTATTGAACTGTGGGGATGTACTTCTAAGTCCAACGTACAGAGAAGCCAATCGAAAATACTAAGAATGATAGCAAATGCACCATGGTATGTGACCAATCAAACATTGCACGAAGATCTAAAAATACCTTATATTATGGACGTCATAAAGGAAAAGAGCCAGAAACACCACGACAAAATACACGGACACATAAACGACCTTCTACAGCCATTGCTAGAACCACACACCACCCGAAGACTCAAAAGGAATTGGCCAGCAGATCTTAAGTAGGACAGAAGGGGTCTTTTCATTGGAGAAGACCCTATAAACCCACTTCAGAGCCTCATGCTCTACAGACATCTAATTAGCTTATAGAATTATTTTATTGTATTCTGATTGCTAATGAATAAATGAAATGAAAAAAAAATATATGGATGCCATTGACTTTATCATGGATGGGAGTGGTTTGAAAGATCTTTGGGCTACTTCATACGCTGCACAATCAGTGAAGAAAATGTTTTAAGGGCTTTCAGCAGAGCTTTACGTGCTCACATATTAACTTTCACTGCTATAGGAATTCATATTTTGAAAACAAGCAATACAACTGCGACTGATGAAATTGAGAATCAAGTGAAAATGTTGTTCGAAAAATGGAAGGAAAATTCTCCTACTTTGGGCGAGTGTAATATTGACCCAATGATAGTATGTTCAACTCGGAAATTCGAGGAAGATCGTGATTATTTTACTCCAGTTTGTCGAAGCAGAACGTATTGGAGATTGCGATTTGCACTTAAGCAGTGCCAGGAAAATGTTACCACTTTTTCATGCATCCGGGCATTTCGCCTATGCAAAAAGTGCTCAATGGTACTTACAGGATATGGTGCATTTGGAAACAACGATAGATCCATTAGAATTAGACAGGTTCACAAAAGAAGGATATTTCACTATTCGTAGGACAGATAAAGCTTGAAGTGGTGTCTGGAGTGATATGTGTATAGAACAAACACTAAATAGATTTTTCGGTACCGATTTATGGCATGGTAGAGGATTCACACCCAGTGTTGTTGCGAGTAACCTTCTGGGGATGCCATCGGCATTTGACGTCATGGAATGTTTGGAGGAATATGCTGATTTGAGAACAGCGAATAGTGAACAGTACGTGGATTTATCTGAAAGTCGTATGAAGAGAGATAAAGAAGACATAGAAAAAATTGTATTCTGGCTAAAATTCCATAATCCTTTTGAAAGAAGAGATTGTCTGATGTCTCTTTCTACAGGTGTTATTGGTAGCGACCATATTAACTGTCATATGGCATTTCAATGACGCAATCGTTGGAAAAAATTTGTGGAATATGACTTAGTCATTAAAATTTAGACTTAAGAATTTATGCAATAGCCAGAATAAAATTCGGGTTCCTGGAGGTATATCTTCTATAGACTCATCTGCATTGTTGCAGAGAATGTTCGTTCTCTATCAGAACGATGAATCAAGGAAAAAAGAGGTAATTTCTTACGAATTGTCGCCATATCCACTATCTATCTTCGACGAATATGGATTAATGAGAAAAACTGTTAACTCTGACCTTTATAAATTATTCTCAACGCATCTTCAATCACAATCTCTGCTTACTGGTATGATATATGTTATAGATGGTGGATGGTTATTACACCAACTTGTATGGCCTCACAGTAAGAGATTCTTAGATGTATTAGAAATATATAGATCGTTCATATTGAAAAAATTTGGACAGAATTGTAATATTGTATTTAGCGGTTATTCGAATGAACGATTCCTTCGAAAAGAAAAAGTTATATAAGTATATAAGCTCTTTCGCACTCGCATGGTACCTCACATATATAGTTCTTCGTTTAACTTTTGTTAGATTAGCTCTGATCGTATCTTGTGTCCTGATGGCGGTTGTTACGTAGTACCTTTTTTTATTCTCCTCATTTTTTCTGATAAACCTTTCACATAAGGAATAACGGTATTTATAGTTTATTGCATATTATCTGTTGAATTGAGTTCAAGTTGATTTTCTGTTATTTGTATCACTTATTCCAATATCTTTTTGAGATAACCATTTCTTCTATGTGTTATTTTGATGTTATTCATTTCCTAATTTTTACCTTATATTATCATATATTTGTTGCTCTATCTATATCACTTAAAGTGATACCAAAAATGGAAATCATGATAGCAGCAGAAAAAACAGCACTTAAAATTCAAAATCCTGAGAAAGCTGAAGAATATATATGAAAAATCATTCAAATTGATTTTTTTTGTTCGCTCTTGCCAATTTTTTTTGGAATTTTTGCCTTGGACAAATCTAGGAAAACATCAAATGTCATCCATGTGAAAATTTGCAACAATATGGGAGGGTGATCGCAAGAGAAGTATGATTGTGGTTAAAAAAACCTGAAGGAAAGCTGCGAGTTTAGCTATTCGTCATTCAAAATATAGGTTTTTTTTCTCTCTATTTCATTTCTTTCTGTATCACAATTTCCAAAGTCCTTGAAAGAACTTTATAACAAGGGCGAAAATTTTTAATGATAATAATAATGAAAATAATAATATTCATCCAAATAATAAAGGTACAAATTAAGAATTAAATAAAGTTTGTGAATAAAATAATTATAGAAACTATGGTAAAAATAAAATAGAAATATATCAAGAATAAACATAATAAGAACAATATTAGGAATATAAGATACCTGAAGCTGCGGTATAGAAAGAAATGCGCTACAAGTCACTTACAAAAAATTCCTCGAATTACCCACAAATTGAGAGAGAATAAATTAAAGATTGACCAAGAACAACCACCAGAAATATATACAGTCTCAAAAAAAGGAACGAAACATTTATTTAAAACTCCCTCTCGAAGGTACAGAACAACAGAAATAAAATCATTGGCCTAGGTAAATGAGATTGAGAGCCATACAGTCATCAAAAATCACTCAACAAACAGTACATCGCCAGTACAATCAATAAAATATGCATAGTGAGAAACGAAGAATATAATAAAAATGGTAAAAAATCGAGAGTTCCAATTGTTACATTTTCAGCACCAAAGACAAATGAATCACATTTAAAATCATGAAAAAATTAAAATCTATATCAACAAGAAAAAGTTTAGACAATGTAGGGAACAGTATTCTAGGTCAAGAAGATCTGCGAGAAGGGTTTACTCGCTTGCAGCTAATCCTTTAATTTCCTCCTGAACAATGCTGAAGAGTTTATACCTCGGATTTCTAGAGGGATTTCATTGAAGATTATTGGACAAAGGTTCACGTGGCTTCCCAGAGCAAAAGTCCTTCTAATCTTTAGAATACAAATGGCAAGAGGCTGCTATCTTGTAGAGTACTTATCCTTAGTGAGGGTTTTGTTTATTTGCAAAATTTTCCTTACTGATTAAACATTGAATATAAAGTTCTCTGATATTGAGAACTTTATAAAGGTCGAAGATTTTCATCGTGGAAAATTTCCCTATAATTTCCATTAATGATTTTGAAAACCCACTTCTGAAATATTTTGTGAGGAAAGATGATGATCATATGCACCTCCCCATGGTTCAAACTATACCTGAGCCGGGATTCCTTCAATTCATAATAGATGGACATTAAATGGTCAACACTCACCATCGCTTTGAAAAACCAAAAAAATGAGAGAAAACTTCGTAGTTTACCCGATAGCTTTGTCACATGAAGATTCCATGTCAAGTTGCAGTCTATAGTGCAGTATTGATAAAGTTACTTATGAAAGTAACCATGTGACCATGGGATCACTCGGGAAATCGGAATAAAATCGCTGTATGCTGAAGTGAATGTAAGGTGTTATGTATGAATTGATGGTCAGAAGCCTGAAGTCTAACCATCGTTTATTCTTGATGAATTTTCTTGAGACTTATTAAGTAAGTCCATCCAATTATCTGCATTATAGAAAATAGCAGTATCATTCGCAAAAGTCACTATTTGGTATACCATGTGACCATGGGATCACTCGGGAAATCGGAATAAAATCTCTGTATGCTGAAGGGAATGTAAGGTGTTATGTATGAATTGATGATCAGAAGCCTGAAGTCTAACCATCGTTTATTCTTGATGAATTTTCTTGAGCCTTATTAAGTAAGTCCATCCAATTATCTGCATTATAGAAAATAGCAGTATCATTCGCAAGAGTCACTATTTGGTATACCATGTGATCATGGGATCACTCGGGAAATCGGAATAAAATCTCTGTATGCTGAAGGGAATATAAGGTGTTATGTATGAATTGATGATCAGAAGCCTGAAGTCTAACCATCGTTTATTCTTGATGAATTTTCTTGAGCCTTATTAAGTAAGTCCATCCAATTATCTGCATTATAGAAAATAGCAGTATCATTCGCAAAAGTCACTATTTGGTATACCATGTGACCATGGGATCACTCGGGAAATCGGAATAAAATCTCTGTATGCTGAAGGGAATATAAGGTGTTATGTATGAATTGATGATCAGAAGCCTGAAGTCTAACCATCGTTTAGTCTTGATAAATTTTCTTGAGCCTTATTAAGTAAGTCCATCCAATTATCTGCATTATAGAAAATAGCAGTATCATTCGCAAAAGTCACTATTTGGTATACCATGTGACCATGGGATCACTCGGGAAATCGGAATAAAATCTCTGTATGCTGAATGTAAGGTGTTATGTATGATTTAATGATCAGAAACCTGAAGTCTAACCAACATTTAGTCTTGATAAATTTCCTTGATCCTTATTGAGTAAGTCTATCCAATTATCTGCATTATAGAAAATAGCAGTACCTATCATTCGCAAAAGTCACAATTTGGTATACCATGTGACCATGGAATCACTCGGGAAATCGGAATAAAATCTCTGTATGCTGAAGGGAATGTAAGGTGTTATGTATGAATTGATGATCAGAAGCCTGAAGTCTAACCATCGTTTATTCTTGATAAATTTTCTTGAGCCTTATTAAGTAAGTCCATCCAATTATCTGCATTATAGAAAATAGCAGTATCATTCGCAAAAGTCACTATTTGGTATACCATGTGACCATGGGATCACTCGGGAAATCGGAATAAAATCTCTGTATGCTGAAGGGAATGTAAGGTGTTATGTATGAATTAATGATCAGAAGCCTGAAGTCTAACCATCGTTTAGTCTTGATAAATTTTCTTGAGCCTTATTAAGTAAGTCCATCCAATTATCTGCATTATAGAAAATAGCAGTATCATTCGCAAAAGTCACTATTTGGTATACCATGTGACCATGGCATCACTCAGGGAAATCGAAATAAAATCTCTGTATGCTGAAGGAAATGTAAGGTGTTATGTATGAATTGATGATCAGAAGCCTGAAGTCTAACCATCGTTTAGTCTTGATAAATTTTCTTGAGCCTTATTAAGTAAGTCCATCCAATTATCTGCATTATAGAAAATAGCAGTATCATTCGCAAAAGTCACTATTTGGTATACCATGTGACCATGGGATCACTCGGGAAATCGGAATAAAATCTCTGTATGCTGAAGGGAATGTAAGGTGTTATGTATGAATTAATGATCAGAAGCCTGAAGTCTAACCATCGTTTAGTCTTGATAAATTATCTTGAGCCTTATTAAGTAAGTCCATCATTCGCAAAAGTCACTATTTGGTATTCTACCCCAAAAATACAGGTTATCCAGGAAAAAACTCAAGAGGTAGGGAACCGAAACAGTGCCCTGCTTTCATATTTTTCTTGGTTCTTCAATGCATTCTAGAATACATGATAAAGGCTATAGTATCTTCATGACAAAGGTTACAGTGAACTTGAATCAATTTATATCCGTTTATTATGCTTAATCCTTCAACTCATGATCATTATCATAAATGACAATATATTTATGTTTTTCAGAACCAATCTGGCATTTTGTCCAATCTGAAAACTTGGGTGTGCTCTGGAGAGACACTAGTGAAGAGCGCGACATTGGATTTTTATAAGTATTTCCCCGAAAATGAACATCGGCTCTGCAATTTCTATGGTAGCACTGAGATAATGGGAGACGTAACATATTATGTTATCAATGGGTTGGATCAATTAAGGGCGATTGAAAAAATTCCAATAGGTAAGTATTCATTTTGTTCTCAAATCAAATCTCTCTGTTGGCGAGAAATTTTTGTTGATGGAACTCGTATTGAATTATTATTTGGGCAAGAACCACAATCTGTCATTGCTCTTCTTCCCGACGTTTCAACAGACATCTTGTGTCGTTTCAAAGGTGAAGATTAGCTTTTACAAAAACCGACAATTTCAAAAAAATCTTTCAATTTTCATAAATGTCAAATAGACAGACTACGAATACTAGATAAAATTAGCACAGCATATTGGATCAACTTAGATCTATGGGTGTCTAATACTTGTGATGTTCTTTTATGCTCACTTTCAAGTGGCTTTCTGTTTTTTTGATAAAAATATTCCGCATTCGCACGGTATCTCATATATGCATTTTTCGTTCTTTGATTCTCGCTTTCAGGATTAGCTTTTGTATAGATTAGCCCTGATGCTATACTGTGTCTTGAAGGCGGTTTTTATGTCGTACCTATTTCCGTTTTTCCTGATGAACTTTCCACATAATGAATGACGCTTTTTACAGTTTGTTGCATATCTTCTTGTGTTGTATTGAGTTCCAGTTGATTTTCTGTTATTTGTTTCACTTATTTCAATATCTTCTTGAGATAACCATTTCTTCTTAGTGTTATTGTGATGTTACTATTCATTCCCTGATTTTTATCTTATTTTATCATATATTTTTGCTCTTTCCATATCATTTAAAGTGATACCAAGAATGGAAATAATGATAGCAGCAGAAGAAACAGCACTGAAAATTCAAAATCCTGAGAAAGCTGAAGAATATATATGGAAAATCATTCAAAATTATACAAAAATAAACAAAAAATTAATGAAATATCGGACTCAGGAAAATAAAAGAGACTGAGTGAAGATCCTACTTCCATAGCTGAAACGGAGATATACAGGGTGGCCATTTGAAAACGAAACAGACGAGATTACAGACGCAATGAGTTTTTTCGATAGAAATGCTCGGACAGGTCGATTTCTGTTTCAAGGGGGACAACTTAAGATGTAGGTTACGGACGCATAGCGCTTCAACCACCACCCCCAACCCCACCCCAATTTTTGAATAGGGAAGATGGGGTGAGTGATACCTCAATTCAAAGGTATTTTTATACTGATTTCAGCACAGTAATTGTTTTTTCATTTTATCAATTAGTTCTCGAAATATTCATGCGTTGGTTAATTTTATCGCTTAAATTATATTTTTGTGAATAATTGACATTTCGCGCTTCCGAAACACCAAAATTTCCGTAGTTTTATTTGAAATTGCAAAACATCTACCACTGGGCAAATGAAGTCATACCGTACGTGTTAATGCTACTAGGGTCAGATGTTCGACTAGCTGTTTTATTCACTGAAATCATTCTCCAACTGTACGGTATCAGAACGATTTTAAGTATTGATCTAAGAAATAAGACTTTTCAAAGTAAAGTAAATAATTTATCAAAAACTCACATCAATTAATTAAATATTCAAATTTTTTACCATACAATGAAATAAGTTTTGTTCGAAACGATGGCGCACATTTTGCAGCATTTCTGGAGTGATTTGACGACATTCGTTCACTATACGTCTTCTTAAATCTTCTATGGAATCGGGCTGTGTAGAGTGAATTTTACTTTTCAAGTGGCCCTAAAGAAAAAATCTAGTGGTGACAGATCTGGCGATCTGGCTGGCCATTCAGTGGGACCCCTTCTTCCAATCCACCGATTTGGAAATCAGTGATCCAGATATTCTCGAACTGGTAAGGCGTAGTTTGGAGGAGCTCCATCCTGCTGAAACACAATCTGATCTTCCTCATAATTTCCAGCATTGTTTTGAATAATTTCCATCAAAATTGGATCAATGTGATTTTCCAATAAGTCCAAATACATATCTCCAGTAAGATTACCAGGTAAAAAGTACAAGTGCCATGAAAACACCACTTCATTTTCAAATACTTAGTTAAGAATATTTCGAGAACTAATGCATAAAATGAAAAAACAATTACTGTGTTGAAATCAGTATAAAAATACCTTTCAAATGAGGTGTCACTCACCCCATCTTCCCTATTCAAAATTTGGGGGTGAGGGTTGTAGCAGCAAGGGTTGAAGCGTAACCTACATCTTAAGTTGTCCCCCTCGAAACAGAAATCGACCTGTCCGAGCATTTCTATCGAAAAAATTTATTTCGTCTGTAATCTCGTCTGTTTCGTTTTCAAATGGCCACCCTGTATAAAAACTTATAAATATAGAAATGAATTTTCCTGATCGATACATTAGATCATGGCTAACACCATATTTCAGCAAACCTCCACATCTATATGGTTTATTTAAAAAACATAGATTGAAGAATTCTTTACGACCCATTATGAGGTCCATCCGATCAAATTGATACTTGAAATATTGTTGAGGGAGGCTGCAGCAAAATAGCTCGCAAAATTTCGCCGAAATCGTCACGCTAGAAAATTTTTGAAAAATTCCCAAAAAAAAAACTTTTAATCCTCACTATCTCATAAGATATTTTTCGGATTTCAATAAAAATTCGTGAATATATTGAGGTGATCGATATCTTACTTATCCCCAAATTTCATTGTCGTAGCTCTTTTCCATCTAAAGATATGATCATTTTTTTAATTTACTCAAAGAGAAATGACATACGTCCCGATGATTTTCTTTGAACGATAGCCATCACAGATCGATATTCGATTGACAAATGCCGGGCTCATTAATCAGTGTCAGTTTGCGTAATATTAATCAAAATTTTTCATAACGGGAAATAATAGAGATAGAATTTAATCTCGGTGGCTGAAATAATATACGTTGTCAAAATTCAGAAAAGCACTGACATAAGTTTTAAGGAAAAGGGAAATATAGCTTCGAACAAAACTTGGGGAAAATTATGAGTAGTTATTTTTAATTTGAGATATAGGTTTGTTCATTCATTAGGCGTTCATATTTGCATCACATTGTCCCATAGTACGGGAAAAGACTATTATTCACGTGATCAGAGTGCGTATAGATTTGTTATGGTTTGAATATTTACTCGCAAGTAGCGCCAAAGCAATCTGACCTCACGTCAGTGCTTTCTAAATTTTTTCAGTGAAATTCGCATTGAAAGTTTTCAGATTGAAACCCTCCCAGTCGTTAGAAATCTGAAGAATTTACATGAAGAAAGCATAGGCAACCTGACCCTAGCATCATAAAATGAAAACACTACATATATATAATGGAGATAGAATTAATGTAGAAAAGCTTTATTGGGTGAATCCATAAGTATAACAGAGAAAAAATGAAAGAATATGGTACTTACCAGCAAGTGTTTCTGATGATTGGCTTTATCAGAAAAAGGTAACGAAGGAAATAAGAAGATGATTGTAGGACAAAATAAATAATACGTGCACACAAAAAAGAGCGAGCAAGCGCAATTTTTTGTTGAATAGCATGCTATCGTTTTGCCCAAATGTGTGTGATTTTCGAACATCGAAAAATGTTCACATGCGAGTTCGTCATTGGAACAAATCCGTATAAAAAATCAGCAGTTATGAGCATCTAAAAATTGATTTTCTCAGTAACTACTAGAATATCCGAACGATCGATTTGAAACTTGAAAATCGTTTGAATAACTTTGAAAGAAAATAGTCTAACGAATTTACTGGAGATCGTCAGGCTTGAAAATTCAGAGAAAATTTCCAAGATTTTTGTCTTTATTATTAGTCCTAAGATGTTCGTGAGATCTCAAAAACAATCTGTGCATGTATGGTGGCTATTGATATTTTGCATATTCTCAAATTTCATTTTTGCAGATTGATTCGACGCAAAGAAATACGCGTAATAATTTCTTCATGGTATGATGTTCATAGGTCATAGAGTGAAATTTGAAATGTATATTTTTTTCTTCATGTACCTCTGAGGCTGATAAATGGTATAAAACAATGTGTATAATTCAAAATAAATAAAACAATATGTACTCGTATATCATTGACTTCTATTGGCTTTAAGCAAAAAAATTAAAAATTCCTTGACTTTTCTATGAGGAATTTGATAAGTTTTTCTTTTGACAACCGTAGTTTGGGAATATGAATTGTCAAAGAGATCAGTCATGAATTAAGGATATCTCAATATATATACAGGATGAGTCTTTAACAACTGCGTTAATTTTAACCATAGGTTCTCGAGATCAAAAAAAAACACTTTTTCCATTACGGTGTTTCCAAATTCAGCTGCATTAAAAAGTTATAAGCATTTTTAGTTTTCATATTGGGCAAATACCCCTCTGTAGTCCAGTTTAGTTTGAATGAAAATACCTTCCACAGCATTCACTAATGAATCTGAATTGTTTGAAATCATTATTTTCCCTCTAAGAAATGATTCCCTCACTAATGTTTCATCCGATTAGGTCCATATCCAGAAGGAAGATACAAAATACTAATTTTTGGTAAAAAAAAATTCAATACCATAAATAGATTTTTGCTGATCTACTATAATTTCTTTCCACTTCATGATTATAAACCATCCCTTTCTAGAAGAGAAAGTGAGAAATTCCAAAAAAACCTCTGAACTATTGGATGTTACCATCATACATTTGTAATTATCTTCTTAAAATTTCCAAATCATGAAAACCATCATTTCTATGAAAACTTCCAAGGCAAGAGGTTGTCACTTTGCTTTTTTTCACTCAAAGCCAGAAACAATCATCTATGGTTTTCCAAACACTGACATTTCTGAAGTTTCTTCTCCTTAACAGGGACCAGTGAACAGGTCTATGAGGTCTCTTGATATCATACTGTTAAAAATATGAAAATATTTTTCGAAATCTTCAACAACAATGAATGATGTCACTATGAATAATTATTTTAAAGTGATGATTATTTTCTCTACTGAATCCCAATAACAATTTACTTAGACAGATTACAAGTATTCCCAGATTTAGGTGTGCAATTATAATTGCTTGAAGAAATTGAGTTTGATCACCTAAATTTGATTCTGAAAATCCAACTACGTGTTCTTTAATAAAAAACTTTTGTAACTCATTAATATGAATCCATTCTGTTTAGACTCTAATTAATTATTGAACATGCGTAAATTTTTGTTTTTTTAATCAGAATGTCTGTTTTAATTACATAAACAAAAACAGATATATTGAATAATGGTTATTCATAAATTATGTCAAATTTTAATACCTTACCATAGAATATTAATTTATTACCGAACCCCAGGAGAGAAAAACATTAATAATTGCTTTTTTTAAATCAAAGATAATATCTGTAACCATTATTGATCTCTAGTTATTATTTTTCTCAGAATAACTAGAGTGAATAATTATCACATTAAAATATTATTATAACGTCTCTGTGGTGGGTAGTTCCCAATAAAATAGTATTCTATGGTTCCTTGCTGTTTTGATTATGTTTGAAACTGACAACAGTTATTTGTACCTTAAAAAAAATGTGGAAAATATTATAATAAAATAATAATAATGATTTCGATAGTTTGATATTATTCAATTCAGTAGGAAATGATTATAGTCAGAAAATACATTGCTATTCTAATCTTTCTTGTTTATGAGCCTATAGCTTCCAGTTTCAATATTGATTGAAACAAGGTGCTACACATCATTGATAATGAATACAGCAAATGGCAATTTAGATTTTGAAGTGAATGTAAGACAAAAATTGTTCAGTTCTTAATTAATTAATTAATAATCTATAGTGTTTAGTGGTAGAACCATAGACTGGAGAGATTTCCCCAACCTTTTGTAGAAATATTTAATAAAGACATAAAATAGGGCAACATTGAACAAATCTGATTATTGAATCATTTCAGCCCAGAGTTGGATTTGGAAAAATCAGAAAATTTGGACAAAATCATATCAATTTAATTCCTTTCAACTTCAAATATCTCAAGAATGGTACAATTTAGGAGGAAAGATGAAGAATGATTTTATCTGCAAAAAATACTAATGATTCCAGGAATTACAAGATACGGACCTTCAGTTCAAGCGATATTTGTTTTTCATGCAATTCAACCAATTTATAGAGTAGTAGTGAGAAACCCACAAGAAATGGAATAAATCTAATGATGCCAAAATATGCATGACTGTTATCAAAAACCTTCTACAGGAGTTCGTTTCAATTGATATTGTCGTTTGAATATTACAAGTGAAAATACAATTTTTTTATGAAATTTCAACACCCTATATCATTTGAACGGGGCCAAATTTTGAAAAATGTTATAGGAAAAAATATTTCTTTTGACGTCAAGAATCTATGGTTAAAATTAACGCAGTGGTCAAAGACTCGCCCTGTATATAGGTATACAGAGTGCGGCAAAAATCAGTTTAACGTTTTGCATTTGAAAGAAAAAAAAGCAAATTTAATTGCAAATAAATTTATTTTAGAGAGAAATATAACATCAATAATTAAATGTGGCTTCACAAACGTTTCACTACGTTCCAGCTGCCTCCTTCCGCCCTCGGTATGATACTGGCCCAGAATATACGCATGCGTAAATACCAGACAATGTAAACTGAGTTTTTCCGCACTCTGTATATATTAACTTTTGGCAATACAAATGTTCGCTGGGGTTGATGACGGGGTGCCATACAATTCGTTGTATGACATGAAAGCCTAGGGAAAAACCCCCAGTAAAAAGAACCCTGGCTCCCTGCATAAGTATTGTTGTGTGTACAAAACAAGCTCGAATATATTTGAGGGACTTCTTTCTTCAACAGTATCCTTCTATTAATAAACACAGAGGCTTCTTCAGGTTACATATCGAATCTGAACATAAAAAGACAAAAGCAGAACTGAATACAAAAAATAAGAATCAAATTTGTTTGAAATTTATAACCCATTGCAAGAAAGTATCGGAAACATCGTGAATAACCCTAAAACTATCTTGAAATTTATATATGGGACAATTATTGATGAGATGAGGTATTGTTTCTTCTGCATATCCACATTCACAACTTGAGCTTGGAACTGAGTTCCATCTAAATAGCTTGCTATTGGTACGACCATGATCTATTCTCAAACGATTAAGAACTTTCCAAATTTTTCTTGGAAGATCAAAACCCGGAATATTTCCAGAAGGATCAGAAATGTGATTTTTATTGAACATTTCATAAGAGTTCAATCTTCCATAATTTTTTATCGCCAATGTTCATTTTCAAGAACGTAATTTACCAGAATGGTTTAAGAAGATCTCAATAATAATCGCTTTGAAGATAAGATTTAGTTTTCAGCAGGTGATTTTTGTTATTTCGACATAAATGAGTTGTACCAAAGGATAATACTCGAGGCTAATTGGAAGAGATATATCAACTGCTCTGTAATTTCCGATGGAAAAGATTTGCCTTTTTTTCTGAGAGAAGAAAGTTTGGGCTTCTAACTAAATTGCAGAAAAATTGTTAGCGATTATTCCGAATTCAAAATATAGGTTTGTTCATTTTTTCAGATTCTTTGTGGCGGTTGTTTCAGTATCACAGTGGTCAAGGGTACGGCAAATGACTTAAGATCAAGCGCGCAAAAGTTCCTGATATAACTTCAGTGCTTTTCTACAGCTCAAAACCCACTAATACTAATCTTTTCATTACTATTTTACTTCAGGTATCCCAGTCGACAACACCATCATTTATCTCATGGACTCCGATTTACAACCAGTAAACGCAGGTGAAATTGGCGAGTTATATGTTTCCGGTTTGAATCTCGCATCAGGATACATAAATGGAAGAGATCCAGACAAATTTCTGGACAATCCTTCAGCTGTTGATCCGACTTACGCGAAACTTTACAGAACAGGCGATTTCGCGCGATTGGACAAAGGAGTTCTTATGTATGAAGGAAGAACTGACTCACAGGTAAGCGATCCATTTATCGCATTCTTTCTGAGACACCCTGCATAAATTAGTTGCGTTTTTTGAAAATCACCTCTCCTAAAAATCATAACGCAGATTATAATAAACCAGCACCAAGGGAAAGTATTGGAGATAATATAGAATGTGTTGATCAAAACTAACCGTTCAAAAAAACTGAAAATGAAGGAAAAACTCATCTTCCTCATCCTGCAGTGCTATTGACGAAACCCTGTGCAACAAGTGGTTCGGCGGTACAGGTTGACCTAGGAAGTTACCATCTCCTGAAGATGTTAAATATTGCAACATATACGTAAAGAGCAATTGACATACTATATGCGGTGAAACCTATAAATCTTTGCATATTTCCATTCGATATCCTATTGATGAAAAATATTGATAACGCTTGGGACAAAACTCTTTGTGTATCATTTTTTGGAAAGCTGGTTTCACAAAAGAAATTAACAAGATCATAAGCTAACACCAAATATTTATTGAACTTAAAATGTAAACTACAAGGGCATAATTTATATCTTAGTGGCTAGATATCAAGTAAATTTCCAGTACTCCTCCTTGTTTTATATGCGAAATAATATTTTTATTTTCAAAATATATCAATTTTCAAGGTAAAAATACGTGGCCACCGTGTGGATTTGACAGAAGTTGAGAAGGCAGTATCGTCAATCGAAGAGATAGAGAAGGCAGTTGTTCTTTGTTATAAACCTGGGGAGATGAGTCAGGCACTCCTGGCATTCGTCACCACTACGCACCTCGTGGGAGAAACTTGGATTGAAGCCTACTTAAGAAAAAAACTCACTCCATATATGATTCCCCAAGTGATACTGGTGGAAGAAATCCCACTTCTGGTAAACGGAAAAATCGATCGGCAGGCTCTACTCAAAATGTACGAAAACACAAACAACAATGGTAAGCAAAATAAACTTCCTAAATTTTCAAGTCATATTGACATCTTCAAATTTATTTCAGATGATGATCAGTATCATGTAGACATAGACTATACAGGTGTTCCATCAGATCAAATGCAGGCAGCGAAGGTTCTCTTCGAAACAATTGCAGAAGTTCTAAACAGAGCTGCAAGAGCTGCGATTAAGTTAGACGCGAACTTCTACAACCTCGGAGGAAATTCTTTGAATTCGATCTATACCATTACCAAGTTGAACGAAAAAGGCTACAGAATCGGTAAATATTTTAGTTTTTTTTTAGTCTGAAATGACATTTATGGTGACTGATTACAGGTATAAGTGATTTTATAGCAGCTTTGGATCTTGGGGAAATCTTAGAAAGAATGATATCCGGAAACATCGTCAACATAATACCTTCACAATTTTCTTCACATCCCTGCAAATCTTCAGACAAGGATATAGTAATTTCGTAAGTATAGTTTGAGATCACCAAATTAGACCTCCTTCTACCGCAGTTTCCAGCAAAAATCAAAACAATCATTGAATGGCCAAAAGTTTTGTAGAAGCAATATTCCGGAAACGCATTTTTACCTTTCATTTATTGCGTTTGCACGAATGAACTTTCAAAATTATTTTCACTTCTTTCTATTTTTGATGAGCACAGTTTTTGCTTAGTTAATCTTCAATGTATACCTAATTAATTGAGGGAGATAGATAATGGGAAAGAATCAACTAGCACATACTTGTCTTAAATTAACGATAATCAATCTAACATTTTTCCTTCGGTTTAATTTCAACCACCAACCCTCTCCTCTTAGAATTGTTATCTATCAACTTACTATACAGGGTGTTCGGCACATGGACCGTCAAATTTTTTTGGGGCGTTGGTAAGGTCATTTGCTACCTTTTCAGTCTTGGAACCTGGGTCCTTAGTATTACGGTTACGGAGGTATGATTTTTTATTAGTATGAAAGTATGAAAACATCTCCACTCCTATTGAAATTTAAAAAAGGTACAGCTATTACAAACTTAGTTTTATTTTAAAATGTTCTTTGGTATATAACGTTGCTAACCATATGCTATTTACGTAAGTCAAATTATGTGATATGGCTCATTCATTTTGGAATTATGACTGAATTATTGAGCTAAAATATAGCGTAAGTACGTTATAAAATTCAGAATTGATAAACAATAAATATGTTAAAAAAAGGTGTTAATTTTTACTTATGATTTGGATCTTCGAAACTATACCTCCATTATTAATAATTTCGTTGTAAACTTTAATGTATAACATCGCAAGTTAGTAAGTTACAAGATTTTAGGGTGAGTCTTTGGCCACTGGGTTGATTTTAACTACAGATTCTTGAAGCGATAAAGAACATTTTTTGTCCTGACACTTTTTCCAATGCTGCTCCGGTGCAAAGTTATAAGCGATTTGAGGTTTCAAATTCGCATATGGCACTACTGGATACCATTTGAGATTACACAAAAAATTCAGCTTCTGCTTTATGATAGACCATAATATACTTGTTCATGCACCCTGTAAAATGTGTATGATGAAAATACATACTTATTATTGCTGTTCGGAGAACATAATTTTCTTCCAACATCATTATTTCAACTGAAAATCATACCAAATTCCTCGGTAAGTAGTTTTCCAACAAAGTATTGGGGAAAATATTGAAATAAAATAATTGAATTTTTCATAAGAAAATACTAATATCTAACATCAACTTTTGCAAAACTTATAATTCTATAACTGTTTTCAATTTTTCAGATCAATTCAACACTATTGTCATGTTTTTGATTCAAATTATATTTCAAATATTTCTATATGGTTGTGAATTCCAGAGTGATTCAATAAAGTTTGTCATGTTTTGAAGTCAAAATAGGTTTTCATCAGAAGAATCAATTCGGTGTAAGATAGCATTGCAGTTTTTCCAATACTTATTCGGGAAAAATTTTCGAATTTGTTAGGTAATAATATAAATTTCAGAACATTTTTGATCATCATTTTTCTACAAGATCATCTCCATTCGTTTATGAATTTTTCGTCATTTTTAATGGGTGTACACAAGGCAGGCCCTAGAAAGCGGAAAATTTTTAATGGCAGTAATTCATCAATGATTAAGGAAGAAGTTATTGATTGACGAAGAACTAGTTCATTAGAAAATTAATCAGTTCTTGGAAATATTAAAATCATATCATAATTTGTTTAGATTTATAAATCTGCTATATATACAATAAAAAAAATTAGTGCAACTCACGGCGCCACGCGTTCAATCTCAATAGTGCGCACGAACGACAAATTTTAACGTTAAATTGAAATTATTTATAATAGGGGTGAAGTTTCGGGAATCAAAATTTTTTCACCATCTTCAATTTTTTATAATTCTTAAAATTTTGAATGTACTAATACTATTTTGTTGCACGATCATTTTGACATAACCCAGAATCGAATGGGCTACAACACATACTTTTACTGGTAGCATGTTCAATTAACGTCAATTCAAACTCATTAACTAGACTAAAAAAACATTACTTTTCATAGGTTTATTTTATCAGTGTTATCATCACATAACAATACAGATGATCAATTTTCGGAATGAGCAAATTTTAGTATTTATGACGCATAGATCAATGGTAAAATGGATCTCACGACTTGAGATAGAGGCGCTATGAATGGTTTATTTTAGCTCATGGTATATTATCCACCATTAAGTCTAATATAAATAAATAGTACTATGCCTTTGTATGGACAGAGTAACAAATCCTACACATACTAGTTAACCGAACACACACAAGCTGAAACTTGAGATGGTTATATGTATTTAATTTATTATGAATTAATAATAATAATAGTATATGTATATAATATATTATTTTGGATGACTACAATTCTATTCGAAAAATAGATTATCTCCGCCAGAGACAATTCTGTCATTCAACTTCCGAACTATATGCACCCGGCAGGAAGTCAAACATGACCTTGATCCAACTGGAAGAGTCAACCCGCTGACATCTAAAAAAATCTGCTAGCCTGCACTCTTCTACTGACAGAAGTCACGCAACTTCATCTCTAACACAAAACTACACGAATCTAAGTTGGACCCGTCACAGCCAATTCAATTTTAAGGGGTCGAAGCACCTGTTTTAGAGGGAAACTCGTTTGTGCCTTAAAAGTATGTCGAAAGATGTACCTAAACAAAGTCATTAATCCCGTTTTAAAAAACTTTTCTAATCACTGTAGTATGGGAAATAACGAGATGTTATAGGTACCTTGAATAATGAAAACAATTAACCTGTTATGAATACCAATAATAAGATGTTATTTTCGCTAATCAAGAAGCCTCATAAATAAAATATTGATCAGTTATTTCAATTTTCAGCATAATAACAGAAAGTTTCTACAGAAAAGCTGATCTGGAACAATGGATTTTATCAGAAATATCAGAAAACGATTACAAAAGGTATTTGGATGATATCTGGGAACCATTGGTGCAAAAAGAATTGAGCTTCGTTGTAAGAAACGGAAAGGACGAGGTGATTGGAGCTTGTATCAACTTTGATCTCGTGGACGAACCTGATGTAGAGATAGATTCTGGATTAATCAAGATATTCGAATTCCTGGACTTTGTTGAAGGGCCCATCAGGTAGGAAGACTCAAATCAAAAGTTCAAATAATCTTTCGAAGAAAAATTTTACAGAAATTTTCAATATCATGTAGGTAGTATGTATCGTATGATTATGATTTAGTTGAAACAACATACAGCGTCCTGCAATAGTTGCCAAATCAAACATACAGAAATTTCGTTGGAAAACAGGTCCATTCTATTATCATTTCAACATCTCTGAATTTTTTTTAATGCAGGGTGGGTTTCATAAAGCGTTGATTGGCCGATCAAGTGCTTGATCGACAGTTACGGCATTCTATCCTCAAATTCCGAATTCAATTGTCGACCAACGATTTGACAGTCAGGCAATCGACAATTAACATCCCGTGATCGTCGATAAGCTTTGCTTGATTGCGAAATACGGTTTTCATAAAGTATTTCAATGATTGATCATCTTAGAAAGAGGATGTTGATCTACAATCAAGCTTGAAAGAATTGGGAGATCACGAGAATTGGAAATAGTATTTTCCCGATATTGTCTATTGAAAATCGAAATAAAATACGATAATATTCACTATATTGCAGTAAAAACCTAATGAGTATGTCCTTCAAGAGCAACATGAATTATACAGGCCTACAAAAAAAAAATTTTTTTGGTGCCTAGAATATTTGAGCTGATTCTAACTATATTTTTACAGCTGAATCTAAATATGATAGCAGTTTTTCTGTATCAGCTCTTGATTTTCAGATATATCTATCAATGCTTTTTCCTATTTAATACTTTCAAGTATGAGTGTTGTAAAATTTATACAAGAGATAGATTCTTGTATATTTTCCTTATTGTCAGTCTTCATTTGTAACAAATTGAATTCAAAATAATAATATTTATTATAATTATGATTTTAATTCATTTATTACAAATAGAAGACTAACAATATGAGATATATAACTGATTGTTTGACAAACTGTTAACAAGTGGGATTTAATACTATTTAGTTAGTTCCATAGAAATCCAATATATGGTGCTGTCCAGTCTGAAGTGAACTTCAACTGCAGTTAAGAGTTGAGGTTAGTTTGTGAATTCCCGGGGTGCAGATAGACAGAACTTCCTGATATTTTTTGCTACATATGCGGAGAATACACGTTCTTGGAAAACAGAAAAACTATTAGTGACTTTGTAAAGAGGGCTTTTCTTGGATATTTTGGTGTTAAGCTTGGTGATCAGTATAAAACCTGGGCACCACATATTGTCTGTAAAACTTACACAAAGCATTTACGACAGTGGACTACCGGGAAAAGGAAAAGTCTGAAATTCGGAGTACCAATGGTTTGGAGAGAACCAAAAAATCACTTCGATGACTGTTATTTCTGCCTAGTAAATATTACTGGAATCAATCAAAATAACCGTAACAAGTGGACTTATGCAGATTTAGTCTCTGCAAGACGCCCTATCCCTCACTCAGAAGAAGTGCCAATTCCAACTTTTCAGCAGCTACCAGAACTCTGTGAGGACACATGTGTCTCTGATCAGAATTCTGACACTACTGAAAGTGACAGTGATTTTGAAACGATGTCATCAATTCCCCAATGTTTCAACCAAGATGAGTTAAATGACCTCACTAGAGATCTCAACCTGTCGAAAGAAGCTTCTGAATTACTAGCTTCCAGGTTGAAGGAAAAAATTTACTTGAACCAGGAACGAAATTACATTTTATCGCACAAGGGAGAAAGATCTGCTACCTTTTTTCTCTGAAGAACAAAATCTTGTATTTTGCCATGCTATTAGAGAACTCCTGGTAAAAATGGGTCTTCCTCAATATTTTCCTGATAATTGGCGCCTATTTATGGACAGCTCAAAGCGAAGTTTGAAATGTGTTCTTCTACATTATGGGAACAAATATGGCTCAATACCAATTGCTCACTCAACGAAAATGAAAGAGCAATATGACAACATAGCTTTGGTTAAGGAAAAAATAAAGTATCATTAACACCAATGGGTGATTTGTGTAGACTTAAAAATGGTAAACTTTCTCCTTGGACAGCAAAGTGGCCACACCAAGTAACCTTGTTTCTTGTGCCTCTGGGATAGCAGAGACAAAACGCAACACTGGGTTAGAAAATAGTGGCCTAGAAGAGAAAACATGTATGTTGGGGGAAAGAATATCATCAATGATCCTTTAGTTCCGCGGGAGAAAATCATGTTTCCACCCCTGCATATCAAGCTGGGTCTAATGAAACAGTTTTTGAAGGCTCTCGATAAGAATGTATCATGCTTTGCAAATATAGGGAAAAAAATGCCTCAGCTGAGTAAGGAAAAAATTAAAGCAGGAATATTTGATGGCCCACAAATAAGACAGCTGATTAAAGACCCTGACTTCATAAATTCAATGATTGAGTTTGAACAAAATGCCTGGAATTCATTTGTTTCAGTTGTCGAAAATTTTCTGGGTAAACACAAAGCTGAAAACTATGTTGAATTAGTCAATGAGATGCTGAATAATTTCAGATCACTTGGGTGTAACATGAGCATTAAGGTGCACTATTTACACAGCCACTTAGACCATTTTCCTGATAATTTAGGCGACATTAGTAAGTAGCAAGGTGAAAGATTTCACCAAGATACCAAATGTATGGAGGATCGCTATCAAAGAAGATGAGATACTCACATGATGGCAGATTACTGCTGGTCTTCAAAACGGGATTGTTCTAAAATACATTCAAGTATGTCACGCAAAAGAAGTTTCCGAAATGTTTAGTGAGCTATTGGTTTAAATGATGACTTTTTCTGTTTTCTATAGTATATAATGAATAAAATCTGTAATATCTGTGTAATATAATAAAAATTCCTTTATTAATTTGTTTCTTTAAACCATGGTTTTTTTTCAAAATAGTGTAATGTATAATTCACAAAAATGTTGATATCTTAAACATTCGAGCTGACAGGCAAAAACTAATAGCATATTTGAATTCAGGGCATCAAATTCATATGAAATCACCTCCAAAATCTTCGGCACCAAAACCACTGTTGAGCAGTGGTATGGATAAAAAATGTAATTTTCGGAAATTTAATTTACTGGTTTCGATATAATCTAATTGCTTCCTAAAATAGAGAAGGGACAGTATTTATATGTATTAGATGCCTAAAAAGCAACTTTGTATAAGCAGTCAGATTTCACTCACTACTGAAAGGTACAACGTTTATACTCAGAGGTTTTGTTTTTAGATATGAAAAATTCTTTTCCATTAATTAGTCCTGTCTACTTGCTACTACATATTAGTAAAAGGTAAAAACAAAGGTAAAACAACAGTAAAAGCTACTCTAATGCACTCCAAATCAAAACCCACTCTCGTACACAGAAGGTATTATGACACTTTATGCTTACGCAGCCTTTTTTGTTCTCGATGATGGAGACTTCGCAAAATCGATGTTGTCAGATTGTATTTTTCAATCAACTGACAGTGGTTTCGATTCCATAATCAAGCATTATGAAAACCGATGCTGCTTGATCAGACTGTCAAATTTGACGGAAGAATCAGTTGATCGGAGAATCACCGAACTTTTGAGAAACACACCGTTGATGTTATAATTCAGAAATTGTTCTGTTTTTTTGGCATCGAATATCTAAAGACAATTTAATTTATCGAATAATTGAATTGATACAAAGGTATCACAGAATAATATATTCTAAAACAAGTTGCAGAATGGGCACCCATTCCAACACGAATGCGAAATTCGAAAACGAGCGACGAAGGAGCCAGTTTTTGAACGCATGAGTGTTGGAATTGCCTTCTGAAACGAGTATTAAACGATATTTTCTCTATTCAAGTCAAGAATTGTGAGAAATTTATTGGAATTCAATGAAAAATTCAGATTATACTTTCTAGTGCCTTTTGTATTTTATTTTCGCAGTTGGTGTGACTGATACGAAAATTGACAGATTATAGAATTTGAATAGTGCGTTCAAATCTCTACATAGTTGAATATTTACAATTGATATGCAATGGACGCAGGTTGACATTCGAAAGGATAGAATGTCAGTGTTGTCAACCACAAAACGAAAAATATAACTAAAAACAATGCTATAATGAGTTCATTACAGCATGTTTTCAGTTGTATAATAAACTCATTACGACACTGAAATAGAAAAAATATATGTACAAAATCAGAGACTGTTGAACTCAACCGCCAATTATTCTGTGAACTTGAATTCAGATATGCACTTGACCCATATTTTAATTCATACCGGTAATGGTAACGATTATATCGAAATTTTTCAAGGCTTTTCAGATTTGAGCAAGGATTGAAGGGAAGAAAACATTTTCAAACTTTTGTGATCATAAGAACAGTCATAGCGGAAAAAAATAATTGTTATAATAAAGTTAGGAGGTTGGCAAAAATAACTATGCACTTAAGCCAATGTGTGACAATTCATTACTATTCGATTCTCCAAATCCGTAAAAATAATTTAAAACCACTAATTCGTCGACCCCGTCTGAAGCGTTTTTTGTTATTTTTTACATAATGCACTCGATGAAGTTTATTTGATGGCTAAGGTTGTTGTTGTATTTGGGATTGCAGGAACTTCTCGAATTTGTGAAATCAGACAGGTAACATTAGATGATATTGAAGAGTCGGAAAAGTTATTAATTGTGAAAATGAAACAAACAAAGAATGATGTAAACAGAAGATTTGTAGTTTCTGAAGAATATATTGAATATTACCGAATATACATAGCCCTTCGTCCAGCAGCAGCAAAAGATCGCCGCCTGTTTTATGCATATCGCAATGGAAAATGTAGAAATCAAGTTGTGGGTAAAAATCAGTTTTATAAGGTACCTGAAACGGTAGCTAATTTTCTTCAACTTGAAAATGCTAACTCATATACAGGTCATTCATTTCGAAGATCGTCTGCTACACTTTTGGTTGAATCTAGGGGAGACTTGATGACACTAAAGAAACATGGCGGTTGGAAGTCATCAACGGTCGCTGAAGGGTATGTTAATGAATCGGTGGAAAACAGAACAGAAATTGCTTATAAAGTGTTCACAACGTGTGGTACTTCTGAAATAACACCCGATTTGCGACCAGGTACATCAACAGCAGTTGTGTCCATGTCAGAGAATTCTTCAACACAAGAAAATTCGTCTGTTGTACCGAATAGTTCAAGAAACATGTCATTCACGCAATTCACATTTAATAATTGTACTTCTGATAAAGAGGAAATGTAACTTATATTCAGTAAAATATTCTAAAATCAAATATCTTCCACTATCCACAGGGTGTCTCAAGGTCGAGTGCCTATTAGACGTTTCTGAACTAGATATATTTGAAATCTGAAAATTGGGATTATGATATTGTTCGAAGTTCTCTACAGAGCTAAAATATTTTCGAAGCCCAAAAACTTCCGGTTATACAGGGAGTGAAAATAAATTCGACGAAAAATTTTTTTTTCAAGTTTTCCATTCCTGTTATGATCGAGTATTCAATAGTGAATACATCTCAGTTAAATCCATTGTATTAAATCGAATAGTTTTCAAAATATCCAAAAAAAAAACTGGAAAAAAGTCAAATATGCTCAGTCAGTAATATGTTCATTATTCTTATTTCAAATATCCTGAGCGTAAACCGTTTTCACAACATCGAAGAGGAAGGATGTGAAAAAGTCATGCATCTTTTGGATCTCAAAAATATCATCACAGGGTGTTTCAAATTTTGTATTGAAAATTGTAATCTTAAATTGGCCATAACTTCTGTTTTTCAAATTAGAACCCTATTTTTTTATAATTGTGTTGGATTCTGAGGTCAAAATTAATGATAGTTTTCTCACATGATTATGCTCCTAAATTCAATAATTTCTGAGTTATTTGAGATTTTCTGGAGTTACGTAGTACGTAGAGTCAAATTCTTCGGATCTGATTCATAAGGATATTCTGTGAGCATAGAAGATAAATCATCCCATTTATAATTCACAAGTGTCAGCTAGGTCTTATTGTTAGTCGCTATGAAATTTTTTTATTTCACAAAATGATTAGTTGTTATTCTAGTAATGATATTGTGGATTTATTTCTTATATTATACACATCCAAATGCACTTAATGATATTGTTTATTTCAAATCCATGGTGGATGACACAAAATGTTGAGTATCCAATGACAAGTATCCCCATTTTTTACAATTTCTGAAAAGATGTTTTAAACTTTCCAAATTTTGGAATGTAAGAGCCTCTGAAGAATAAAAAAAGGGCAGTTGATGAAATTAGTATTTCGACTTATTTCGAAGCGAATGAGAATTCATCTCTTCAATAGGAAACACATTAAATAGATTCGCTGCTTCAGTACACCGAATTATGATTACAAATAAATTATGATAATAAAAATAAAAATACGTTTCAAAACTCAAATTAACAAAATGAATGATCAGGTAAGAGTTTCAATACGGTAACCATTTTGTTCCACACACTTTCGAATACGTCTTGAAACACTTCGGTTAGCCGCTCACTCAATTTCCTCCCCCTTTAGTGAGTGGAAAGCATCCTCGCATCCTCCACACGCCGTTTCAAATCTTCTTTGCTTTCAATAGGAGATTCATAGACTATGTTTTTATTCTACACCATAAATAAAAATCTAAGGGAGTAAGATCGGGAGATCGTGGGGCCAGAACAGTGAAGAACGGCGTCCGATCCACCGAGTATCAAATATTGCATTCAATTCTTCAGACACCTCGTGCGAACTATGTGCCGGAGCCCCATCCAATTGACAATATGCGGTAGTCGACATACTCAACGGCAGTTCATCCAAAAACTCAGAAACAAAATTTCTCAGGATTTACAAAAATTTTTCTGTATTTAAATTTTCTTCATAAATGTAGTACCGCACTTTATTGTTCATCAAAAGAGCAAACACATTAAAACTAAATTTGTTCTGGGGGTTTCTTTGTCTTTTTCTATGAGGATTTCCACTTCTCCAAATGAGGCAATTCTTTCTATTAAACAGTCCTTCATTATTGAATTTTGCTTCGTCTTTCCAAATGATCTTTTTCAAAAAATTTTCATCATTTTCAAGTTTTTCTAATATTCCCCTACAAAAATTTAACCTTTTTATGTAGTCACAAATTTCTCATATTTGTAGTCATGCATGTTGTGTTTTTTCAAAATTCGGTTCACTGTATTTCTGTCTAAATCGATTTCATGAGCTGCACTTCGAATAGATTCATTTTCATTCGCTTCGAAATAAGTCAAAACACTAATTTCATTTTCCTCATCATCAACTACCCTTCTTTTGTATTCTTTAGGGGCTCTTACACATCCAAAACTTTGAAAGTTTGAAACATATTTTCTAAAGATCTTCTCCGTCATGGAAGGTAAATGGGGATACTTCTCGTTGAAAGCCAGGCAGATTCTACTAATAATTCTATCACATTCACCATGTTTATAAAATAGAACCAGAATTTCGTAATTTGAATAACGGTTCATTTTGTTAAATCGAGAAATGAAGATAACGAATAACAATAACACCTGACACTCGTGAATTATTAACAGATAATTTATCTTCTATGGGTATAGAGTGTTCTCATGGTTTCGAAAGAATATTCATTGAATTTTTTTAGATGCAATCAATTTGACTCTACGTACACCATAAATCCAGAAAATCTCAAATAACTAAATAAATTATTGAATTTAGGAGCATAATCATGTGAGAAAACTATCACTATTTTTGACCGCAGAATCCAACACAATTATAAAAGAATAGGGTTCTAATTTGAAAAACAGGAGTTATGGCCAATTTGAGATCATAATTTTCAACACAAAATTTGAAACACCCTGTGATGATATTTTTGAAATCGAAAAGATGCATGACCTTTTCACATCCTTCCTCTTCGATGTTGTAAAAACGATTTACGCTCAGGATATTCGAAATAAGAATAATGAACATATTACTGACTGAGCATATTTGACTTTTTTCCAGTTTTTTTTTGGATATTTTGAAAACTATTCGATTTAATACAATGGTTTTAACTGAAATGTATTCACTATTGAATACTTGATCATACTAGGAATGGAAAACTTGAAAAAAAATGTTTTCGTCGAATTTATTTTCACTCCCTGCATAACCGGAAGTTTTTGAGCTTCGAAAATATTTTAGCTCTGTAGAGAACTTTGAACAATATCATAATCCCAATTTTCAGATTTCAAATGTGTCTAGTTCTCCAGAAACGTCTAATAGGCACTTGAACTTGAGACACTCTGTATATTTATATATATCGGGAAAAAAGTAATTTCATGAAAAGTTATATTTTGTTACCTAGCAGCAGAGATGAAATGTCAATTTTTTTTCCGTCACAGAAACAATTTTATTTATTATTTCACTTGTACAATATCTGTTCAATTTACCCTAGAAATGGTTTCACACTCATAACGCCCTAGCACTTTTTAGTGGACGTTATGGATTATTATGCCTGCTCATTGTGCGAGAAAAAAAAGCTAAAATGAAGTCATTTATTTCCCAGACTTTTGGTACTACTACAAGTGACCACTTAATAAACTACAACAAAGTCTAATTTAGATTAAATGTGCAGTTTCCGAATTTCCCAGAAAAATTATTTAGTCGTGAATCGTCAGATTTTTTCGAACCCTCTGAAGCGAAAACTTGACAACTATTTGAAAGTTCTCTCACAAGAGAACCACCTGAAAGTTCATTAGAGTCTATAACTGAATTCACAATCATCGTCGATACTTTGTTTTTAGAGGAAATTGTCACGGTTATAAATTTTAATAACCATTTTTGCGTTCGTAGACGCCGCCACTGTGTCTTTCGCGATTCTCGTGTGTAGTGCATTGATTCGATTCTCTTTTAACGCCTGCGATAGGGAACACATGTGTGAGATTTTTCAAATATTCTTTCACTTTGCCTGAAATTACTTCTGAGGTCACTTTGTTGATATTTCGTATGAAATCGTTTTAAAACGGATTACGATCCAGAGGTATTTGAAGTTACCTGAATTTTGGTTCTGAAATCACATAATCGTTTTGCTGTACCTTCCTGTGATTTCTCACGACTGATTTGTCGGATAATTGCCACTTTTGGGAAACTTTACTAGAGGCCTGCACTCCATCATGTAAGTTTGATAGTTACATTTGAAACAAAACATTTTCATTAAATAACAGAAAGTCTCACTGTGTGTTGTTTATTTGCAGAAGGCCTTCTTCTTCTCCTTATTCTTTTCCTTTTCTTCTTCGTCGTCTTCTTTGATACGTTTAAAGCAACTTGAATTCTTCGTCGACCGATTTTTATTCGTGCTTTGTGAGTTTATGAAGATCAAGAACTAATTCTGGAGTATCCAGCTGCCAGATTTGTTCAGACGACCCTACAAGAACCGACCAAATTGCTACCAGTTCCGGTTATCCAGGATTCCGAGATCAAAATTATAAGGTCAGATCTTTCCAAATTTATAACGTTATTTGATGAAATTATCCAGCCATTGCCGAACTACAACCGGACATATCCATTCGTTAGATCGAATATTAATAACATCATTATATTTCTTTTATGTACATTATTAATTTATATGATTAATTGACAACTCATTAAATTCATTTGAGATTTATATGTACCAAGAGGTGTAAACTGATTATGACGTCATAAAAGGTACCTTTCACTTATGAAAATCATTTCATAGAGGAAATCGAGATTTTATTTGGGAAAAATTGTTGAACATAGGAATTCATAAAGATTTCGTGATTTTCTTTCTTTCACTTAATGTTTCAAATATCATCTAGGATATAGAAGAGTTCAAATCACGTGGCGCCCTTTAATAAATATATTTTAATTATCACTTATTTCAAATTAACCCCGACCCTCTCTCCGAGAACAGCCGTCTCCTAGAAACAAGATTCCTAGTTTTAAACAATTAAGATCCGAGCTCCGTGGCAGTTAAATTGGCACCCTGTACGTGGGGCCCGATGAAACCATAATTTTTCATTTCGAATACTTAGATTCATTGAATATATTTTGAAGGATTTGATTGAATTGTTGAATTTTGTAGTTCGGAATTTTACATGTACTGATCTGGTTATCTTTTTGATTGTTATCTGTTTTTTTTTGTGATTGCATTTATAACACATGAACCTGGAATATGGAGTTGGCCTGAATTAATTATTCGTTATAGATTTTTGTTGAGATTATTTACGAATAACGATTTATCATTTCTTTATATTATATCACGAGATCTCGCATTTCGGAAGAACGATCCAGTGGCGTGCTGATTTGGGTTCACAAATTATTTGCGATCGATTTTTCATTTCCTCGTTGGGACTGAAATATTTGCGGTTATCACCTACGGACTATACAGGGCGATAATTGTTTTGATTCGATTTCTCTAAAATTTTGTTATCGCGTATTTTGTAGATATTTGATTTTTTTTTGTTATTTTTTTTGCAATATGTCTTTACGTTTCAATTTAAATAGACTTAAGAAGGATGAATTGGAATACGAATTGTATATAAGAGGTATTAAAGCTTCAGTTCAGACCGTCCATGACATGAGATCTTGTCTTAGGCCATTGATAAAGTTAGAGTCTAGGGAGCGATCATTTTCTTACCCTGATGTTAAGTTAGATATTGAGCAGGAACTTAGGATTATTTCAGACAAACTGAAAATAGTTTTGACCGGTATCAGTGAACCTGATCGAAATGCAGAAACTCATTTTACTCGCTTAACACATATCGGTACTCGACTTCGACACCTTCCTATAGAGAGTGAGAGCGCGGAATTTTCGAGGTATAAAAATTGGTAGATGATATGAAGGATACATTTGAAATTCTCCGGAGAAGTTACAAGAGCATTGATCCGATTTCGATGGTTAATGTTGGGGTTACGGAACAGACAGATTCATCTAATTCTGAGAGTGACGACGCTGATAGAGAATGTCCGCCAATGTTTAGAACTAGTTCTAAAATTTCATTTCCAATTCGTTCTATCAATTTACAAAAGTGGAATTTAAAATTTTCGGGTGAGGCCAAGAGTATGTCGGTGCATAGCTTTTTGGAACAGGTCGAGGAAACTAGAATGGCCTGTAGTGTATCTGAGTCTCAGGTTTTGAATCAGCCGTTGATTTGTTCACGGGTAAAGCCCTTATGTGGTATCGTTCAAATAAAGGACGTTTTAATGACTGGAAAGGTTTAACTACTTTGTTGCTGAGACACTATGAACCTCCAGATTACCGTCCTCGTCTATTGAAGGACATTATGAATCGGACTCAAGACCCTTCGGAATCAATTGTAGACTACTTAACATGCATGAACTCAATGTTTCGACGATATGGCGATGTCGATGAGAGCATTAAACTAGGAATTTTGGTGAGAAATCTTAGTCCTTTTTATTCTACACAGTTGCCTACTGTTGATTCCGTCCAAGAACTGGAAGACGCTTGTTTAAAATTGGAAACTAAAAATTTCGCGCTGACAGCTATGTACCTCCTTCTAGAAAAACGCAGAAGTATGTGGATCCCGACCTTGCATTTCTATCTTCAACACATGGTGTCTCGGGTAATAGACTGAATGAAGTGTCATTTGAGGGATCTGACTTCGGTTATCCATCTACGTCGGGTTTATCACGCAGTATTGTGTGTTGGAACTGCCAGAAGACTGGTCATTCGCGAAGACAGTGCTCTGAGCCTCAAAAATTAATGTGTTACCGCTGTGGAAAAGCTGATTTTACAGTTAGAACTTGTCCAATCTGTTCTGTGTCGGGAAACTTGACTCGGAGGTCCTAAGGTGTCGTGCAAGGAACTCCGATATTGATGATATAGCGACCAAGATAATTTTGCCAGAAAAGAATCAAATTTTACTTGACTTCATAATTTCTCATGCAAATGGAGACTCGAGACCATATTTGCGAGTATCAATTTTAGGTTTTCCTCTTACCGGTCTTCTAGATTCTGGTGCTAATAGAACGATTGTCGGTCAGCATGGGTTCGATATTTTGCTTAAACTTGGTTTCAAATTACAACGTGATGAAACACACTGTACTGTGGCTAATGGTGATCATTGTGTGAGCATTGGCTATATCAAAGCTCCTGTTACCTTACAACTTAAAATGAAGTGGATAGACATTCTCGTGGTACCTCAGCTCAAGCATACCTTGATTTTGGGTATTGATTTTTGGCACAAAATGAACTTGGTTCCTCGTTTGAACGAAGATGTGTGGTATTTCGGTGATAGAGAAGATAGACCGTCAATAAACTTGATAGAGTCTAAGTCAACATTGAATCCTGATCAAAGAGAGCGTCTTGAAGAGTTGGTGGAGTCGAAGTTTGATCTTATGGGAACACGACTTGGCAAAACAACGTTGGCCGAGCATGAAATTGAAGTACTTCCAGGTACAAAGCCTATTAAACAAAGATGGTATCCCGTCTCACCTCATAGGCAGGAGATAATCAATGAACATGTAGACTCAATGTTGAAAGATGGGGTGATAGAGCCTTCAAAAAGCCCTTGGTCATCTCCCGTTTGCCTTGTTGAAAAGAAAGATGGTACGTTCAGATTTTGCGTAGATTATCGTAAACTTAATGCGGTTACTAAAAAGGACGCTTATCCAATCCCATATGTGTCGGCAATATTGGATAAACTTAGGAATGCGAAATTTTTGTCTGCCTTAGATATTAAGTCCGCCTTCTTCCAGGTACCAGTAAGTCAGAGGTCTAGAGAATTCACAGCTTTTACTATTCCAGGCCGCGGTTTGTATCAGTTTTGTCGATTACCCTTCGGTTTGACCAATTCACCAGCGACATGGCAGCGAATTATAGATAGTGTATTGGGACCTGACTTACAGCCTTTCGTTATGGTTTACTTGGATGATATTATTGTTGTTTCTCCTGACTTCGAATCACATTTGCATACCCTTAATTTGGTTTTTGATAGATTAATGGCTGCCGGTTTGGTTGTAAGTAGAGAAAAGTGCAAATTTTGTATGTCTCGCCTTAAATATTTGGGATATGTTGTTGATGCGGATGGTATTCGCCCTGATCCTGAAAAAGGTTGAGGCAATTTTAAATATTCCTCGCCCAAAGAGTGTGACTGAGATCAGACGCTTTATAGGAACCGCATCATGGTACAGGAAATTTGTGCCTAATTTTTCATCACTTCTAGCTCCTTTATCGAACTTGACAAAGAAGAAAGTCAAATGGTCTTGGACGTCTGATTGCGAACGATCCTTTCAAGCTCTAAAGGAATGTTTGGCTACAGCTCCCGTATTGAATTGCCCAGATTTCAGTAAACCATTCACCTTGCAAACAGATGCATCTGCATTTGGTATTGCGGCAGTTTTGTCTCAAGAAGTTGACAATGAAGAAAAGGTGATTGCTTATCTTTCCCGTTCTCTCACGAAACCAGAACGAAATTATTCTACGACCGAAAAGGAATGTCTTGCCGTTATATGGTCCGTGGAAAAACTGCGACACTACCTAGAAGGAACATTTTTCCGTGTCATAACTGATCATTTCAGTTTATTATGGTTGCACAATTTGAAAGATCCTCAGGGTCGACTCGCTAGATGGAGCTTAAGGTTGATGCCCTACAATTTTGAAATAGTTCACCGTAAGGGTAAAGATCATATCGTCCCCGACATGCTTTCGAGGAGTGTGCCTGCTTTGATCGACTCAGTTTCTTCTAAACCATATGTTTCTATTGATTCACCGAAAATTTTGGATGGTTGGTACTCCAAAATGTTCAAAAACTTGGAATTGCATCCCGATAGGTATTCTAATTGGAGAGTAGAAGATCATACGCTTCTTAAATACGTCCCGCCAACTATACCTGGTTTGTCTAACGAATCTGAGTGTTGGAAAATTGTTGTACCAAAGGAACAGCGCCGAGAACTCTTGCGTCAAAATCATGAAGATGTCACCTCCGGACATCTTGGTATTTTCAAGACATATTGGCGTCTAAAATCTCGTTATTTTTGGCCGAGAATGAAAGCTGATACTATACGTTATGTGAAGAATTGTAAGGTTTGTTTGGCTTGTAAACCTGATTTAAATGCTCCTGCTGGTTTGATGGGTACCAGAGTTCTCCCGAAGCAACCTTGGCAGATTATAAGCTTAGATTTTATCGGTCCGTTACCTACTTCTTCGAGAGGTTATAAATTTCTACTTGTGATCTCTGATTATTTTAGTAAATACGTTTTGCTTCATCCTTTGAGAACAGCTACCTCCAGAGCCCTAACTGAATATGTCGAGAAAGGTGTATTTTTGGTATACGGTGCACCGCAAATGCTCATTTGTGATAATGGTCCTCAAATGCGTAGTTCAGAATTCAATAAGATGTGTATGAGATACGGTTGTCGAATTTCATTCACTCCGTATTATCATCCCTGTGCTGACCCAGTGGAACGCATGAACCAAACTGTGAAAACCATGATTCGTTGTTATCTTAAGGATAATCATAAGAGATGGGCTGATAATTTGGCTGCTTTTGGCTGTGCTATTCGTACAGCAAGGAGCGAAGTAACTGGTTATAGTCCATATTTCATAAATTTTGGACGCGAATATCGATTATCTGGGAAAACATTCGAACATCCCATCCCTCAAAATGTTGAGGATATGGAACTACGTAGGTCAGGTTTTGAAATGATGTTCAAACAGGTTCATGAACGTTTACGTAAAGCGCAAGAACAAAACCGTCATAGGTACAACTTACGTCGTCGTTCGGTACAGTTGAATATTGGTGACAAAGTTCTGTTGAGTAACAAGTCTAAATCTGACGCTTCTCAGTTTTATAATGCGAAATTAGCACCCAAATATTGCGGTAATTTTACAGTTAAAAGAAAGCTTGGTGCGTATACGTATGAGCTTGTTGACGATACTGGTAAGTCAGTGGGAATTTGGCATGTCAAGGACATGAAGCCTGAGGGTGTTGGTGATGAATATTGCTGATCTACCTTCATTTGTTTTCTTTTTTTAGGTCGAGCTCAATGGGGTTTTGATAGATGTTCAAGTTGTTTTTTTGTGTTTTTTGTATTCTCCGATTTTCTCAAGTGTACGATCGTCGGTAACTTTTCTTTAAGTTAACCTCCTTCGGAAGGAGAGGGGGAGTGTCACGGTTATAAATTTTAATAACCATTTTTGCGTTCGTAGACGCCGCCACTGTGTCTTTCGCGATTCTCGTGTGTAGTGCATTGATTCGATTCTCTTTTAACGCCTGCGATAGGGAACACATGTGTGAGATTTTCAAATATTCTTTCACTTTGCCTGAAATTACTTCTGAGGTCACTTTGTTGATATTTCGTATGAAATCGTTTTAAAACGGATTACGATCCAGAGGTATTTGAAGTTACCTGAATTTTGGTTCTGAAATCACATAATCGTTTTGCTGTACCTTCCTGTGATTTCTCACGACTGATTTGTCGGATAATTGCCACTTTTGGGAAACTTTACTAGAGGCCTGCACTCCATCATGTAAGTTTGATAGTTACATTTGAAACAAAACATTTTCATTAAATAACAGAAAGTCTCACTGTGTGTTGTTTATTTGCAGAAGGCCTTCTTCTTCTCCTTATTCTTTTCCTTTTCTTCTTCGTCGTCTTCTTTGATACGTTTAAAGCAACTTGAATTCTTCGTCGACCGATTTTTATTCGTGCTTTGTGAGTTTATGAAGATCAAGAACTAATTCTGGAGTATCCAGCTGCCAGATTTGTTCAGACGACCCTACAAGAACCGACCAAATTGCTACCAGTTCCGATTATCCAGGATTCCGAGATCAAAATTATAAGGTCAGATCTTTCCAAATTTATAACGTTATTTGATGAAATTATCCAGCCATTGCCGAACTACAACCGGACATATCCATTCGTTAGATCGAATATTAATAACATCATTATATTTCTTTTATGTACATTATTAATTTATATGATTAATTGACAACTCATTAAATTCATTTGAGATTTATATGTACCAAGAGGTGTAAACTGATTATGACGTCATAAAAGGTACCTTTCACTTATGAAAAATCATTTCATAGAGGAAATCGAGATTTTATTTGGGAAAAATTGTTGAACATAGGAATTCATAAAGATTTCGTGATTTTCTTTCTTTCACTTAATGTTTCAAATATCATCTAGGATATAGAAGAGTTCAAATCACGTGGCGCCCTTTAATAAATATATTTTAATTATCACTTATTTCAAATTAACCCCGACCCTCTCTCCGAGAACAGCCGTCTCCTAGAAACAAGATTCCTAGTTTTAAACAATTAAGATCCGAGCTCCGTGGCAAAATGCTCTGCTCTGTGTAACCTTCTGCCACAGATGCACTCTTCCATCTTCCGTGCATTTTAAAGCTTTCATCCGATGCACCGGCCTCAGTTTGAAAAGTTGTTGAAGTCCGTCTCATACAATATCCTGTATATGCCTTGCCGTTATACAATTTTAGGTATTTGGCAATCAACGAAGGCACACTTTTATTGTATTTTTTCACTTTCCATTGATAGAATATTTCGTAATCCTGTTCGTAAATCGTTCTGAAATTTTCCGGTAATCTATTATTTGTTGCTTCGGTTGCATTTCCAATTATATTATTAAGTAAATTATTATTCAATTCCATTATTTCTTCTTGAAGAAAACAATAATGATACTCACTTTTATGGTGACAGCAAAACGAACTTCGAAATATTATCAAATGTCATTATTACAACTAGAAGTTAAATAAGAGGAGAATCATAGAAACAATCGATTTTTTAGGATATAAAATTTCTTCGTGAAAAATAAAACCATGTATGCACCACGAGCGTTATTTGATCATAACGCTCATCGGGGAACATTCATCCCTAGAGTCAGAGGCCCTCGGGCAGAATATTTCGCTCCGGGCGTTATGATCTATATAACGCAGTTGGTGCATAAATTATTATTTAATTAGTTATTAAGGTCTTTCGGATGTACTAAACTGATCATCTACATAATCACACAAAAAACAACTTAGACTGGCATTTATAGAAATATTGTTCTATAGGAAATCCAGATTGCCCAAGGATAAAAACAAAACTCTCCATTGTCATATGATGGGTACACATAGCGCCCTCACATCGAAGGAAAACATTCTTGTCATACAATTCATGGAAGAAGAAGTATATAAGATGGCTAAAGCCAGAGGTTTCGAAGGCATTCTGACAGTTAATACCAGTCCCCTGACTCAGGTAAGTGCTAATGAAATGAAGTCTATTCAAACTGTCGACTTATGAAAGTCATGAGCATCCGTACCAATTACCAAGAAAATTTTTCAAGCAATGTCGTATCAATGCAAACTGACGGTCACTGGAAAAGACCCTTGAACCTTGTGAACATTTTAAAATGATACTCCTTCTTTTAAATGACCTTATTCCTGGTTATGTATACGGTAGTATCATATCAAAGTTATGTAGAAACCGTCGACTTCGAAATATTCTAGTTCAATATATCAGCAGAGCCATTGCGTCCTATTGAACACTATTGTTCGATATCGGTCATTCATTTGGATGGAGAATCAAAGTTATCAGAATTTCGTCTCTCCTGGGTATTTTAAAGTGTGAATAGGTCCATATGGGTCTACCAGACACTCAAGCATCACCGCAATTTTTTCTACGCAGTCTGGACTCCTCATAGAGCACTTAATTCTTTAATGAGTAGTGCTATTAATAAGCCGTAAATCATTAAGATCGAAACATGCGACTAGTTGGGGAGGCATTCACGGGTGCTAGCAAACTTTTTATCATGAACACATTATCTCATTACTTCTGTACTATAACCAAAGCTCATTGAAGGATTACAAGACGGTGAATTTCGTCAACAAAGAGACGATAGAGATTTTGAGAAAGTAATATTATTATAAATCGCTGTAGAAGCAGCCGCAAGAAACAGTACCACGCTCCGAAAGCCCAGTTCAACATAACTAATAAAAAAATAAACTGTATTTAAGACGATTGAAGCTGAAGCGAGACATTTTATAAAAATAAATTGAGATCAACATTGACTTACCAGAAAAAACATCCACACTTGCCAAAGCGGCCTTGCTCTCCGTTCGAGGTCCTTATAATTCATAGAGTTTTTCGTGCTTCCACCTACTAAATGTGATGTTGAAATCACAATCTAAAAGCGATTAGGACACTTTTCATGCGTGTATTAGGCAGTTGATGTCAAAGCGTGACTTTCAGCAAAACTATGAAAATAGCGATGTTTTTGCGGAGATAGGTCTAAATTCGGTCTAAAGTTCAAAACGGAATATACAGGATGTCCTATTTAAAAGTTTCCAATAACCCAACAACGAATAAGAATTTATGAAAATATTCAAACAGGTCGATTATTCATCACAAAATGACATGATCTGGGATACAAGCCTTGTTCCTACTAGCAACACCCTGGAGGGGTTGCAACCCCTTCAGAAATTTCAATAGGGAAAGTGGGTAGTGTAGTAGCGCAGATATATGCATGGATTCAAATTTGCTTGAACCTGCTCTTTGTATTCATAAAATGGATATTCACAAAGTTTCTCATCTAATTAGTGTACCGATAAAACTGAATAAAACAGAGCTGTTCTAATTACACGTATAAATTTTTAAACCTATAGTATTAGTCAAATTCGCCACAAATTCTCAAATTTCTCACCATTGATTGCATGCTTCGATAAAAAATCGTGATAACGTTTTCTCCAAGACAAACCAAAGACACGAATGAGGTGATTAAAAAGTATTCAATCCATTTTCTCTCTACGCTTATTAGAATCTACACTATCAAGCCATATATAAAAATATTATTGCTCTCAGAAGATTTCATTTCAGTTGTGGAAGGGTAGTACACTTGTCCTCAGAAAAATCAAATGACAAGCAATTAATGGTTCCAAATGATTAATAGTTACAACACCAAATCAGAATTCACATATATACTCTTCAAATGAAATTAATTATGTCATGAACCATGGGTGTAATGGTGAAGTAAATAAAACATTTAAATACTATCACACACTATAACAAAATTCATGTAATACTGGTTCTAGAAGTAACGCAACAAACAACACACATATAGAATTATTATTTGGGCAATAACCATCTTCTCTTATTGTTGGTTATTAACACAAATAATAATTCTACACGAGTTCCATCATCAAAAATATCTCGTCAGCAAACAACACTAATGTACAGAAACTATACATCATAACTATCTTAGTACTATCTCGGACACTCTGCGGCAGAAGCATACCTACCATGGCAATTCCATAGACAACGTATAGATGGGAAACTCCCCCTAGTTTGGTTTGAAGGCGCACCCATGCGCGGCTATTGAAGAAGTTATTATCGAAAGATTATCGCCTCCTGGTGACATTATTTTGAACTATTAGGCGTAAAAATTTTAAATGAGCCTCCCACCAATATTTTCAATTTAAATGTAAACTTGCCACAATCAGAGTTGAGACATATAATATGTGGCAGAATTATAGATTCTTCCACAAATATTTTCAAATCAAATTCGAACTTGTCACAGTTCAGACATAAATAGTTGTCGTAGAATGATATAACCATAAAATATTCATAAGACTGGATAATTATTAATATCTTTCAAGTTAGAATTTTATCCGATAGATATTCTAGGAGTTACAGAGGAAAGCAAATTTCAGATGCACATAACTCCTGAACCATTGGACTAATCTGAAACTATAGAAACTCAAGCTCATATCTATCGGAAAATGAAGAGTATGCGGGCGGACGGCCAGCGGACCGGGCGGACATACTCATAGTCCGGGCGTTGCATTTTAGGTAGTGTTTTTACGCCGATCGATTGCCATCATTTTCAATAGTTCTCCAATGACTGGTAGGTGAACGAAGCGTCAGCTGACGCACCCGCAGTGGGTGTGGGTGTAGGAGGTTCCGAAAGAAGTAAATAAAAAAACAAATTAAGTAATAGTACGCCGACTGAAACTTTTTTCATAAATGGTTGAAGTCAAACTGAGCTGAAAAAAATTCGTCAGCTGAATCGTGGAGGGGGATTATGTGTCAGCTGCTCGCATAAACTTGTAAAAAAACACGTAAAATAAAGTCATATTCGACTAGACAATTGTTTAAATTATTAAGAGTACGAAAACAATAATCAGCTGCGTGGGTAGCGGTGGAAAGACCGTCAGCTGACGCAGTAAAGATACAGATTATTCCAGCAACGCACAGTATCTTTCAGGGTCCAGCTGACAGAACTCCCCTGCCCGCACCCATGTGACTGATAGTTTTCGCAGACGTAACTATTAAAATATCATATTGTCAAATTTCAACCGGCATAGTGAGAATTGAATCTCGGGAAGTAAATATCACGTGTAAAACACGTACGAAAACATTCTGTGTTGTTTTTGTTTGAATAATTTTGTTGATTAAAAGTGAAAAAGAGATTTGCAATTTTTAGGTGAAACAAATCGAAAAAGATCAAGGTTTGCTGTTCGGATACTTCTGCATAGCATGAAATAATACTCAATCAAATTTACATAAATCATATAGAATTGTGGAGTTCGCCATTCAGGGCTTTTTGTTTATACTCTTCATACTTTTCAAATAAATTAATCAATTCTTCTTGCATAATTGTTGGATTGACTGATTTTTCTTGCATGAAATCTGATAAATATTTCTTCATTTCATCAGCCATTTCGATATTTTGATCATTTGTGAATTTTTCAAAATGAAGGGTCTGAAGAGCCAAAGATAAAAGAGTGTGTAACCGTTTGCACCTGTTGAAATGTTTGCCAGTTTTAATTGAGACGATTAAAAAATGTGAAAAAATAATTAATTCAAAAAATATTTTTCCTTGCATATCAATGATGCGAATCCAATATTATATATATCAAAGAATATAAATCAAAATAACTGCCAGAAAGTAATAAAGTATAACTCACCTTGACGCTGCAGATGTTGAAGGAGTTTCCACAGCTATTCGGTATTTTGGCGGTAAGGCCGTGAATTGACGATAACACTTCGAGTGATATTTTTAAAAACCGTTTAATTCTGACGACACTTTAGTACTGCTTAGAGATAGATTATTTTTCTCACGAATCTCCAATATAGCAGTACATTTTTGTAAAGTTTTCGCATTGAAAGATATTAATATTTATTTTGTTCTGCCACAAAATACACAAACCGGTTGAATCTGAAAAATTGCCTTAAATAAGCCGCCGCTGGTCGGGGATCATTAGAAATAAATAATAATAATAAATAAAAAAATGCTGATGTAAATAAACACTTGAGATGTTTATCGCCTAAAGACTGATTAGGCAGTTCCGAGGGAAAACGGAACAGAGCAGCAGAGATACAAGACCGCTTATTTTTATTCATTATTATTTTCATTCGATATTTGAATTATTAAATGATAACGATTACGAGTTTGTTCAATTTCTAATAATATAGTAGTATTTTATAGATAGTATAGATGACAGCTGACGATCTTTCCACCACTACCCACGCAGCTGATTATTGTTTTCGTACTCTTAATAATTTAAACAATTGTGTAGTCAAATTTCATCCGGCGTACTATAACTTTATTTCACGTGTTTTTTTTACAAGTTCATGTGAGCAGCTGACACATAATCCCCCCTCCACGATGGAGCTGACAAATTTTTTTCAACTCAGTACTATTATTCAATTTGTTTTTTTTACAACTTTCAGAACCTTCTACACCCACACCCACCGCTACTTGAGCAGCTGACGGTCGGTTCACTCACTAGTCATATAAGATCAATTATCGATGTTAACATCAGCTGGCTTATTATGACTTTTGTATTTGCAACGCTACCTCCCGGGCTATCAAGTTAAAGCTATATTCTTCATCAGCAAGTCAACCCGAATCGATTGAGACCATTTTCCATTCGAATTTCGAAAATTACATTTGGCAAAACTATAGCAATCTGTTCTATTAGAAAAAGCACGTATACAGTAGGTGTAACAAAACCCCCTACGAACATAAGTGGAAACCGAAGACTGGAATTGAAAAAACAAATACGCCTTCTGATTTTCTACAGAATTCAGAAGAAAAGCATGAGCAAGTAAACATTAGTATAGAATAATAACACAGAAATAGGGGAAAAATATATCAACAAACATTTCATGAAGAATATGTACAATATAATACAAGAGCTTCATAATATTAGAAGATATTGCTTGAATTATCCATCAATCTAACAATTAACGAATTATTATTCTTATTTATCAATAATCAAATTCTATGTTGCAAAGAAAACATATTTTAAAATTTCAAAAATTTAATTGAACAAGTCTATTCTTGAAAGTGAAAATCATTTTTAAAATTCAGGAGCATTAAAGCTATTTTTTTCTTCCAAATACGCTGTGTTGTATGGTGTTCTGGAATTAGAAATCAGCTATCGAACTTTTTAAATAACTACATATCAACGATTTCCTCAGACCTGTGAGATGCTATTACCCATAAGTGTTGTCCAAGAGACCACTTCCACAAGCGGTTGTCGGCTTGAACTGATATAATATCCTGTGAAATCAAGAAAACATTAAACTCTGTTGATGAGAGTGCTTACCTCTCAAGACAGTCGTCTTAAATGTGATAGCACTGTTTAGTCTCAATCTAACGAAAAGCTTAAAAAATATAACTGTTAAGATTATTGAGAATCTGTGAAGTGCAAAAATGTTGACTTGAATGAGACACCTATTTTTTGCACTTATAATTCGAGAATAAAAAATTCGATTCAAATAATGAGTCTAATACCCATGAAATTGCCAAAATATATTATCAATATCTGATTATGAGATGATTGAGGCATTTAATTACTTTTCAAAATGAAATACACAATCTGTTTTTACAGCAACTGGGAAGAGATGTTTTCAAATATGAAGTACTGATGGATTATCAAGTGAACCAATACTCGGCACCTGACAACTCAAAACCATTTGGTCTTGCTCCAGACTCCCAGAGAGCCCTAGTTCAGTGGAAAGCTGTCGTTTAGATTATTTTCCTGCGATTCTTATTCTTGTTATTTATTCATATTTAATATAGATTTTTCCGTTGTAAATAGATTATTTTTAGTAGTTACATCCAATATCTCAAGTCAATGAAGATAATACCTTCCTAGATATAAGTACAATCTGTAAGTAAATAAAAGTCGAAATCAGATTAAGAGCTTCCTTTCAACGACATTTTCTCACGATAGCAAATATATCTGAGTTGTAGGAAAGGTATATCGGGTGAATCCACAAGTAGCAGAAGGAAATAAATGAAGATGGTACTTGCCTGGGTTAGAGTTACATCATACAGGTTGCTTATGCTTCCTTCATGTCAATGCATTATATTTTCCTCCGAAATGAGAGGTCCTAGTGTTGAAGACATAAATTGATCGCTCGCTCCTGTTTGTGTACTCTTATTATACCTTGCCCTGACGAAGCCAATCAGCAGAAACACGTATCGGCAAGTACCATCTTCAATTATTTCCTTCTGCTACTTATGAATTCACCCGATATACCTTTCCTACATATATTTGATCTCCACGATGAATATAGTGTTTGAGTTTTATATCTAGGTTATTTATGTGCCAAGGAATATAGTTTGATGGGATGAGAAGTTGAAAAATTGACAACTTCAAAAATAATACCGACATTGTTCACATATGAAGTGAAAAAAATATTTGTGCTATGATACATAACGGGAGTACGTAACGAGTGAGCTCCGGGAGTGCCCCTGGTGCTCTCCGATCTGTTGAAGCCCTTTCCAGTAAACTCGCTTCCCATCATAGAAACGGCGAGAAGCACCACAGCTTCAAACCTCGGGGTCACACGCACCTGACTGTAAAGCGACTATCGCAAAAGATACTATCCTTGCTACCCGACGGCCTATGTCTCGACATACAATTAGTTAATCACGAATGACTTCGTCATATGTATCATGACAATCTGGCTGTAATATAGACCATAACTGTCATATAAAAAGGCAGGATGGAGGATTACATAATTATCCAGACTCGAACATAAAGAAAAATTAACAGAAATAATAAAATAATTTACTGAAAAACGTTACATCGGGGTCGTGTGTGGGGTGTGGTTCACCAAACTACAGTGCTATTGATTTCTAAGAATTAGTTTGGAAAACTCTGAATGCCGAAGAATGAAGAATTGACATCAAGAATTGGGGAAAACTGTAAGAAAAAGGATGACAATGCCAAGGATTGAATTCATTTCTAATATAATTTATTTCTACTTCAGGTGCCGCTGTGAGACGGTAGTCAACATACCGTTAGATGAATTGCATTTTGTATTCAACTGCAACCTCCATGCCACATCCATTGATTTGACAATAAAATTCAGTTTTGAATTTAAAATAGGAACAGTTCGAGTACATTCAGAAATTCGTCTCTTGATAGTTCAGTGTATGCTTTTATTTCATTCCATTTTTTATAAGCTGGTCCTTCAGTATATCTAGTGGTAAATTTGTGTAGAGACTGATAACATCCAGTTTGAAAGGTGTTTCATCCGTTTTAAGTGATATATTATTCTAGATGACCCGGCGAACTTCGTGTCACCTTTAAAGACAATGATTAATTATATAATCCCTCAAGAAAAAAAAAAGTCATGCGTTGCATGTGATACAAGGAAAAGAAAAAAAAATTGTAAAACAACTATCACAATTAACACTTTAGTTCATCCAACAGGTTCTTGAAAGCATACACACTCGGTGCACCAACGATGCGTCCCGGAAGGGAATTCCACGCGTCAAAGATATATATCCCAAAGATATTGGTGACATTTCAAACTTAGTGGTCTTGTGTTTAGGGATATAAAGTGTTCCCTCACTTCTGGTGTTATAACTATGGATACTTGATAACTTTTTTATCATTTTCTTTAACATATATAAGAGATCTTAGAATAAAGATACACGACAATGTAAGTATTCGATGCTTAACGAATAGAGATCTGCAGGACGAGCGGGGTGGTATATTGAAGATCAATCGTAAAATCCGTTTCAGGGCTATGAAAGCCCTTTGTGCGTCAGAAGAGTTTCCCCATAGTAGGATATTATACGACAATCGACTATAAACTAAACTGTAGTAGATGTTTATCAAATACTCTTTGGGGAGTACATTTCTAACCCTATATATAGCGTAATATGCACTATTTAATTTACCACATAAAGATTCAAGATGCGTGGCCCAGTTCAAGTTGCCATCCAGACAGATGCCAAGAAATCTAGTGCTATCATTAGATAATATTACATTGAGTACATTATCGAGATAACGAGTGACGAACTTGAAGTCATTCTTACTTACTGTGAAATAAATGCACTCAGTTTTATCAACGTTGCAGTGGCGGCTTGTCCTATGAGGCAGGTGAGGCAGTGCCTCATCAAAAAAATTCTGACCGTATATTTCTTCATTCCCTTTCATCATCACTTTGTTCCTCAATATTTTTCCCAATCTCACGTTCCTTGTATATTCATAACAAATCAAATCCTCTTTGAATAAACGGTTGGAGGCATGCCTAACGCAGGCTTCTTTGACTGAATTAGCGTGTTATCTACTTCGATGACCTACGAGAACGTAATGGAAAGCCGTTCTAGGATTAATCCGAGGCTGGCCTCTGCGCGATCTTAGCCGATCTGAGATCGTTTGGTTTATGCGATGTCAAGAGGGTTATTTGCGTCGAAGCGGTGAGAACATATCTACGGCTTTGAAGGCGGCTTCTCGAGGAATTAGAGGCTGGCCTCAGGTTTTTTATTAGAGTTAATCGGGAAGCGGGAAATAGAGAAATAGGGTTAGTTCACTTTGTCGTTATTTAGTGGTATCGCGTTTGCTGTGTATCGCGTATGATTATAACCTTTTTCAGGTGAATTTTTTCTGAAATATAAATCTTTTTTATAGAAAGTGACTAACAGATCGCGAAATGGATTCAGCGGGACCTAGTGATAGTAAATCTTTTGAAATTCCTAAGGAACATATTCGGTGTACTTGTGATATTGTTAATTTTTAAATAAATAAGCAACATTTTTGACTCATTCGTATGATGATAAATTATATTTAATTAAAGAAGTTAAGCGACCTGTTCCAAATTTTAGTAAATCTCTACTGTCTAGTGGTGGGGTCGGTAAATCAAATCGGGGATTCCAAACTAATGGAAATTCCGACAGTTTGGTCGAAAAGTGGTTTTAGTGATTTGAAAAATTTATCTCGGGGTCTATCGCTACACAATAAAAGTGCTCAGCATATTTCATCTAATTGCAAGCTTACCGTTATGAGAAAGCAAAAACAAAATATCGCCATAGCAATAGACAATGCGCGTAAAATAGAAATTGAAAATTTCAATGCTAGATTCAAAGAAAATCGACAAATTCTAAGAAGTTCAATAGATATTACGATGCACCTCTATATGCAAGAGTTACCTTTTAGGGGGCACGATGAATCGAATGAGTCTTTAAATCGCGGAAATTTCAAAGAATTGGTAGTTCTTGTCAGTAAATTTGACACGAATTTAAACCTTTTTAGAAAATGACACCAACAGTAAATCGGTAATTTCTGGTACATCTAAAACCATTCAAAATGAATTAATTGATTCGGTTGCTTTTGTTGTGAATAAACAAATCGAGGACGAAATATATAGTATATTACATTATTAAATTTTTCTTCATATGTGCCTCACCATACTATATTGTCACGAGCCGCCACTGCAACGTTGATCATCCGAAAAACAAAGTTGTCAAGATTTTCCTGGCTTAAATTTCAGAAATATTTCAGAGAATTTCGATTTTGTATATTGATTCCAGCATAAAATTTCAACAATATAGCTCGGTCACTAATGTTAGGTTGACCTCAAATTTTGACATCGAAATCAGATTTGTGAGCATTGGTGAGTATACAGGGTGATTTTGTTAAGTGTTTCATTAGACGTTTTCGAGGAAGGAATTGTAATACTTGATCTTGGATTTTTGTTTAAGAGTACATTAACTTTAATTGTAAAATATTTTCAAGAGGAATTTACTTCTGGTTTCACCAGAAACGAATGTAACTTCGTTATTTCGAATGCAACGCCCTGTATATTTATACATATTCGAATTTTTCGTTCAAAACTAAAACTATTTGATGTATGATATGTGCAACCACTCAAGCGGTTCTTGAATTATAGCCTGATTATCAATTTTTTAAAAAAAAAGGTTGTCACAAATTAGTGTTCATATCTTCAAAATCCATCATTACAAGAATTTTTTTTTGCAAAAGTGGAACAAAAGAAAGTACGCTGATACTGTTCCTTGTATAACTTATGAGGAAATATTATACAGGATGTCTGAAAAAGGGCCCCAAAGTGAGCTTCAATAAAACTATGAAATCTCACTTTTTTCGAATGGCAACCCTATAATTTTGTAATTCCAATAGATGGCTCGTCAAAAACCAGTTAGGGTGTCTCGAACATTTCATTCCTCTAAAATTAGTAGTTTTGCCGTTATTGAATAAAATTCGAATTTCAGAATTGATTCAAGGTTCTTAGTCTAACCATAGATTTATTAGGATAGAAGTTTTCAAGAAGGCTATGTCTGTTGATTTATAATGCATTTTAGAGAACTGTCATTTATACTTTTTTGATTAATTGGGCACTATGCAAAATATGAATTACAGTAACAGTGATGTATTGAATATGTTCTTCATTTATAGTGAATGTAACAAAATATTAGAAAGGACAGTCAGTACTTTAGGGGCATTAAGGGGATTACCACCTGAACAAATAAGAAAGGCTACATCAGATGGAGTTCGTAGAAGAATTGATAAATGTATGGCGATAGGCGGCCAACATTTTGAAAATTTATTGTAGTATTAGTTTCCTGTTGTGAATAAAATTTTTTTTTGTGATAGTGTAAGAGATCATTCATTATCTGTTAATGTACTCACTAGAGTCCGTTTAGGGTTAAGGCTTCCAGTACGGAGAAAAATGTTTTGATACCTCCTGAACTTTGATTTCGTTAAAGTCAGTAAATGTGAATTTCGTTCATTGAATTTCTAATTACTTTTTCTAGGAATTTGTTAAATTTGCCGCAAATAAAGAACATACCCTTGATATAACATTCCAGTGAAATTATTATTGCACGTTTTGCTTAGTGCTTGATCTGTAAGAAAAAGTAATGACAGTTCCTAACATAGCCTACTTCAAAAATGCAAGCTTACAAACTGTGCGAAACCTGTCTTTAATCGTGAAATTCGAATTTTATTGAATAACGCCAAAAATACTGATTTTAGAGGCATGAAATGTTCGGGACACCATAACTGGTTTTTGACGAGCAATCGATTGGAATTACAAAAATAAAAGGGTTGCCATTTGAAAAAATTGAGATTTCATAGTTTCATTTTGTTACATTCACCATGAATGATGAACATATTCAATACACCACTATTACTATAATTCATATTTTGCATTTGAAATAACGAAGTTACATTCGTTTCCGGTGAAACCGGAAGTAGATTCCTCTTGAAAATATTTTACAATTAAAGTTCATGTACTCTTAAACAAAAATCCAAGATCTTGAATCTGTATTACAATTCCTTCCTAGAAAACGTCTAATAAAACACTTAAAAAAATCACCCTGTATAGTCTACTTTGGAAATGGACGTATGACCATTTGAGTCAGTAAATGCTCTAGTTGGATCTTAGGAGGTGGGACTTAGTTGAAAACAGTCAATCAGATCAAGAAACAACTTACGGTTTATATAGTTCACCTTTGGGTTATCAATGTTAAGATCACCGCATACAAAAATAATATCAACTAGTTTTAAGGAATGATTGAGAGTATATGACAAATTGTTAAGAAACACGTCAAAGTTGCCGCTACCTGGACGGTAAACTTATAATACCTATCCGGATGTTATTAGATGTTACAATAATTCCACTAACTTCAAAATTCATTTTATCAGAGAAGACCGAGGTGCACTAATTTCGATACTTCACACCATTCTTCACATAATATACTCGTATATCAGCGACCCACCGTGTTCTCGATTAGGACGACAGTAATAGTCAGCTAGTCATAGTTTTTATACTGTGAGAATTACACCAGTGCTCGGCGACACACATAATGTCAGGACCAATTTTGGTAAATAACAACTCCAGAATGTCCAATTTGTTCGATGAACATTGAACATTCAGCTGTGAAAGTTTCATTTTTCCGTCTTCATCAACGATTATATTATTTGGTAGTATAATGGAGTTTAAATGGGTTAATTTAATTTCTGTCATTTCATATGCCTCAGTGAAAACATCATTCAGACAACTATTGGTCTCCATGCACATTTTATTTTCGAAAAAGGTGGCGAAATTGAAACTCTCTCACCAATATTCCCTCTGGCCAGAATTCAGAGGAACAGATCTTGTGGAATAACTCCTCCGATGCAACACCGACGCAAAAAGCTGAATAATGACTGTGAAGTGAGAAGACAAATAATTTGCAATAAAATAATATGGCGACTATAAATTGAAATGTAACCTATCCTATCTTTCAAGTTGGGTCACATGGTGTGCAATTCAAATTTGAAATCGGTTCAGTAGTTTAGGAGTCTCTTGCGGAAAAACAACGTGAAACGTAATTTTCATGTATAAAAATATAAAATCCTTGAAATTCCATGAATATTTCACGTAAAACTTATTTTTTACAAGAATTGGGGTTAAACAATTTGCTTTGATAGTTTATAAAAAGTACTTTGGATACGGCTTATTATTGGTCTGAAAGGTATTTAATTCTAATGTAATTTTGGAAGTCCCTAAAATTAGAATGCAACCAACACCAACACCAACAACAAGAAATGCCACTATATTCAAAACTAAAAATTTCGATGCAGCAAACCTGAATCCTTAGGCGGAAGTCCTCTTTCTTATTGGTTTGAATATGAAATAATAGGTTGTCAAATATCTCCCTTCCGCTTTTTTGCTCTTTATTCAATGCTTCATAAAAAGTGTTACAGTGATCGGATTTAGTTCAAATATGCGCCGTTTTGTTCGATAATCTGTTTCCATCTAGACGACAACTTCATAATCCCTCCCTCGTAGAAGCCCCTCTCCTTATTTGCAAAGAACTCGGACAGCCACTTTTCACAAGACTCTTTTGAGTTCAACTTTACACCACCAAGGGCGTTCGCCATGGACAGGAACAGGTGGTAATCACTTGGCGCTATGGCCGGGCAATATTGTGGATGCGATAAAACCTCTCATCCGAGCTTCCGTAGCTTCTGACGAGTCATCAATGAAGTGTGTGGTCTGGCGTTATCCCCGTGGAACACTACACCCTTCCTGTTGGCCAATTCTGGACGCTTCTGGTAGATCGCCTGCTTCAAGCGGTCCAGTTGTTCGCAGTAGGTGGTAGAATTAAGCGTCTAGCCATATGGAAGTAGCTCATAGTGGATGATTCCCTTACAATCCCACCAAACACACAGCTTATCCATGGTGTCGTTTTCACTGGCTCTGAATCGTCGAAACCATCCCTCCGCGGTTCGAACTGATAGAGTACCATCTCCCAAGACACCATTAATCTCACGGAACGTTTCTCTAGCGGATTTGCCTTTAACGAAGGAACACTTTAAAATAGCGTTTACACGTCTATAACTGTTGAACGCAATATCCAAACTAATCATGCATAGCGTCGTTTTGTAGGTTATGTAGAGACGTTTCAAATTATTTATAGTATTGCCAGTTACGAACTCTGTAGCTATTTGTACATAGACGCGAAATTCAAAAGACAAAAAGGCGTAAGAGAGATATTTGACAACCTATTACTCAAAATGCATTTATTCAGAATTTGATTTCTTCTGAGGATTCCGATGGAATTGTTCAGATTTCCAGAAATCGATAGTTCATTGGTACGACAGAGTTAAAAAAGGCCGTGAAGTTTAATGTAATAGCAGGATTTTTCTTTATAGTTCAAGAGTTGGTTCGTCAAAAAAAAGTTCTAGAATTAAAGAGGGAGTTGTATTCGTGAAAAAATATAATATCACCCTGTAAGTTTTCCATAGAAATTGGCAGACATCATTGTGTTGACACTGAATTGTAAAATCTATGCCAAATTTCACCTGAATTTTTCGAAAATTCGAAAAAAATGAAATAAATTCAAACCTAAAAACACTCTCTATGTCGAAAACGAATTATTCACGATCTCAAGTGTATGGAACACTTTTTCTTTCTTTTTCTTAAAAAAATCTCACCTCTTCCTGTGTTGTATACCTCCAATTTAGAAACAGCCTGTATATTTTTTGAGAATATTACCAGCCCAGAAATTCACCCTAAGATAGCCCCTGTGGAAACGACAGTGATGATGATATTTTGTGTGCTAACAAATCTTGTTTATCTCAAATATTTCAGTTCTACCACAAGATGATTCAATATGCATAATTCTGAAGTCATGCAGGTCTAGATGACTGCAATTCTGGTTCAAGACATTCAAAAATAATTCAGACAATCGTTCTAATTGGATGACAGAACGAATGATTCAACATACATTTCTTTTTAGATTTTTACTGATAACTTATTGTGTATCAAAGGTACACAACCATTACTGATACTCAAGGAAAAAAATCAATAACAGTAAAAAGGTCTATTTAAAGATTTATAACTTAAAATTCAACCTACTTTAATGGAAAGCTCTTTTTGTCTGTTATAGACGAAAAGTTTATCAGAATGATAACCCATCGTTATTCTACAACAAATACAAGCTTATCACACAGTTTTTTTTTTTTTCAGATATTGATGTTTAAGTGAAATACACTCGAGGAAGAATCCATTGAAAAGTTGAAAAAAAAAACGAAAATTAAAAACGATAAACAACATCTTTATTTTTTATATTCAATAAGATAAATAATTATTTCTCATAATACAGGGTAGTTATTGAGCATATTTATATTTTCATGTTTTGCCATCGCTAATATGCAGAGAAAATAATTACGATCCTGAGGATTCACATAGAAATTTAAAATTTTCTTTGATTCCTCACCATTATCACTTCTTGTTCCTGGTGAAGATAGAGGTGATATACTCATTTCAGAAGGTTCTTTGCTTCCACCAGCTACTTGAAGCAGTCCAACAGTATTCTTAACATAGTCGGCCACCCTTGCCCTAGAAGCAGGATCCATTTCAACTATCACATCATCTTCAACTTTAATCACCACTGGTTGAGTGGGAACTAGTTCCAGAGACAACATAGTTGGATCAGAATTACTCCTCAAAGCCTCCACTTCTGATAAAATAATACTGCTTTGGACAACATCTTCGTCTGCATTAACGATTATCAAATTTTTATTGGTTATTATCAATGCCACGGAAGCATACTGAAAGTTCCATGTAACAGCTGTTGCATCAGTCATGTGGAGAAACTTAGAACTATCCTCGCGGATGAGGTTAATTTTCCAATCATATTTTAGAATTGAGCTATTACTTGAGAACATATTATGGAGTATGGGTTGATTGCGTTGTTCCGGCATGTTATTCCAGCCCGCTCCTTGAAGCAAACCTGTGAAAATTTCAAGTTTTTTGAATCATTAAAAACTGTTTCCAACTAAAATTAACTAAAAATTGTTTTCAAGGTCTGTTCGCTTCATCCACTTCTGCAAAGCAATGATCTTCGTGTTAGTTTGATTTTATGCACATTCAACAGAAAGATGGCACAACTGAGTGAAGGAATTACTCATAGCGTAAATGCAATGAAGTAAATGCTTTCTACTTATATCGAAACAACATATTTCTATTATGAATATAATTTTATCAATAAGAATCTGGAATGACCATGGGTTCACCAGTATCTCCTATTTAGCTAACATATACAGGGTCTTTCACGAGGAACCTCACCCATATTTATACGGGAAACTACTGAACGTATTTTCATGAAATTCAGCACTTACAAATATTTCACGATGCTGATGAAATCTAAAATATTTTCAAAGCATGAGCACCACCGGTTTTTCCGGAAATGACGTCAACTTCCGTTTTTCAAATTACAACACCATTTTTTTATTGCAGAAATAGATTCCTTGGAAAATTAGAAGTTATTTTGAAGTAACATTTTTCAGTTCTGGTTGGAAAATTCTCTCTGAGAGGGAAAATTCGAAAAAAACATCGAAAATAGAGCTCCGCTGAAACAAGAATAACTTCGAGGTTTTTGGATGGAAAATTTTCATTTTTGGGATTTTTCAAGAGGTAAGAGAGATTGATGTATCCACTTTAAAAATCGAAATCGCGATTCATAATACAAGGGGTGAAAAAATCGCTTTCAAAGTTGGGGATGACAAAATCGTGAAAAATCAATTTTTTCAAATTAGAACCCCATTTTTTATGACAGATATTGAATCTACGTTAAAAAATAATGTGAGTGTATGCATCACACCCTTGCCCTAAAGTGGATATTTTCTGAGTTATTCACAAAAAACTGTTTTTCGTCTTGAATTTTCAGCTATTTCTTTTCCCTTCACGCCAAAAAGATGAAATTTTCAGGAACTGTTACTTAAACCATGTTTTAGATTTTACTACCCTAATATGCAAGAGAAAAAAGTTACAGGTTGTTCCTAAATAGATGGCGAATTTGGATTCGAATTCGAAACTATTATGTTTGGGGTAGGATAAAAAATATTGTCTACTCAACTCTGATAAAGAGGACTGCATAGAACGAGTCAGAAATGCGTTCAGGTTTGTTTAGATTTTTAGATTCATAGTTTTGAAACTCAATTTGGTTTTTAAACACTTTTGCAGATCTCTTCCTCCCGATGAAATAAGAAGAGCAACGCACGAAGCATTCCTGAGACGTATAAATAAATGTCTAGAAATTAACGGTCAAAACTTTGAGCATCTTCTCTAGTTATAACTGCGAGAGTTTGCCATGGTTTTCCTAATAGTTACTTGAAGTCACATTATTTTTTAACGTAGATTCAATATCTGCCATAAAAAAAATTTAGAAAGCACTGACGTGAGGTCAGTTGGCTTAGGCGCTCTTGTAAACAACTTACAGTTATTTAAATTTTGAAAAATCATATCTCCAGAACTATTAGCTTGTCGAAGTCGAGAGTGGTATTTTTGTATACGTCTGATAAAACTACACCATAAAAAAATTTTTATTCGAACAGTGTAATTTGAAAAAAAAATTTTTTTTTGTTACTCCGAACCTATTCGGCCGATTTGACCGAATAACGAACTTAGCCGAAATATTTATACCTCAAACCTATTCTGAAAGTTTCAACTCTCTAACTTCATCCGTTCGAGAGTTATCGTGTTCACGGAACGGACGGACGGACGGACGGACGGCCGGACGGACAGAATCGATTTTGACCACGGATTATTCATCAGTAGGTCCAAACAAAACGATTGATACCACTTTTGCCCAAAAATTCGAAAGTCACAGACATTTGGGCAAATTGATAAGCACTCTGTTCAGGTGAACAAGAGTGCCAAAAATGGGGTTCTAATTTGAAAAAATTGATTTTTCAAGATTTTGTCATCCCTAACTTTGAAAGCGATTTTTTCACCCCCTGTATCATGAATCGCGATTTCGATTTTCAAAGTGGATACATCAATCTTACATCTTGAAAAATCCCAAAAATGAAAATTTTCCATCCAAAATTCTCGAAGTTATTCTTGTTTCGGCGGAGCTCTATTTTCGATTTTTTTTTTCGAATTTTCCCGCTCAGAGAGAATTTTCCAACCAAAACTGAAAAATGTTGTATCAAAATAACTTTTTAATTTTCTAAGGAATCTATTTCTGCAATAAAAAAATGGTGTTCTAATTTGAAAAACGGAGGTAGACGTCATTTCCGGAAAAACCGGAGGTGCTCATGCCTTGAAAATATTTTAGATTTCAGCGGCATCGTGAAATACTTATAAGTGCTGAATTTCATGAAAATACGTTCAGTAGTTTCCCGTATAAATATGGGTCAGGTTCCTCGTGAAAGACCCTGTATATCGAGAATTTGGAACAAGGAGCTCTCGATCAATATGTTCTGAATCTCAAATTATGGTAGAAATATGTAGAAAATACTTTCATCATTTGACAACATGGAATGAACACTATAAAGATTGCTTCAACATTAAGAATGATCACTATTCACAATGGAAATTAAGAAAAAGACAATGTACAGCAAGGAATCTCAAGAACCAGTGAGTGCAAAATACCAACAAACACAGGTCAATATCTACATTTCAATTCCAACCATAACCTATGAAGTGGCGAACTGTTTGTATGATAGATCACAAAATATAAAATTATTCAGTTTTATAGAAGCCAAGAAATAATAGTTGTGCTTAGACAAATAAAAATGAGAAATTGAAAAACATCACAAATGCACTCAAAAGTAATGGCTATCCTCGAGATATATCAGAAACAGCGAAACATCATTATCAGATAAAATTACAATAATTGGAAATAAATTCAAATTGGCGATCCAAAATTGTATTTCCATCTGAGAAATCGAGAGCTCTTATATTGATTCCACCTCCGTGTGTCGACGTATGTCTCTCAAAATTACTATATTGTTTATTTTTCATTGCGATGTGATACTTTCTTTCCATGTAAAATACATACCTGAGATTTGTAAACTATATTATTTATATAGAGGATAATGGGAGGATACAAATGTTTAGTCTAGCCCTGAAGAGGGAAAAATATATTTCCGAAACGTCGGCGAACTGATATAGTATCATTTTCCGTTTTTTGATCCTGCTACCACCATTTAAACCTTTAAAAATTGCAAATAAATACAATAACCGCCATCTAGACAAGATATTATCTGATCCAACCTAATAACCTAATAAAAGTTAATCCTCATAAAGAAAACCAAAGAGCCAAGAATTGCATATATGAAATGCCAATGTAATGTGGAAGATTTAATATCGGAGAAATAAAACGTTCCTTGAAAGTAAGAATAGAAAACATCACCTGCTTTCTCAAGTATTAGAAACTGATAGATCGAAGTTCGTCCAACATTGTGTGAATGAGAATGATCAGATAAAATAGTCGTACATCTTTTATTTCCAAGAAAGAGTAACTTAAAAAATTAATAAAAAAAAAACATTTATGAAAATCAGTTTTGATCCCATAGGTGCTCTATCAGTTGAGGTGCCGGAAATTTGGGAACCGATTGCTTGAACTAATTGGAAGAAGTTTTCATTTCACAGATAAGTGCGAATTTGACCTTGAGAAATTTTGCTAAGCTAATTTGCTCTGAAAACGATAGAAGCTATCTATCAGAACATTTGTAACGGGAACAATGAGAAATGGTGGATATTGTCTAAATAATAAATCCATCATAAAAAATTTCCTGTCAACATGAATTATTTATTACTTCGGCAAACAATTTTTATGAAATTGTTATTCTTAAAAAGGCCAATTAAGTTTTATGTTCTCCAAAGAGTTTGAAATCATTCTTATTATAATAACAAATGAAAAGAATAACAAGCATCAATATACAAGGTGAGTCTTGACCACAGCGTTAATTTTAACTATAGATTCTTGACGTGAAAAGAAACATTTTCTTCCTATAACAATTTTTTCAAATTCTGCCCCGTTCAAAAGATATAGGGTGTTAAAATTTCATTAAAAAAATTGCATTTTCACCTGTAACATTCCAACGTCAATATCAATTGAAATGATCTCTTGTAGAAGTCATGCATATTTTAGCATCAATAGATTTATTCCATTTCTTGTGGGTTTTTCACTACTACTGTACAGATTGGTTAAATTGCATGAAAAACAAATATCATTTGAACTAAAGGTCCGTATCTTGTACTTCCTAGAATCATTAGTCTTCTGTGCAGATAAAATCATTCCTCATCATTTTTCCTAAATTGCACCATTTTTGAGATATTTGAAGTTGAAAGGAATTGAATCGATATAATCATCTGATGAAACATGAGTGACTGAATCATTTCTTAGAGGGAAAATAATGTTTTCAAACAATTCAGATTCAATAGTGGATGCTGTGGAAGGTTATTTTCATTCAAACTAAACTGGACTACAGAGGGGTATTTGCCCAATGTGAAAACACAAAATGCTCATGACATTTTATCGCCGCTGAATATGGAAAAACAGTAAGGGGAAAAAAATGTTTCTCTTGAAAATTAACGCAGTGGTCAAAGAGTGCTTAACTTTTGTGCTAGCGCAGGAAAATTCACTCTGCTACCCATCTCTAATTGGAATATCATTAATCCTAACCAACCTATGTTCTTGTATAACATAAAAATGGTTAGCCCTCTTCTGAGACCTCTCTCCAGTCGACTCGGCCCTTCTTATATTATGAAAGGAGATAATTACATCACCTACTCCGAAAGTTTTGACACAATTCTGATGAGGTGGCATGATTGGTAGATTTATATATGTTGATTTTGGCCTGAACTAGTTTTTGTCACCCCTCATAATCCAAAACTATCAAATAATATTATGAACCTGTCCCATTCTATAAGATGAAGAAAATTTAAACTTCTAGTTATAATTTTTCCAGGCATAATTCAAAGAAAAAAGCTAACAAGTAAGTAATTGGTAAAATATTCGATGAGTAGTATATAGGGTATTGATCCTGTAACTTGTGCCAAAATAAAATATATCAATAAATCAGGGTGTGAGGAACGAGACAAGAAGGAAATAGGCAGAGCAGATTGAAACTCGAACAATGATTTTATGGAAAACCAGTTAGGTCAGTTATAAATACCAGTAACCACATTATTGCTCATCCCAAATGATTAAACTATAGCTACAGGTTCTCAACTCTTTTTGTAATTATACCATCAAAAATATATTCACCTTGTCCGGTTAGCGCCAACAGTTCAGCAGCACCACTCAAAGGTTTTGTAATAATACCCACTAGACCAAGGCCCAGCCCTGCAGCTAGGGATCTGGGTGATCCACCCTCAGCTATCACAGACTGCAAAGGATGATGAGCAATACCACCAATTGCTCCCAAAATACTTATACCCAAACCAGTAAGACCCTGAAAATAAAGAAGTAATTCTTCATTCAATAGAATCGAATGACTGCTGACCATGGAATGAATTTTATGGGCTCCACCAATCAGACTTCGGTGGTTTGTGATGATCAGGTGGTCAAGTGTACCGTTCATTAACTATTTTTTATTTAATGAATGAAATTACTATCATTGATAATCGAGAATAACATTGAATCAAATCATATTTATCTGTAATTAAGGTTAATGCCATGCAGACGACATTCGAAATCTCGGAAAGAAAATGCCTCCTAGGGCGGGACACGAGTCAGCATATCCAAATTGCTGGTTTGGGGCTCTACGTCTGAGCCATCAAGGAGATGCGTCCATTCTAACCGACATCGAAAAACCTTTCTCCCAGTATTCAAATGTTGTGAGTATCCTCTGCGATTCGCAAAGGTTTGTGGACAGATTAGTGAGGAAGGAAAGTCATTCAGTATCAGTGATCATGACGATTCAATCAATCTTTCCTCCTATGAGTCACCGATATTTTGCCTACATCAGCCGGTATCATTCTGAATCACATGATCATCGAAGCAATTCTAGCTAATATGAATTAAATACGAAATTGATTTCATCGTCTGTGAAATAAAATCTAAAATTAAGGTTAATGGCGTACAGACAAAATTCACATTTGAAATTCCGCAAAAATACCTACTCGGGCGGGACTCAAATCCGCACTATACAAATTGCCGGTTTGAAGCTCTTCCTCTGATTCCCCAAAAAGAGGCATCGAATGGCTCTGTGGCTCTGGTTGAGCAACTTGCGAGTAAATTTCAAAATAAAACAAATCTTTGAGCACTCTAATCAGATGAACGAGAGTCCTTTCCCGTACTCTGGAACAATATGATACTAATATAAATGCCACGATGAATGACAAACCTATATCTCAAATCAAAAATAACTTTTTACAGTTTTCTTCGAAGCTTAAATTCGCTTTCGATTGATTTTCCTCCAACTAACACTGATTAATAAATTCGACTCATGTCAATCGAATACGTATCAGTGATAGCATCACGCAAAAATACTTTTGACGGACTTTTGTCATTTCTCTTTTCTCTTGAGTAAATGGAAAATAATCATATCTTTAGATGAAACGAAGCTACGATACTGAAATTTGAGAATATGTGAGATATCATTAACGTCCATACATGCACGAATTTTTGTTTGAATAACTCCGATATCTAATAAGGTATAAAGTATTGAAAAATTTTTCTTTAGAAATTTTTCCAAACTTTTCTAGCATGTCGATTTGTGCGAAGTTTGCAAGTCTATGTGTTCCGACCTAATTCAGATATCTTCCAAGTTACAATATGATCCGATGGATAGCAGCAGAGCTCTCATCCATAGTTTAACCGCTCAGTCGGTGATCTAATAATCCCGGCTGAGAACAAGCTCTATTGAATGGCTCCCTTCTGAAATTACCTGTTGACTTGTTGGAATTATTAGATTATGTAATAACTCTTGATTGTCATATCTAGAAAGATGGGTTTTCATTCAAAGAATGTGTGAACCAATGCTTTATGTTACGAACTTCTTGAAAGCTTTGAAAGCCATTTCCATACTTTATGGTGGGGGTATTACATTCGATATCTATGATATAACTTATAATGGAGAATGATCCACTGGCGTACGCTTGGGTGGAATTTGAACGATATTTTGGTTTATGATCATGATTTGAAAAATCCTCACGGAATCCAGTGTCGGGCTCCAGGGAGTGTATGATAAAACTATGGATGTTCACGCTATTGTCCGACATCCCCCTTAAAAAAAGTGAAGTATGAATTAGTCTTCCTTCTTATTGCACCCTCTTCTCTCGAAAGTTGACGATCCAAATGAAACCACTGGATAATTCATCAGAAAAATCAGCATAAGCTTTAAAACGCTTAATGAGAAAATATTATACAAAATAGCATATTAATTGATTTTCTCAACGTAATAATAGGAACATGCATTAATCTAATTGCATATAATCACAATTGATTCGGTTGTCAACCGCCAGATGTGATAGTTGCTAATAAATTGAGCTCTGTTTCTATGCTGAAAACTAACGGAAACAACAAACTTTAATTTTGAATTTTTCAATAAAGTGCAAATGGAGCATATTTAGACAAACTTGTAGTGAAAATTAGTGAGATAGGACTCGATATATCGCGTAATTACACATTATTGTGAGGTGTAAACAAACATTCATATCAACATACGGAATCGTGAATCTTTATGCGTCATTGATAAGAACTGCAGACATTTCAGTGGCGTATCACAGGTTCGGATCTCACAAATTAATTAAATGATTAATTAATATATTCCCCTCGGGGGGCCTCCTCGGCTTTGATCAAAATGGCCAACCAGTTATGAGTACCCAAACTAATGATAATAAAATAAAAATCCACGAAAATCAGAAAGTATTCTTGTATTTCCAAAAGAAAAATCAGAAGACGTCATGCAAAAATTAAATCCTTTTATTGACACCACAACCAGCGATCAAACCACATCCCCACATCAAGACCAAGATACAACAATGGAACAAGACCACCAACTTAGATGGCAGATCGCAAAAAAACGGAAACGTTCGCGTGTGCAGACCCCTAGTCCAACTATCACCCAAACAGAAAACAGGTTCACACTTCTACAGACGTCATCTTTGGAACCTAATGGAAATGCAACAGCCAAAGAAAACAAGACACCCACACCACCCCCAATATTCATTTATGACGTAGCAGATTATCAGGCAATGATCAAAAGCTTTGACGAAATAATTGAAAAAATTCTTTTCATGCTAGAGTACTAGCAAACGATAAAATCAAAATAAGCACACACACAGTAGATGCTTATAGAAAGCTGTCCTCATTCCTCAGGAAAGAAAATATTATTCACCACACGTATCAAATAAGGTACGAGAGGTCTTATCGTATCGTAATCCGTAACCTTCATCACTCAGTGTCTACAGAGGAAATAACAAACGAACTCTCAACCCACGGGCATAAGGTGCGCAACATTATAAATGTACGTCATAGAGTCACCAAGGAGCCACTTCCTATGTTTTTTGTGGATCTCGAGCCACAACCAAACAACAGAGCAGTATATGAGCAGCAATACATATGCAACACAAAAATCACCATGGAACTTCCAAAAAAAAAGAGGTATTGTTCAGTGCATGAGATGCCAGGAATATGGTCACTCCAAGACTTACTGCTATCGACCTTACAACTGTGTAAAGTGTGGAGAACAACATGACTCCAAAAGCTGTCGGAAACCAAAGAATATTCCTGCAAAGTGTGCACTATGTGATGGTAATCACCCAGCCAACTACAAGGGATGCCAAGTCTATAAAGACCTTATTCAGAGAAGCCAGCCAAAAACTCCTAATCACGCACCAACAGCCAATATGAAAATACCTACAGTTCACTCAACAGCTCCAGAGCCACAACAACAATACAACATGCCTTATCGAACATATGCACAGGTAACGAGCAATGTAAATCAAGAAGACACTTCATCACAATTGAGCAAACAGCTAACAACCTTCCTTGACGAATTTAAAAACATGTTTTCACAGCTTCTGAATCAAAACAGCATGATCTTGAATCTGCTTACCACCGTCTTGAAAAAACTTCCATAATGGACAACAAAATCCTTAGAATTGCGACATGGAATGCTAATGGTTTGATAAACCATAAACAAGAAATCCTGACGTTTCTAGATATGAATAAAATCGATGTTCTCCTAATCTCTGAAAGCCACTTCACCAACAGAACAATGTTTACTATTCCCTACTACTCCGTCTATCACACTATACATCCCGATGGAACAGCACATGGTGGTTCTGCAATCATAATCAGAAACTCAATAAATCACCAAGAAGAAGAGAGTTTTCAAACAAACGCTATTCAAGCAACCACAGTAAAAATCAAAATGAATTCTGGTCATATACATATAACATCAGTGTATTGTCCACCACGTCACACAATTACAACCGACACCTACAAGGAGTTCTTCGCTACCCTTGGAAACAAGTTCATTGCTGGAGGAGACTGGAATGCCAAACATACATATTGGGGTTCCAGATTAACAACAACTAAGGGTCGTAACTTGCTGCAGGCCTTAAGAGACAAAAATTATAAACCCTACTCAAACGGTGAACCCACATACTGGCCAACAGATCCAAGAAAGCTACCTAATCTTTTAGATTTCTTCATACTGAACGGCATCCCAATGCAAAACTGCTCATTGGAGTCAAACTACGACCTAACATCTGACCATTCACCTGTCATCATGAACCTGAAAAGCTCGCCTGTCAAAGTTGACACCCCACCAAAACTCGCCACAAAAACACACTAACTGGGACCACTTCCAAGAATACATAAATGCAAAACTCAACTGCAACATTGTCATTAAAAAATCAACAGAAATAGATGAAGCCACCAAACACTTTACGGAAATAGTACAACAAGCAGCCTGGCACTCTACTCCATGGATAAAAGAAGAAATCCCAAAAGCCTTCAGTACACCCCTACATATAAGACAACAGATAGCTGAAAAAAGGAGAACTAGAAGATTGTGGCAACGGTCACGCAACTTGAATGATCTTCACCTATACAGAAGACTGTCCCGTAACCTAACAAAGACACTAAAAGACAACCAAAACGCTTACTTCGAACAACATACCGAGCAACTGACCACCGAGGATCACAGTTTATGGAAGGCTACAAAAAAACTTAGGAGGCCAATACAAACAGTTACACCCATAAGTACACCAAATGGCTGGGCACGCTCAAACGACGAAAAAGCTGAGGCCTTTGCATCACACCTTTCTGGAGTATTTGAAGAGCCAATGGAAGTACCAGGCTTTGAAAACGACATACAAGAATTCCTAGATGCACCCTGTCAAATGTCACTTCCTTTTGAGCCAGTATCACCCAAAGAAGTAAAAGCGGAAATACGCAGACTCAAAAACCACAAAGCGCCTGGACACGACTTGATATCTGCGCAAATCCTGAAAAATCTTCCGAGAAAAGCAATAGCTTTTCTCACTACCTTGTAGAACCGTATGTTGACCTTGGGCTATTTTCCAATACAATGGAAACTCGCACATATCATAATGATCCACAAAATCGGAAAACCTCCACATGAAACACCATCATATAGGCCAATAAGTCATCTCCCTCTCACTGGGAAAATATTCGAGAGAATACTCCTCAAAAAAATTCAAGAAGATTACGAATCAACAAGTATCATTCCCCAGTACCAATTTGGTTTTCGCCAACATATGTCTACACTTCACCAGACTCATAGAATAGTCAATGCAATTGCAACTTCACTGGAAAAAAAGCATTTCTGCAATGGTGTCTTTCTGGATATTTCCCAGGCATTTGACAGGGTATGGCACGCTGGATTATTATACAAGATAAAAAAAAATTCGACAAGTACTACCTGATCCTGAAATCATACCTCCTTGACAGAAACTTCCAAGTCAGATACAATGACACATTGTCAACCTATAGATGCATTAAATCCGGTGTACCACAAGGAAGTGTACTGGGACCGTACCTGTTTCTACTTTATACTGCTGACATGCCAGAAGATCATGTTACAACCATGGCAGCATTTGCAGATGACGTCGCAATACTAGCTTCCGATGAAGATCCGGATATCTCCTCTAGAAAGGTCCAAGAACACCTTGACAAACTGAACAATTGGTATAAAACCTGGAGGATGACACTAAATCATAACAAATCGACACAAGTTGTATTCACCAACCGCAACAACACCTGTCCCAGCTTAATACTGGATGGCATTACTATACCCGCCAAGCAAAACGTCAAATACCTTGGACTGCACCTGGACCAGAGACTCACGTGGCAAAAACACATAGAATCTAAAAGAAAACAGCTAGACTTGAATGTTCGGAAAATGCACTGGCTTATTGGAAAGAGATCAAAGCTGACCATTCAGAACAAGCTGCTCCTGTATAAGGTGATACTTAAACCTGTCTGGACCTACGGTATACAGCTGTGGGGCTGTGCAAAACCATCATTAAGAAAATTCATCCAAAGGTTCCAGTCCAAAACTCTTCGGTTGATAGCCAATGCTCCATGGTATGTCACGAACCAGAGAATTCATGAAGACCTCCAAATACCCTACATAACAGAAGTCATACAATCCACCTCCACCAAGTACCAGGAAAGACTACAAGCTCATTCGAATGAGTTAATAGAGAACCTCTATAATAATGGATCAAGAATCAGACGACTTAAAAAGACGTGGCCTGAAGACCTCCCGCTCTGAAAGAGCAATCGTGTAGAAGTGTCACTGGACATTTCACTCTCATCTTCTCCCTTTCACTTATTTTTTCTTTTTTTGTTGTCTCCCTTTTCATTATAGCCAACACAATTACTTAATACCTATATGTGTAGATTGTATATTGAGCAATAAATATTGAAAAGTAAAAAAATATATATAATCACAAGAAGGAATTTCATTATACCGCTGTCTTTATCTCAGAATTACTTATTTTATATTTTATACGCAAATTTATTTTATCAAATAATCCTTGAATAAATCTCAACATATTAATTGCAAATGAAATTGACTAAACTAACCCGTGTTCAGTAGGAACCATGACGAATGAATTATGGGTCAAATCTCCCAGCAGACTGAGGTATTCTATAAAACGATATATTTTCTCACCTGCATGAGCCCCTCTGTAACCCCAGATGGTCTTTGCCTTCGTTGTTCTTCAGCTCTCCGAACATGCTCTTCGTCAAGGGTCAAAAAGTCCAAGTTTCTTGCTACACTAGATGCCATTTTAGTGAATGATTGTAGAGTACCAGCTGTTACATGTTTCATCAGTGAGGCTGATCCGTGTGTGACACCTTGGAAAAATATTTTCTTGAATAAATTGAATTTATAAACTTTGAAGTGAAGTTACCATAAAGAAATTCTACCGGCCCTTGAAGAAGTCCTCTAAAAGGCAATGCCACAAAATCTTTCAATCCAGAACCCATGGCTCTTGCTAAGCCTGCTGGACTACCTAATATTTCAAGAGAACTCACCATCCAACCTGCTCTAAATATAGCACCAGACAAATAATGCATAGTAAGAGTATGACCTAACCTGTAAGTAAAAAAAAACTGTATGGATTTCCTAATGAAAGTTTTATATATTACCTATATGCATTAGTGAATACCCTTTTTCTCTCAAATTCGGTGAATAAGAGAGGAGATTGATCCAGAGCCAAATATATCTTGATAGAGGAATGTACAGAAAGCATAACCGATATTGGATTGATCAACATGTGCCTAATAGTCAGAGGATGTGCTTGAACAGCACTCTGCCATAAAACTATATCCGGAATGTGTATAAATACTGAATTTTCAGAGTCGGGTGCATTTCTTGGTGGCTCGAAAATATGAATTAAATTCATTGGAATGAATATATTCAAATAATCGGCTAAAAGTATAAGAAAGGTGTCTTCCAAGTAGCAGCTAAATGGTTTAAGATTGAAGGTTAACTCTTGTATACCTGTAAATAAGAAAAATCAAGTAATAGGTAATTAAAAGTCTCCGCGGTTTTTTCTCACTAGATGGTGTTCATACTCATATTGCAGATAACACTTATCCGACTGTGTCAAATTAAAACTCATTTGAAACATGTATGAAGAGAGTTTTGTGATTAGTCATTGCCGTAAAATATTTTTTTTATTTGAACATGAATGAACATTCTGATGAAATACGCTATGTGATGACTTTTACTATAAAAAAAAACGTAAAGGCGCTACAAAAACGTGCCGAAATTTTGAGTGTTTCACGTTGACAATCCTGTAAGTGAACGCCGGACCCAGGATTACTCGATTTCATTCCGAAAATTTTGATGTCAAAGAAGCTCCTCGCTCTGGTCGGCCAGCCACTGAAAAAGCAGATGAAATTCTAAAACTGGGGGCATGCAAGCTGTCAGGTCATAGTGGAGGTAAGGGACACAAATCACGTGACAGTTTGGAATTATTTAAAAGGACCGGCTACAGAAAGAAATTCGGTGTTGGATTGACCAAATTACCATCAGTGAAACACCACTAAAACACAATGAAATCGAACCATTTTCGAAGCATCATGGGCAATCAAAAATGGGTCAAATGGGAGAATATAAAACGAAAAAAATCATAGTCAAATGCCCGATGACCATCCACAAACTACATCCTATCTAGGTTGAGGGCAAACAATGTGATGCTGAATGTACTGCCGAAACGATAGATTTCAAACTGTGCTGTCACAAATTGACCAGATTAGAACAAGCCCTTCAATAAAAAAACCTCCTGAATTGGTCAGTAGAAGACCACATAGTTACATCTTTTATGACCAGGCGAAAATTGACGGAATTGGAAAGTTTTGATGCACCCACCGTACAGCCCGGACTTTGCACGACCTGAGTACCATTTGATTTTGTATCTGCGAAGCTCCCTTGATGGTAAAAATTTGGCTGACCAAAGAGCCGTTGAAAATCACTTGGCCACGTTTTTCGCCGATAAACCACACTAATGAAATTTTAATCTACCCGAAAAATGGCAGAAGTCAAAATGTACCTGATAAAAATCAATTTTCAATAAAGAAAAATTTTTTCTGAAACGTGTACTTAAACCGCGGAGACATTTTCGATTATCTAAAATATTGAAGAACTAAGATATCACCATTGTTATTATATCGATTATCAAGTTTTCAATATTTTATGCCTAAACTTAATAAAATTGATCACTGCATGAAAGATAAGCGAATATATAAAAAAAATTCAAGAAATTAAATGAACAAAAATTGGATAATCCGAGAAACTAGAATGAGATTCAATTATGTGATGAGGGTTCATAGCACGTGATATCTCACAGTGCCCTTAAATTCCACCCCCAGATTTCTTTGCTGTGGCGATGAAAATGATAATGAAGTTGAAAAATGTACTTTTTCTCCTTTCGATGCCATATTAGGTCCTCCTAACTTAGGCAATCAATATGGCGAGTTATTCACGGTTTTCGGCTATTCTTAACAGTTGTTCCGCACTGCGTATTCATATCCACTCTTCAATATTCTTGAATCATTACATCTATTTTCTTCCAACACTCCTTCTTTGCTCGATTTTTTTTTATTATAATTTGTAGATTTCTGAATGTCTCCTCTGAAAATATGGCCTAGATATATTTTTATTATCTTGATAGTCTCCAACAACTCACGTACTGCATTGGCTCTATTTAAAACTGCTTCATTGGTCTACCTAGCAGTCCACGGTATTCAAAGCATTCTTCAATGCAGCCACATCATATCCGAGTAGATGTTGAATAGTAGCGGAGATATACGCATCCTTGTCTAACACTTCTTTGAATGCGACATTCGTCGGTTATTCTTCAATTCATTCGGGCGACTACTTTTTGCCTCCAATACAAGTTCTCGATGATTCTCAAATCTCTGTTATCGATTCCAGAGTCTCTCAAGATCTTCAAGAATGTTTCATGGTGCATACTGTCAAACGTCTTTTCATAGTTTATGAAACACGCATATGTGTCTTTACCTTGGTCTCGACATTTCGGGATGAGAATATTCAAGGCAAAAAGTGCCTAATGCGCACCTAAACCCGAACTGAGTTACATCCAGATCCGTTTCGTACCGGCTTTTTATTCTTCCATGTATTATCCGTAAAAAAATCTTGAATTTGTGGCTCATCAGACTAATCAGTCTGTACTCATCACATTTCTTGGGCCTGTGTTTCATGGGTAGTGGTATAAATACTGACTTAAGCCATTCCTCAGGTATTTCACCAGTGGTGTAAACGTCGTTAAAGAACCGAACCAGCACACCGATGTGGTCTTCAAGAATCATGTGTAAGATCCCTGTTGGAACATTTCTGGGCCAGTTCCTTATTTAGATTTAGAAAAATGAAATATGTTGCCAAAAATATCAAACGATCAGAAAAGGTACTAATATTGCGAATGGCAGTATTTTGCGCATAACTATTTGCAATATCAAGGATTTGCTAATTTCGGTTAATGGCGTAAACTTCTGAACTTCCGAAAAACCTCCATGTCATTAAAAAAGAATCAACTGAGATGTGTGAATACCAAAGATAAATATTCAGTTGTGGATAAAAAATTTTCGTTCCGAACCAATAACATAAGCGTGCGAAAATTCAAACTACGACTTCTGAATGGCAATGATAATTTTTATGGCGAAATATTCCAAATGAAAATGACCGATGACGACAACTGAATAGTATAAGCGAATGATAAACCTATCTGAAAATAAACAATAGATATGCAATTAAAAACAAGCGCACAACAAGATTGAAATATTCCTTGCAAGTAGCTCCGGGTGATCTTATTCCGTTAAAAATTTTTTAAAAGAAGAAAAAGTTAGTACCAGATACTTTATGATTCCTTGGATCTACCCAGGTGTCAATGGTTAAAGACAATTTTATTGCTGAAGCTAGTTTAATTTCTTCAAGAAGATTGTCGATAGGTTTATCTAGTGAATGCATCCTTTTAGACAGTATAGGTTCCTGCATAAGCATAACGACCGGAAAATCAAAATTCCTTCTGCAATAAAGCTGATTGTCCACTTGAATATTTTGTATATACAAATTCATCTGCATGCACTGAAAAAAATTAACTAATATTTACTTCCATGGGATAAAATGTAAATTAACTCACTTCTGACTGCGTTGTGGAGACGGCTATATTATCACAAGTGAGAGAGGTTATTTCATCGACGTTACTAGTCCTAATATCTATATCGGAAAGAAGGGTGAAAGTGAAATTGTTTACAAACACATTCACATCCAGTGATTCCCAATCCTTCATCATTGGAATGGTAGCGCAAAAAAGTCTTTTCTCAGTCTTTTCATTTCGAACTAGGTTAGAATCTGACTTCCTTCTTTGCAGTGAGTCGACAGTTACGTCTATACTGGCACCATCTGCGACATTACCTGTTGATAAAGTAGGAGATTTGACATCATGAACCTCTTGTACATAAGGTTTGAATGCTTCTGCAGAATGACTATGCGTAATCTGAAAACAAAATTTATTATCATGAAGACATTTCACTCAGATATGTTCGAAAACTCGTGAACTTCGATGGAAAATTTAAAAAAACGTAGAAGGGCACTGAAATTTCACTCAGATATGTTAAGAGCTCAAATTTAACCTCAAGGGGAAATGAAAAAAAATGTAGAAAACGTCACATCAGTAGTGAGGTCAGAAACTTCTGCGCGCTTGTTCTGAGATATTTATCTGTACTCTGGAACAGTGTGAATGAACAATCCTCTAAAATTAATTCATTCTGATCAACTCTCAAAGGCTGAGACAATGTTTATGTGAATCTACTGGTAAGTATCTTGCCAAGCTCCATCGATCTCAAAGAATAAAGAACATAAATTGTAACTTGGTTTTTCAATTATGGCTGAAATTCCTATCGAAATTGCACTTCTTTGTGCAATGCATCTTTGTTTGTAGGTTCTACTTCTCACACAACACATACAAGACAATAAACTATCATCTAATAATATAAATATTTTTGTTATTCAGTTCTTTTTTCTGCTGCTGTCTTTTTATTTCCAGATTCAATGTGAACAACTTGAAGAAGTCTCTTCAATAGGCTTTTATGTCATACGCCGAATTGTATGACACCCCGTCATTAACCCATGATCTATATGTGTTCCGTATTCACGCTTCATTTTAATTTGCTAAAGTTAAAATTTGGGTATTTTTCTTTATTGGTTGTTTTATTTGAATTCATATTAATGTACGACTAATTTTTGTTCATAATACTAAAATTATAGCCAACGAGTTGCGCTAATTGCACCATGATCGTGCGCATGTGTATGTGGGGGAAAATTGCAACGTAGTACAGTTCGACTAAGAAAATCACCGCAGGTACTTCCATGTTGAAAACGCATATTTTTTTGAACTTTATCGCAATCGCAAGAACTACTATTGAACCGCATACTAGTGAAACTTTATCACAAATCGCGCCACAAGAACAGGACATCTTTGTGTGAGGTGACTTGGACAACCTGACCGCTGTCAAGTCTGGATCCCAGAAGGGCCCTTCGCCAACACCAGAAAAAACCAAGAAGACCAGAAGGTGAGTGTAATTCGTTGGTTCGTTGGCTTTCATTCAATTAGATCTTGTTTCGTAAGAGTCTTACATTAGAAGAAAGGGCATATACAGTCCGCTTTTATTCTCTCCCGGCACGCTAATTATTGAAAATTATTCCTTTTTTTTAAAACAAAACAATATGCTTTATTGTTTGCTAACTAAATATTGTCAGCCAAAAGTTCAGAAGAATATATATATCATCTAATTCATTATGAATAAAAAAATCATGGCATTCTCCTTTTTTTGAAATGGATTCCCTGCGACCGCAAGTTTTACTGCTTTCTCTTTTTTATTCTGCTGCGATTTTCTTCGCGTCTTTTTCGATTTTCATGAAAAATCTTTTTTTATTTCCATATCGCAATCAGATAATGATTACACACAAACTCAAATTGACAATAAAAAAATTCTATTTGACATATTCGTTTAAGGAACTTTGAATGTTTCTATCATCAAAGTCACAATTCTTCTAGACTTTACCATGAAATTAAAATGTTTAAACATTGGACGTCTTGATATATTGAAGAAGCCAAGCTTCTTAAAAAATGGTAAAATGCTGAGATTGGAGGATTTTCTGGATATCAATAATCGTGATGTATTTTCGTTATTTTGTGAATCAATCATGATTATCTCACGAAAAAATATCGAGTATTAAAAAAAAACAAAAACTTTTTTAAAATTCAAAGTAACACTAGAAAAATGTTATTTGACATATTCGTTGACGAAACTTTGAATGATTCGATCATCGCTTTTTTTGAGTCACAATGGTAATCTAGGCATCTCTATGAAAAAAATCAAGCGTCTAGATATACGATGATATAAATAAAATCGTACAACGGTGGGATTGAAGGATAGGGGGCATATCAATAACCTTGATGTACTCTCCAATATTTTGTGAATAAAAAGCTCACAAAATATCCAGTATTTAAGAAAAAATTAGATTTTTTAAATTTTCTAGTGTGACGATTTCCACGAAATTTCGCACAAATGTTCGTTTCATCCTCATTCAAACCTCTTCCAAGATAGAAATTGATCGGACGGATATTCTAGGATTTATCAAGGAAACGAAATTTCAAATGCTCATATCATCTGAATCATTAGACGACTTATTTGGCCCAATAACGAACTTGACCGAGATATATGGACAAAAAATCAATTCTGAACATACGAAAACTCTAGCACGTCTCCTCCGGTCGGACGGACAACTCAAGTTTGACCCCAGATTCTTCATCGGAAAATCAAACCCAATCGGTTGAGACCATTGTTGGCTCGATGTACGAAAATTACAGACATTTGTGCAAAACGACAGATCCGATTACTAGTAGGAACAAGCGCGCAAAAACAATATTGGAGAGCAATAATGAAGACTCTCAATTAATTTTTTTTTCCAAATTCAAGTCGATTCCAAAAAAAACATTCATTAGTCAGGAACTACCTATATTTTCCACGCGAATATCAATATACTTCATCAAAACTAAATGGTTAGAACCAAACCATTTAGCCAATGCTCGTCATAATCATGTTAATGTGAAGTTCAGGGACCACCAATGATAAGATGCTGTTCTTCAACCATACGATGTGGAATAAGTTCCGATAAAGATTTTAGCATCTCCTTGGAGGCCAGAAGAGACCAGTAAAGTCTCAATTGGTTAAAGGTGTTTTCTGTACGTTCAAAAGCGAATGACTATACTACTGAATAGCCAATATTTGAATAAAATGTATCTTTTGGTGTTCAATAAAATGAAGATGCGAAATACAGGTGAAACACATTCAAGAGAATCTCACAGTAATTAAGGTATGTAATGATTGGTAATATTTCTGAAACGAATTAAAGCTACTGGCGTGTGAATTACCTTTGTGCTCTCTTTGGAGACGATACTACCTCCTGCTTTGGTTAGCTCTTCAAATAGTAATAATCTAGAGCGAATATCTTTGGCATTTATTTCGACCTGAAAATTATTCCAAATGCATCGTTTACTCAATACACTTCATTTAACGTACCTTACTAACTGATTCTACTACAATATATGTTAAGCAGGATGAATTCTTCACAATTATTTTAACATCACCATGGAATGGAATCTTCACGTACTGTTCAGAGTTATCGACCAAATTAATTTCCCGAGACCATACAGAACCTTGTGATACTTCTGAAAATATATTGAAAGAATATTTCCTCACATATAGAAAATGTAGTTACCATATGGATCTTTCGCAAATACCAGATTCTCTTTATTACAAAGTGGTAAAATGTCCGGAAACTTATCCGTGAAACTCATCATAGAATAATAATTACTACAACCATCGGGTATTTCACAAAACCATCTGAAATGTTCGGTTTCTTCCATGACCTCAAGGTTTTCTCCCTCTTTAGGTTGAGCGCAGTACAGTTTAACACCTGATTGGTTTTCTATATAAATTTGAGGTCTTGTATCATGATGCACTCCAATAAAATTCTGGCCCTTATTTTCATAAACTGTAATAGCTAGTGGTACCTGAAAGACGAGTTGGTTTTACTCTCTATGCATGATTTATCGTATTCATAATTCCTTCAACATAATGAATGTCAGTTGATAATTTTTCCTCTGCTATTTTTTCAATGAAATAAGTGTTATATCACAACCTTCCTCAACTATGGATGATGATTTCCCTTTGAATGCGTTCCGTAGCAGACTTCAAACATAAGAAGATCTGAAAAATCATCACTTGGACCGCAAGACCCGATTCAAGAATCCTCCTTGCAGATTGGCGACAAATTTTGTGTATTACAATAGATTTGAATATAGAAGGTATTTCTAAGGACAAGAGTGACTACATTTCTAAAATAACAAAGGATTATGGTGCTGAGATTATTCTCCTTCAAGAGACACATACGGATACTAAAAAAAAAAAATCTTCGTTGAAGAGGAACAATAAAAGGTTATGTATTAATTGATTATCTAATTAGTAAAATTTATGGTTTAGCTTGTTATGTTAAAAAAATTCTTGATTCACAATATCGAGTTAATCCAAAAAGGCTAATTTGAGGAGGTTTTCTTTATCTCTTTCAAATTTTGTATTTTTGATATTCAGTTCTTTTTTCTGCTTTTGTCTTTTTATTTACAGATTCGATGTGGGCACCTTGAAGAAGTCTCTGTTTCCATCAATAGAAGATCACTCTTGAAGAAAGAAATCCCAAATATATTTCAGCTTATTTTGGTACTTTCACACTTAGGCGGGGAGCCAGGGTTTTTTTTTACGGGGTTTTTTCCTTGGCTTTTATGTGATACGCCGAATTGTATGACACCCCGTCACTAACCCTGATCTGTATGCTTTATTGTTTGCTAACGAAATATTGTAAGCCAAAAGTTCAAAAGAATATATATATATATTCCTTCAACATATTCAAAGAATATTGTAGAAACTATAACTATATCTGAAACATTTATAAAATTCTTAAATATGCATACTAACATTTCAAACTGGAGCGAATAATCAAATTATCAAATATATGGAAAAATCATAATCATCTTCAAACGGTTCGCTCAAAATAAATAGAACACATTTCAAAATATAAGGAATTGAATATATGTTTAACAAATATTAAAGATTGTACTTACTGGATCTTTCTCACCAATCACTGATATGGTTTTCCTAATGAACATTTCATCTACTCTTATAGGTTTAGACCATCCTGAAATCGGGTTCAAAGATATGGCCAAATAAAGGGCATTGTCTACCGAACTATTAGAATCGTCTTCTCCTAAGTTGAACCATTGTATAATTGAGACACCTTCACTCCTGTAAATTATCAGTTTCCATATAGGTCCACTTAGCGATGTCAAGAAAATTTTTTTAACAAAAATACCCGATGTACGATATGCGATGTTTCTCAGTTTTCGATTTATGTAATTTTTTGTATTTTCAATGAATTCAGCCAGCGAGGTTTTTAGTGCTCTGTTTTTGCAGTCTTTTTGGTCTTGAACGTTGCTGAAACTCAGCTTGCTGAAATCACTTCGAAGTGACTCAACGAAGGCTTGAGATTTGGACCTCAAATTTTTAGTAGTGTGCACTCAAACATTCGACTCCAATTTAAAGAAACAAAAAAGAGTTTTCAAAACTTCTAGCTGAGTTGAAAAAGTTCACATGATTCTAAACCACCAAAAATTTGTTATATTGTTAAAAAATTGTACTCAATCAACCCTATTTGCTTGTTATTGGGCTTCGAAGATGGTTAGGCTAAAAATCAATGAAACACTATTGAAGCGTGTTTCAATATTTGAAGCGAATTTCAATGCATTTCTCTACTTTGTATTATCATTTTTATGTTGCGGCCATTTGAATAGAATTTTGTTTCAAACGTTATCCCCAGATGTATATTCTTTAAATCAATAAGTATTTCAATACTTAACAATGACAATAATAATAAATGTTTTACTGAACTCTGAAATCTTGCACTCCTAAAGGACCACCCTGTATTTTTGTGACCAATGCAACTACGTTAAAATGTTTCATATTGAAAAGTCTTAGTTCAATAGAGAACCCGTTTCCGGTAAAAATAAATAAGCAGCTCGATTTGAAATTCCAAACCAAAAATCGTTTGATGCACGGATTATTATGATATCCCTGTATAAATATATATTGAGGCACTTACTTTTCATACATACACGGTGAAACAGTCAGAATATTGCATTTTGAAGGATCGGGCAATACAAATATATCTGTAATCGGAACCGCAATGCACATAACGTGTATCTCAAAGCCAGTGTTATTACAAATAACGTGCGTGGATGCCACTTTCAGCAATCTGATATCATTGGCTATACAACTCCTCACAGACAACCTGCACAACTGAAAATGGCGTGAAGATTATTCGTTTTATATTCAAATTGAAACACAATTTCCTTACATGGTTCCTGCATTTTACATTACATGTTATAGTGCCATCTGCTGGAATTATGCCTAAGATTTTAGGCATGTAAAAATTTTGAGACCAAGAAGCAAGTTTTGCAAATTGCAATGGATCAGAAATATATCTTTCATCGTCGATGTAAATTAGAAAGTGGAAATTTTCCTGGAAATCCAAAAACAAAGTTACCATAAACGTAGTTATTCTAAGATAATATTAATTCCAGTACATATGATCTTATTGGTAAAATTACCTCAATTTTGGGAGGAGTAACGATACCATTATGTTCCAGAGTACATACTTCTTCCCCTTCCATATGGATTCCAATTTTGCAACCGCATATATTCACGAGAAGACACCAAGGCAGCAGTTCAACCATGAGAGAGCTTGAAAACTCAGAAGAATTATGATATTTCACCTGCAAAAAATCTGAATGTGAATTGTGCCGGAATTTCAGTTTCTATTCAATGGTATATTTTAAAAGGTAAAGAAATCGTTATTATATGAAACACCTAAAAATAAATTCCATTATCATGATATTGTTCACGAGAGACTTTTGATGACGGAACTCGTGTGAAATTATTGGTTACTGCCCAAATAAGAATTATATATGATTTTGATTTCAATATATTGTTATGCTATCGGTGCTTAGAAATTTTGGGTGTATGGACATGAGAGCTGGTTCTAATGAAGCATAATCAGGTAGTATAATTTTCGTCCATTTTTTCGACCAACTGGGACCATAACATCGATCAATGCATCCCGAGCCTAGGAGGGAAAAAAAAAACATTTTTTGCCAAAATTTATTTTTATTCATCGAAACAATCTCCTTTTAGAGTGACAAGATCATTCCAACGTTACTTTAGCTTTTCGATAACACTGGTGTGCAACGAATCAAGAGCTTTAAACCTTTACAATAAGCTTCAGATCGGCGATCGCTTCCTCATCCGAGTCGCGTATGTAATCCATCGACATCTGACTTATTAAGTATTATTATTGGTAAGAAATTCATCAAAATGGTTTATTTACGGTGAAATTATGTATGTTATCCAAATCCATGTTCTCAAAGAGTTGAATGAAATGCTCGTAAAAGTCATTCAAAGGTTTCAAAAGATTCGTTCCGAAGAGTCATCACTTTTGTGTAATTTGGACTTAAGGTATTTCAAAGACAAGTTCCGAAATTCTCGTGTGATGATGAAAGAAAACCTTGTTTACTGATAGATAAATTTTCCTGATTATCTTGCCAAATGCATTCGAGTGATTATATTTTGAAGTAGTATAGTTTAAAATAGAACATGATTGGGGATGAAATAAAACGAAACAAACCTATATCTCGAATAAAAATAACAACTTACAGTTTTCCCTAAGTTTTGGTTTTCTATGGAGATAGCATGCCTACTTTTGATTAGTTTTTAGGAGAAGGGAATTTGAGCTTCGAATATAACTTAGGGAAAACAGTGAGTTGTTATTTTTCATTCGAGATATAGGTTTGTTCTTTCAACGTGACAGGCGTATTAGTATCACACTGCTTCAGAGTACAGGAAAAGACTTAAGAACAAGAGCGCAAAATCTCCTGATCTCACATTAGTGATTTTCTGAATTTTTTGAAAATTAAAGATTATTGATTGAAGAAATTTTACGTCCATGTTTGGCTAGTTCCAAGATACCTCTGATACACAGAAGCTGTTGATTGTAACGGAATTATTCACAATCAAATCCTTTATAACAATAATTTAAAAATAATTGGAATTATTCACAATCAATAATTTATGGATTTGGTTACCTGAACAATCAAATCCTTTATAACAATAATTTAAAAATAATTGATGGCATCCTAGAAATCACACTTTTTATCAGTTCTAAAATCGTAAAAATACACAATTACATACTACCCTTAATACAAATGCGACACATCTTCGACTTTGTCAACTAACAACTTGTTATCAACCCACGACCGTCATGAATCTCAAAAAAAGCCTAGGTAGCAATAATTTATGGATTTGGTTACCTGAACATGTGTTTCTGGTTGCTCACCAACTACCCACTCCACATTACTCAATTCTTCACCAAAATATGGCCATTCTTTTTTATCGTGAATCTTCAGAGACTGTATGATATTATTAATGTCTAGTTTATCCATTTTTCTAAAGAAACTATCGTGCTCGATAAGGCTGTAGTTGAGAGGTACGTAAGGACTTGGACTTTGAGCGACATTCCTAAAAAATATTATGATTATGAGTAACAATACAAATCAATATCTAAGACGGACTTTCAAAAGGGTTAAATAAATGAACATAAATCTGGAAAAAGTACTCACTCTAACTGAAATGTTAATTGATGTGAATGGTCAATAGTTCCAGGACAATACAATTGTTGAAGCTCCCCATGACTTTTCACCATGATCTCACCATGGTAATTTAATGTTGGCGTTTCTATATGAACTTTGGTACTAACGGGTAAATTTGATTTTATAGAGAAAAGAGGCCACAACATAGCTAAAATTTTCCTCCCATTGGTAAACTCCTGAACAACCACTCTACACCAAATACTTAAGAACTGACCTCGTTCCAGTAATGGAACTAGAAAAAATCATTGTGAAAGTATGTATACAGTCTTCAAAATTTATTGTGCAGAATATTAAAGGTTCTTTTTGATTACATGAAATATTTCAATATCTAATGGGAGGCACAACTATGTGAATAGAAATTTTTTTCTACAGAATCGCTTTGCAAACTCTTCTTGTTTTGGAATTCATTTCCATCAATAGAGTACTGCTGCATAAGGATTCAAAATTCAGTAACAATAATAGGAGTTTTCTGGAACGTGGATAGAAAATCTCAAAAATCGCAAGCAATAGAGAAATATATTCTCTAAACATGAGACGGTAGGAGACAGTAAATGACAATCTCGACTTTTTTTAGTAGCATTCGCACAAATGTGGCGCATATCTTAGTTTAAATATAACACAACTGTTTCAACACAATGCCTAGTGAAGAAGTAATATTAACTATGCTTCGGGAATCAAACTGAATATTGAGACCTTCGAAATATTCTAACCATCCAACGTATCAACATCAGTATAAGTTTTCAAAATGGCGAATATGTTAATGACTTAAATTGAAAAAATTACTGAAATCTAGTATACAACAATATACATCATCTCCAAAAAAAAAATTGTTTGAAATTTTTGAAAACATAATAATTTGGGAAAGGTTTTGTTCCATCTCGTTCATGATTTGAAATTTTGATTTATTTTTGATTTATCTGAAGATTTTCACCAACAAGAAATGCCACTATATTCAAGACTAAAAATTTCGATGCAGCAAACCTGAATCCTTAGGCGGAAGTCCTCTTTCTTATTGGTTTGAATATGAAATAATAGGTTGTCAAATATCTCCCTTCCGCTTTTTTGCTCTTTAGTCAATGCTTCATAAAAAGTGTTACAGTGATCGGATTTAGTTCGATAATCTGTTTCCATCTAGACGACAACTTCATAATTCCTCTCTCGTAGAAGCCCCCCTCCTTATTTGCATAGAACTCGGACAGCCACTTTTCACAAGCCTCTTTTGAGTTCAATTTTACACCACCAAGGGCGTTCGCCATGGACAGGAACAGGTGGTTATCACTTGGCGCTATGTCAGGGCTATATGATCGATGCAATAAAACCTCCCATCCGAGCTCCCGTAGCTTCTGACGAGTCATCAACGAAGTGTGTGGTCTGGCGTTGTCCTGGTGGAACACTACACCCTTTCTGTTTACCAATTCTGGACGCTTCTGGTCCATCGCCTGCTTCAAGCGGTCCATTTGTTCGCAGTAGATGGTAGAATTAAGCGTCTGTCCATATGGGAGCAGCTCATAGTGGATGATGCCCTTCCAATCCCACCAAACTCACAGCAAACCTTCCTTGCCGTCAATCCCGGCTAGGCCACTGTTTGGGACGATTCACCTGCCTTCGACTACGACCGTTTTCGCTTGATATTGTCGTATGTGATCCATTTTTCGTCGCCAGTCACCGTCCGCTTCAAGAATGAGTCGAGTTCGTTCCGTTTCAGCAGCATATCGCAGGCGTTGATTCGGTCGAGAAGGTTTTTTTGCGTCAAATCATGCGGCACCCAAACATCAGGCTTTTTTTTTGTATCCAGCTTTCTGCAGATGGTTTAAAATAGTTTGGTGACTAACTCCCATCTCCTGAGCAATGTCACGAGGTGCCACATGCCGGTCTAACTCGATGTATTCCATGATTTGATCGGTATTTGTCGTCACAGGTCTTCCGCCGGCTGGCTTATCTATGGTGTCGTTTTCACCGGCTCTGAAATGTCGAAACCATTTCTCCGAGTTCGAACTGATAGAGTACCATCCCTCAAAACACCATTAATCTCAAGGAACGTTTCTCTAGAGGATTAGCCTGTAACGAAGGAAAATTTTAAAATAGCGCGAATTTCGGCGTTAGTGAACTCCATGTTTACACGTCCATAACTGTTGAACGCAATATCCAAACTAATCATACATAGCGTCGTTTTGTAAGTTATGTCAAGACCTTTCAAATTATGTATAGTATTGCCAGTTACGAGCTCTGTAGCGCTTTGTACATAACCGCGAAATTCAAAAGACAAAAAGGCGGAAGGGAGATATTTGGCAATAAATATAAAGTTTCATCAAATAGATTACCTTTGACGAGCCATGGCTGAGTACTTTTTGAATGCTCCATTAATGGAATATCCCCACTCCAAGACGTCTCAAGGCCATAAAATCTCAGTCGGAGAAAATACGCTTTGTCATAATTGATAACCATGGATGCAGTTATAGTATTTCCAGCTACCACTTGGTTCACGATTTTTCTATTATCCGTAACATTTTCACGTACTATCTTAAGCTCAAAATGTTCCAATAACATATTTGCTATAACTAGCTGCCCGGAAAATATCACCTGATATTGAGTTGCGGATAGAGCAACAACAGTCACATTCAAGGAAAGCTTCTTTTTCTCACTTATATCAACAATTTGTGTGCCAACTTCCAAAGAAAATGGTTCAGACCATAACCATTCCTTACCCTCTAGAGAGACTCTCATTTGTTGTTTTTGTTTTTGTGTTCTCCAACAGTACAGATTGAAATACTTCGGCATCAACATTATTTCTTCATCTGTGTCATTTTGTCCAAATTTCAGAGCGATATTTGTATCATTACATATAATGTAACGTGTGAATACGCAAAAATTCAAATTTTGAGATTTGTTATCAGTGAAACTGCAGTAATTTAAATTGCATAACTGCATACTAACTGCTAAGGTGTGAGCTAAGCTCGGGGAAAAATTAACAGAAACAGACTTCGAAATGAAGTTACAATCACATCTTTTAGAGATACTTGATTCTAATTTGAAACCAGAACATTCAATTAATGGCTGCATTGTTAGAAAGGCATATTCAAGGACCAAAACCTTGAGTGATGCAGTCATATCTATAAGAAAGGTATTGAAATTCCAACTTGAAGAATATATTTTCATATTGTCAAAAATTACCTCAAGAAAACACTGATTTGAAGGAAAAAGCATATCGGGATTGAATCCTTGAAGAAATGGTGGCAATACGGTATATCTCTCTTTGTCAAATGTTGTATACAAAGCCACACGAAGGCGTGATATTGAAAATGCCACGCGGAAATTTGATACCAAAGACCGGTTAAAATAAGAATCTATTCGCATGCATGCTGCTAATGCATGCGGGGAAAAAATCGAAAAAATATCTACATCTTCTATACTCGATTTTGTTATTGTGAGTTCCACTCTCCATACACATGCAAATGGTGGATGTGGCTTTGCTTTAGGCAGTTCCAAGTGTAAAATCTCATCTTCTGGCAAAATAAACTGGGTATAAGTGATAAATGATGCGTGGCATTCCGACCAATATTCCAAACTACAACTAATTTCAATCTCGTATTCACCGTCATTTGCTATCTTGAGTGGCACCGGAAATACTCTTACTTTTGTCAAACACCTAGGTTGTGGATAACGCCAAGCCATTGCTGCAATATTTTTATTCCAAAACATTACTTGGTAGGGTAAAGGTGTCTCGTCCATATTGTCAGTAGCAGAATCCACAAACTGAAATGCACCAGCCCTCAAGTCGTCTTTATAATATTGTTCGGAGTCTTGTAGTGGGATAACAGTTAACTCAGTTACTTCTGGGTTTACGTCATATTTTTTATTCATGCTCAAATCTCCCATGAATGTCATTAAATCATTGATGAATAGATTTAAAACCTCCAATCTTTCTGGACAAATCATAAGCATCAAAGAATCACTATCTGCAGTTATTTGAGTTTGAGGATCATCCCCCAAATATTGCCAAGATTCCCAAAACATCAGGAGATCAATTGTTAGTGCCCAAGGGCTCAACACTAACTGGGAAACAAATTTGTTTTCATATAATAGAGAAACACAGTCTAGTTTAATGAAATTTGATATTTTATCTGGTCTGCTCACCAAGTTGAAATTATTTCTGATCTTTCCTATAGTTAATCTCAATTTGTAATCAGTGGCTGTCTCCCAGACACACACCAACTGATCTGTGTCTATATTTATGGTATTGATGTTGAAAATTTTATCCTTTATGTCTTGAAATTTCATATAATTTTCTGAAGTTTCTGGGATCAATGTCAATGGCAAATGATGTGCAGAAACGTTTGATTTCATAGGAGCAGATTCAAAGGAATCAGTTTGCAAACATTCTATAATTGCTTGTTGGATACCCAACAAATCATAGCAGATATCTTTGGAACATAAGATTTTAGTAGGTCTTGCAAAATCTATATCTAATCGAGAATTGCCATTTGAAGTTGTAAGTTTAGCAGTGAGAAAAGCTGGTGGTATCCCGGTGTCGGGATGTAGAGTACCTGCCAAGGTTTCCATTAATGATACTTGATAATCTATAGCAGTTGGTACTGTTAACGTAGGAAAATATTTGGCTCCACTCATTTTTACCGAAATATTGAATAGACAGAAATGTAATTTTCTGGTATTTTTCTCTTTCAATATATACATGTTAGGTTGTGACAAGAGCACATAGAACAATGGAATAAATCTTCTATCAAATTCTTCTTCAGAAATTGTATCGTTCGAAGAACCTCGAAATTTTCCCTTCAATGATGTCCCCGATTTGAGTTTTTCGAATGATTTGTAATTCATAAAAGCCATGCCGCTTATTTTATTGATTGAATCCTTAACATCTTGAATTGTGTCCTGCGAAAATTAATTTTACATTTTTATAGATAGTTCAAATTCAAACTTTCACCTTGATTTTCTGTAGGGGCTTTCCAATATCTTTTGTTCCACTGATTTCTTCATTGTAGACTGGATAATCAGAACCAATTCGATAAAGAAAAAGGGCTATTTTGCCTGCCGTGAAGAGAACTTCCCAAGGATATATGTTATCAACATTCGAAGTTGAATTTTTCAAAACAGTCAAATATTTATCGCTATCAACGCGATACATATCCTAGAATCAAGACAATTAACTACAATCACGAGTAATATTATCAATGAAAAAATTACATGTTTGAAAGATGAGCCCACACTTTTGAATTCCGAACTTTCTATGCCAGAGTCTTTGTGGGCCTCGATGTCTGATTCTTCAGTTACAGCAAAAACTTCAGAATAAGGAAACCGTATTTTTTTCTTAGATGTTTTGACAGGCTGTAAGAATTCATTGAATTCTCCAAAAAGATGTAATGCTAACTTTATCTGTGATAGACATAGATTTACGGTAACGTCGGATACAATATTTATCTCAACTGAATTACAGCACACGAGTACATCTCTATAGACCATAGCTGGAGCAATTACTAGTGATAGGTCGATCCTGTAGAGAAATATAAAAAATATCAACTCATTCATTTGAATTCGGTGTTTACATATTGTTTAAGAGGTAAGCCATAATATTCGACTTATTTAAGTGCATTAAGGGCTTTTATATATAAAAATTACAAAAACTCTGACGTGTGGTCAGGGATTTTTTCAAGCTTTTTCTGAATCGGCCAGTAGGACATACTCAAATTGGACCACGAATCAGTGGCGGCGTAGCATAGGTTGGCACCCGGGGCGACTTTCTATCGAGCACCCTCAAAATAAAACGACAAATATTAAACGTGTTTACGTGACTTTATTTTGCTAAAATACTCAATGACATTATCAAAATTTACTTTCCTCTCCTTTTCAATGGACAATATGGATAGACTGGAAAGTCGTGTTTGGCTCATTGTAGATCTTAAGTAAGATTTTATTAACTTTAATTTTGAGAAACTTCTTTCACAAGTAGCCACCGAAACACAAATAGTTAAAAAAAATCTTAGACATAGAGCTAGACTTGGAACAGACTCAGAATAATCCCATTTTACAATAAATTTCAGAAGCTCCAAGGTAGTCCATTGTATCGCTTCTTGAAGAGAAATGCTGGCGGCTTCCAAGTGGCGCCTCAGTCGTAAAATCTCCAAAATAATGTCCTCTGCAGAAAATTCATCATAGATTTTTGTAAGATTTGGAACTTTATCACGAAGTTCTTCTTCTGTTGTCGTAAGTAGAGTTTCAGACTGAACAACACCAAATGTTATGAGAATATCATCCATTGCTTTGTAGCGATGCTCTAGTTCTTCGTAAAATCTATCAAGACATTCTAACATAGCTCTATGCAACTCTTCTGGCAATGTTAGTCCAACATCTTGGGACATTTCTCCTGGCATTCGTTTTCGGAATCTTCCTCCTTCCTCTTCTTTCAACGGGGATATCCAAGTCCTCACATTTCTCAGTTGCGTAGGAAATAGCTCTTTCCACTATTTGTATACGTTGAGTTTGAAGAAAAATTTTTAGGGCTTTAATTTTTATAACACACTTTTCCAGCGATATTCCAGATGTTTGGATATACTTTTGTGTCTGATTAACTTCTTCTAGGATTTCACACCAAAAAGAGAGGTAGCATAAAAAACTGAAGTCACATAAAGCTGGTAAGAGTGTGGATGCTGCTTCTCTTGTATCGACGTTTTCTCTGCTGCTTCTGGGATCACACATCTCTTCGAGTGTTGATACAAGTTTCTCAAAATTATTCTTCAATGACTTAACAGCATCGTGATGAGCACTCCATCTTGTCTCTACTAGTCTTTTGACCGATACGCCTACATTTTTCATTAGAATTTCCCATCTATGTGTGGATGACGAAAAGAACGTGTAAAGTGTAAACTCTTTCTACTGTTCCAAAAAATGTTACACTTGAACTAACACTCATGAAAGAGTGCACTCCACATAGATTTAGCGAATGATTAGCACAAGGCATAAACAAAGCTTTAGGATTGTGTTCCTTAATGATAGATTGCACACCACCATAAACTCCTGCCATGGTTGCAGCGTTATCATATCCTTGAGCCCGACATAGATGAATGTCCAAGTTATCACTCTTTAACTGCGTAAGGATATTTTCCGTAAGTTCGATTGCAGTCTTTCCAGCTATAGGGAAGAAACCTAGAAATGATTCCTTCACTTCAACTTGATCGCCTTCAATATGAACATATCTGATTACATAACTCATCTGATCAACATGGGATATGTCTGGTGTACTATCGAAAATAATTCCAAAATATTTAGCTTTCTTTATGTCGTCCAAAATGTTATTCTTCACTTCTCTCCCCAAAAGACTGATGAACTCATTTTGAATGTCTTTAGACAAATAAGAATCTACCCGTTTACTTTTTGTACAGGCGATAGCATGTTCAATTCTAATTTTGTGCTCTTTTAGCACTGGATCATATTTTGACAATAGATTAACTAATTCTAAAAAGTTCCCTCTATTGTCTGATGAAATCCCTTCTCTATGTCCTCTAAGAGGAAGATTTTGGCGTGCCAGGAAAAGAATGATATCCAAAAGGCGACTCAAAATGTCACGCCACTTCTTTTTTTCTTGGTCTAAGACCATTTGATGCTCATAATCGATAGTTTTTTGCAGCCTCAATCCATTCTCCAAGATTTTCCATTTTTCAAAACAGGAGAGATGGCCCTCAGAATTCTCGTGTTCAGACACTTTAGGATTTAGTTTCCACCATGAATTAAAACCGTTAACGAAACTATGTTTTGTTTCATGGTGCGTGAATAGTTAGCAAAAACAGTATAAGCTTTTTTTTATTGGAGAGTATACCATCTGTTTTCTGAGTACTTTTTCTCCATTTGGTAACGCTTTATAAAACCATTCTGAATGAAAATGTCGGCTCTTTCCTTTTATTTTATCTCCAGATCTTTGGACAGTGTCTACAAATGGGCCATCTCTGTTTTGATAGGGTTCACTTCCCGCTTTAACGATTTCAACTCTCAGATCATCAGGCATTGGTGTTGGCCAAGTAGCAACATCGAAATGAGTAGTGCCATGCACCTTTTCTTCATCGTTTTCAATTTGCTGGGATTTTTCTTCATTGTCGCTATTTGGCCCTTTTTCTTGGTCATATTCTTCTTGGTGCTGATCTTCGCCTTGTCTTTCATCTTGTGTATCAAAATTGTCAGGCTCTCTTCCCAGCGTCCCTTCATCTAATGCATCTTGGCTCCGTGTTTCTTCATCATCTGTTACATCAAGAAGGTCACTTTCAACACTTTGCTGTGATGTATTTGGTACCAGAGAAGCCGAAGGTGCTACAAATTTCAAAATTGATCCAGATAACGATTCACGTGCAAGTTCTTTTGATTTTTTTATTTTTCTTTGCTGAAATCCACTAGGTCTATTTCTCTTCATAATAAAGTTATATTCTGTAAAGATCGATAAAGGAATACTTGTTAATTTTGTCAGTTTTTTCTCGCTCATTATCATATTATACCATAGTAGAAGTAAGACAAGCAGTATATCGGAGGGACCGAAATAAGTTGCCCCTTCCGCCCGCGATGCGCCAACGGCTACTATCTGCGTGACAGAGTTGGTATTTCTTTGTCACCGTGTTGTCACCCCTTGATGCTTGGCACCCGGGGCGGACCGCCCCCCTTTACGCCGCCACTGCCACGAATTCTTCCTCAGGAGTCGAACCTAAGTGATTGAAACCATTTTCGGCTCGATAATCCAAAGTTACAAGTACATTTAGGTGTAACCCTGTTCTACTAGTTTCGTGAACAAAAAAAACTCCTGCATCCTCTCGTGGTTTAACTTTACGAAGATGAAATTTCAGAGTATGCAATACATCAATAACCTACATGAATGCACAATGTTTTGTTGGGATCTGACGAATACCATGAGTAATTGAATATTTCCCAAAAAATCAGGAATTTCTCAAGAAATGTATAACCTGATGATTCTCACGGAATTTAGCAGACTCCTTTCCTTCGATTGAGACAATGTTCGGCTTGATATTCAAAAATTACAGGCATTTGGGATTCTACTTCTCTGAACTACAACAAAGGCACAGAAAAAAAATATATATTATGCTGTTCTAGGTGGAGAAATGGCCGAATCTATGAATGTATGATTTAAGCTGTGACTTATATGTAAATATTTATCAGGTTGATTGCGAAACCATTCTTTTCAAGGCTTTCTAGTGGTACAGACTAAAATTAGACAGAACATTTGCAACAGAGACTTCTTTGTACCAAATAGAAAAAATGAGACAGATCGAGGGTAGGATATCTTTGATCAAAATTTATGAACGAACAAGTTACATATTTTTTTGGAAAATTTCAAAGGGAGAACATTTAGAAGTAAATACACAAAAATCTATCATCAGTATCACTAATTTTGAGATAAGCTAGTTTTTTCAATTGATAGATCAAATTTCAACACTAAAAATCACATGTTAGTGAATTGATTAAAATGGCACAAAGAAATAAATATTGTTGCCACCATTATTTATAGTTTTAGGAATGGAGCTTGCGTATCATCAACTATTAAACTTGGCTCTGAAATTCAATCTGGAGTATGAAAGCTGAATTGACACTAAAAACAATACATACATCATCCACTTGTAAATATTTCTTGCCTGGATTGAACAGACATCTTCGGGAAATAAAGATCCTATCAGTTTTACTCGGAATATACAGGGTGAGTCTTATCTAATACATTCATTTCAACAATAGATTCTTGAGATCAAAAGAAACACTTTTTTCTTATGCCGTATTCTTTTTCAAAATCGTTCATTCAACAGATAGAGTTTGTTGAAATTTCATAAAAACAATTGTTTTTCGAATAATAAATAAAAAAGTAAAGAGTGATACCAATGAATTCGAATTTTGTACGTCTTAAACAGAAGGAACATACACTATTCAGATTTTTTTTAATACAAAAAAATCGTAGTTTCATTCCACCCTATGCTGATACGCCGCTGGCGGCTACCAAACCTGAAATATTTGTTAGGTTTCATGGTGTATTAGGTGATGTTTGAGCCCGTGTCATTGATCCTGTTTTCCTTGTGAATGTAATGCTCTGTTGTTGTGGATAACCTGGCTTTCTTTGTGCATGTAATGCTTTGTTCAAGTTGTATTACACTGCTTGTTACCTAGGACATGAATTATATTCCTTAGCCATGTAGTTTCACCAATTTCAGACTACAAATCTTGGAGTTCGCATGTCAACTATAACAGAGAAGACTCTACGTTCAACTTACCGCAAAAATTACGTAATTGTATCAAAATCAATTATATTCATCGTTTACTATGTAATATGATATGTCTAGCAATGCTGGATAATGGGTCTTGATAAGCAAAAGACCATATCTAATCGAAATTCCCAGACATTCCAGACAGTAATAAACCTCTCAAAAATATCACACCAATAATCATAAAACCCAAGATTTAAAACAAAATTTATTGATCCGCTACATGGAAAGCTTGATAGATGTACGACCTGATAAAAATTTGAGAATTAGAGGAGTTCGACATATGATACATTTACGTGACCCTTGTCGACCTTAAGAGCTTAGATTAGGTTAACGATGGGAAAAAGGTGGATCTGTAGTAGAAAAATTAAAATTAAATCAGTGGACCAATCAGAGCTTTGTATCGAGAGACTCAGTTGACTAAAGCCAATGAAACTTACATTTCTAATCAGTGGGGTAAATTTCTAACTATCGAAAAGAAGGGCATCAATTAGGAGAAATGGGGGAATTCCGGATTATGTTCCTTAACGCCCACGGACAAAGGGATATTAGGAAAAAATAGGGAATGGAAAGTCAGTTCAACGTGATCCGTAACCATGAAAACACTTAAAAAAAAAGTATAGAAGAAATCAGTCTCTTAAATTAAAAAAAAATAGTAATTGTGTTGTAATTGAGTGAGTTCAAAATTTCGCTAGTGAAGTTCCGTGTTAGAAGTCCAAGGAAAAAGGTCAGATATAAACTTTATAAACAGTCAGAAGTCCATAGTCCGAAACCTCCAATAATATTTTGTCAGAAATTGTTTTAATTATTTTTTGTGCTTGCAAAAATTGTCATTTTGTTTTTTTGTGTGCTTCGAATAAATTAATTTTTGTTATTCAGAAATTTTATTGAGTTCCCTAATCTTAAGAACTGAAGACTCGTCCTTTCTAGCGACGAGCCGAACCCTGAAGATTTCTCCCGTCAGGAGAAACTCTAAATAAACAAAATTTTCAAATTTTAAATTTTTCTTTTTGAACACCTCTTCGTCGGTGTAAATGTAATATGATATGTCTAGCGATGCTGGTTAATGGGTCTTGATAAGCGAAAGACCATATGTAACCGAAATTCCCAGACATTTCAGAAAGTAATAAACCTCTCAAAAATATCACACCAATAACCATAAAACCCAAGATATAAAACAAAATTTATTGACCCCTACACGGAGATCTTGATGGATCTACGACTTCATGAAATTTGATAAATTAGCTTGTGAGTTCGTCATATGACATATTTATTACCTTAAGGGATTATGGTTTCGAATTAACGATGTGAAAAAGGTGGATTTTGGTAAAAATTAGAACTTAAATCAGTAGACCAATCAGAGGTTTGTATCGAGAGACTCAATTGACTAAAGCCAATGAAACTTATATTTCGAATTAGTGGGGTAAATTTCGAACTATCGAAAAGAAGGGCACCAATTAAGAGAAATTAGGGGATTCCGGATGATGTTCGATAACGCCCACGGACAAAGGGATATTAGGAAAAATTAGGCAATGGAAAGTCAGTTCAACGTGATCCGTAACCAGAAAAACACACTTAAATACTTAAAAGTAAATCAGTCTATTAAATTTTAGAAAAGTACCTAATTGGAATTGTGTTGGAATTTTGTGAGTTCGAAATATCGCTAGTGAAGTTCTGTGTTAGAAGTCCAAGGAAAAAGGTCAGTTATAAAGTTTATAAACATTCAAAAGTCCATAGTCCGAAACCTCCAAAAATATTTTATCAGAGATTGTTTTAATTATTTTTTTGTGCTTGCTAAGAATTGTCATTTTGTTTTTTTGTGTGCTTCAAATAAATTAGTTTTAGTTATTCAGGTATTTTATTGAGTCTCCCAATCTTAAGAACTGAAGACTCGTCCTTTCTAGCGACGAGCCGAACCCTGAAGATTTCTCCCGTCAGGAGAAACTCAAAATAAACAATATTTTTTTTTATTTTAAATTTTTCTTTTTGAACACCTCTTCGTCGGTGGAAAGCCGCTCTTCTACTAGGACGTTGGAAAGAGGTGTTCATTACAACTATTTTGCAGCATAAATTGCCAAGGTCTTAATGGACCGGGATCTGTGGTTAAGTACAGGAACGTATGATAACGTCTGAGATCATCGACTAGTAGTGTTACTAGTATGTTTGATACAAAGTAGTGGACGTAGCCCTTTGTGTGTAGCACCATAATATTCTATCGAGTGGTGAAAGGGCTTTTGTTCAATTACTTGTGTTTTCTTGCTACCATTATGTATATTTCTTATTGTCGATTATGTGTATTTTTTACTATCGATTATGTGTATTTCTTACTGTCGATTATGTATGGTTCTTAGTATCATGTTGTGCTCATGTTCCTTACAGTTGAAATTTACATATTTGCCATGATTATTATCCTTATTGCCTTATTGAAGTATATATTTGCAATGATTATTAATTCTTGTTGTATTATTGAAGTTGCCATATTTACCAAGCTTATTATTATCTTTGTATTATGGAATTTGCTCTGATTATCATGATTACTGTCTGTTATGCATTGTTATAGTTTTCTCAGAGTTGTTATACTCGCCCATGCTAGCTGTTAATGATTAACCGTTTAGTTTTAAACAAGTGCCCTAACATCACCTAACATAAGGGGTTTTATGCCTGAGGACTTCCCTTACATTTTTTAGACGCTAAATAAAGAGTTGATTGTTTGGGTCTAAGTGTTGTGTTTTATTTACCATCTTTGTTTCCCAAATTATTTTCACTAATCTCAATTATCACGAACTTGAATTATTACGTAAACATAACGTAGAGTCCTACCCTTACTAAATGATCACATTAAATAGCCAGGTCTTTGTATCTGGAGTCATTCAGCCTCCAGTGTCTTAGTTAGTTTTAAAAATAACCTTTGTCATCCTTTTCGAAAGAAAAAGTGGCAAATGTTACAATACTAAAAAAGTTTCTTCCTAATGGTGAATTAAACTAAGATAATTTTCCGTTTTTATGCGATAGCGCTATGTACTCACACCTTCTTTTAGAAATTTTCATTTTCAACTCTCTTGTTCACCAGAACAAAGTGCTCATAGATATGCCCAAATGTCTGTATTTTCAAATATTTGGGTAATATAAGTGGTATCAATCGTTTCGTATTGACTCACTGATGGATCATTCGTGGTCAAAGTCGATTCTGTCCGTCCGTCCGAACGGAATGTGTGACTCAGTGCGAGTCTGCGAAGTATTTCGGACGATTCCCCAATCGGCTCTTTAGTTATAAAAAAATACTTTTTGATCAAGATCAAGAATCTGTAGATAAAGTTAACGCAGTGGTCAAAGACTCGCCCTGTATATACGATAGCTGAATAACAATTTTCTATTTCATTCGGTCAAGGTCTATTAATGAAGGTTCTCACTTTTCAATCACTGGCCATAAATGCATGCTCGGATTCGAGTTTATGCAAACTTTTTCAAGATTATTCCATTCAACAGCAGGATTCTCACTGGTTCCATGGAGACTTGTGAGAATACCAGAAGGTAGATTTAAAATAAGTTCTACGTCTCTCCAAGAGCCTGTGTTCAGAGATGTGCCAATAATATCCAACTGATACTGACGATCTTCCATGTCACTTCCTGGAAGAATAAAATTCAATTTCATGCGATATGTTCATTCATTTTCAGTTGACTTAAATCAGGACATATTATATTATAATAGTCACCTGGTATACTTAATATTCTAGAGCGAGCAGCGTGTTGATATAAGTCAGGCCTGTTAGGTGCTCTACAAATTGGATTAACTGCACTTGGACACAAAGATATTTTTGAAATTTGCAACATATAAACATCGTGATCAAGTTTCATATTGCGTTTCTTCTTTGACATGGATACTGGCACGATAATTCTAACATCGTGGCATTCCAAATAAGCTAAAGGAAGGTATTGATTAGTAACATAAGAAACGTTGTGAGAAGTGATACCCTTCCTTTCAGGCATTTGTATAGCGAATAGAGGTTCTAAAATAAGATTAAAATTTCTGAGTGTTCTAAAGGATAAAATTAAATCTGTTGGCTTTATGGAAATCACTACTTCTGTTATAAAACGTGTCGGGGTGTTATTAGAAGAGCTGGAAGGAAGCTTCAAATCCTTTTTCCGATGAAGTGTACCCCATAAGGTGTGAGTATGGCGACAACTAGCTCTAGTTATCGTCAAATTGATGAAGGCATTATCTTCGTGTCTCTCCTCGCTAAGAAAATCATCACGATGTCTCATTACTAGACCTAAATACGGACCTGCAACCCATTCATCTTTCACACTAAAAAACAATCTACAATCAAGTTTTTTCTCAGGGTTTATTGTCGAAACTTACAGTTTGAAATGTTCCACAGATACAGATCCTACTTTGCTTTTGATTTTGAGATAGACATTTTGAAAATCAATGGAACTAACGATATCTTCCAAGTCTATGACTAGTTTCAATTTTGGCTTGCTTTTTTTCGTTTCCTTCGTCATTGAAATAAGTTCAATTGTGAACTTAGCTATAGTCCATTGAAGCCAGGCAGTCAATTTAGAATCTTGATCAGATTCAGTCTGCAAAAAATAAAATACTAAACCTATTCGGAATTTATTACAATTAATTTTTACCAAGTTAACGTGAGAGGAGACTTGCTGATCCAAACTATTTTCAGGAATTGTTGTTATTGATTCAGATTTACTATCTATAGATTCAAGAATAGTTGTGTTAAATTCTGGTTGATGTTTGTGTTTTTCTGATAGGAAAAAACTAGATGCTGCCTCCACTAGACCGTAAAGAATACTAGCAAATAGATTAACCTGGAAATTACACTTCTATAATATCATTCCATGCAGAAACTTAAGACTTGAAGAATTTGACAATTACTTCGATCGGATTTTCTATTAAGTTCTTGATTCGAAGTAAAAGTAAAAAAATTGCATGTTTAGTTTAACAACCTTTGAGGTAGACAAAAATGAAGGACATGTTTTTGGGCTAAACACTGAGATTGATATGCTGAAAATAAATTCATAAGTTAGGATCTTCAAAAAACCACTTTAACCCTGTTATTCTTTAGGTAGGAGCACAAGATTAGGTTCAATCGAAAGCTATCTCCAACGCAGATTAATTCATATTTTCAAATTTTGCAGAAAATACGTCAATAAACAATATATTCTCGATTGAAAGTCTGTCAGGGGTTCAGTACACTCAAATTATCTTATTAAAAATTTCCTATAATGATAAGGTTGGGACCGCCGCCTATGGGTGTTCGGGTGTCTTCGGAAATTTTACCAGACAACTCGGTATACCGGTTAACTGAACTCACCAACCAAACTAATGTCGAAATTATATTCATCATAATTTAATCTGCAGTATTTTCAGAATATCTCCTCACAATTTTCAAAATAGTGTTGAAGGAATCATGAAGTCTTTGTTATTCAAAACGTTTTTTGATGCCCTTTGAGTTTTTATGCAATTACTGATATGCCCTTCATTTCCCTGTTTCTTCTGTTGATGTTTAAAATATCCTAATATAAATGTAAAATATACTATAAATAGATACCGAAAGTTTCACCCAAACTTACTCGAAAATGAATCAATTTATGCAGGCGGTGGTCGCACATTGTCGCCTTCTTGAATGTTCGGAAGCGAATTGTCGCGCAGGTTGCTAGTCGTAGCAACCTTCGAATGCCTACCTTCAATCGGAAAAAATAAGGAAATTCAAACTAAATCTACCTATTTCTGTTTACTCATCTAACTTCCTCTTCAAAAGTAAATGTTTTGAAGGCGGCTTAAGATATCAATTGGCATGCTCCGGCCCTCAATTCACCATCGTCCTTCGGCAAATTGTAATTATTATGGGCTACTTGAGAAACAACAAATAGTGAAATAGCGTCAAGTTTCACTGTGTTGCGATTAGGTGATTTCAGTACAACAAAAAACATAAAAAATAAAATTGAGGAAAAGAAGAAAAATTACAGATGCGATATTTGCGTTCAAGCTTGTCAATGGTCTGGTCGATTCGATGTATTGGCTCTCTCTATTTAATTTTAATGCACCCCGCATTATATCTAGAACAATTTTAACTTTTAGAAATAATGTTACCAATACCCAACATCATTTCCATAGTCCTGTGACTTTCATATGCAGTAGCTTGAATAGTTTACCCTCAGTTGATATGTTTTTTCTCAGTATAATTCAATTTAGAAACCAATTCTATTTATTGATAAGAAATTAATTTTTATTTTGTTTAACCTCGGCTGACGACAGCTTGGGGCATAATGCAAGTATGTAGGTATATACTAATTGTTTACACCTGAAATTGGGCATGTGCCTGTTGGATGTAAAATATATAAATAAATTTTAAAAAATCTATTCAATGCATACACTGCGCAGATAGTTATAGAAGCAGAAATAGGAATTGTTGGTAGATATTTGCCGATATGTGTTTTTACTTATTCTTCATGACTAGGCAACCGTGAAAGCAAAAAAGAAGATGAGAATTACAAAGCAGGGGAACACAGCAGGAGCGAATGACCAATTTGTGGCTGCACCCCTAAAATCTTCGTTTATGGAGTAATACCAAAGTACGGCCACGGAGGAAGCATAGGCCACCCGAAGAAGTCAATAAGCAGGAACAAGTGTCGTCAAGTACCTACCATCAATTCTTATTTCTGCTTCTATAAATTTCTCTGGAGTTGTCAACTAATAAATTCTTAATTACAGAGAATGTTACATTGAGATTATAATATCTTGGCCGGCGCAGTAAAATACCTGGAAAATTGAAAACATTACTTTCAAAACTAAATTCTCTAACCTGTTTTTCGCAAGTGGATATAAGAACTGGAGTCATATCTACATGTATGTAGACACCAAAACCACTTATATCAGTTCTAGGTAAGTTTGTTGTAGACATATTGGGTTTGTTCAGATTCCCCTCGGGTTTCAAGTTCTTAGTTGACAAACCAATAGTTGCATTTAATGAACATGGCTTCAAGAAATCCATTTTTAAACCATTCTGTACTGTGTAACAGCTCAGGTCTTTGATAGTCAATGTCCATGGAAAACAAGACCTATCTATGAAAATAATTGAATAAATAGCGTTTTTGTTACCATACTTATCTCACCAGGCGTCCAAATAGTTTCCGGTAAATTTATGGGTAGATGTGTCATGTATTTATTCAGATTCTGGCGTTGAGTACAATGTGTTATCAGATTTGGCAGTGTTATAATCATAATATCCGGTGCATTTTTCTTATTGATAGCATCATTTACAGCTTCTTGGATACCTGAGAGAAAGAAGTTGTTTAATTTATTGAATCAAGGCTGAATGCGGGACACAAGAAACTAAAAATATACATGTAAAGAAAAATATATTTTCTCTAATTTGAATCTTGATGCTGAGAACAATAACCATAGAGTTGTTTAGAATTATTATTTGGGCAATAACCATCATCTCTTATTGTTCATCTTTCCAACGTTTTAACAGGCATCTTCTGCCGTGTTCAAGGAAAAAAAACTTCTTTTAAAATAGTTGACAAGTTCAGAAAATATTTCAGATTTCTCGTCAGCAACCAATTAGATGAAATTGATGAAATTAGATATGAAAGAAGGATAATAGGTGAAACCGCAGTAGTGCTCGTTGTTCTTAATATAGATTTGATATCAACCCAATATACATGTAACCAAGAAAATGACATAAAAGCAGAATAATAGGTGAAACCGCAGTAGTGCAGAAAATATGGGAATTGTATGGAAGGTACTTGCTAATTGGCTTCTTCAGGGCAAGGCAACCAAAAAACCAGGATAGGCATGGAAATGATTAAATATAAATGAAACAACAACAGGTGACCACAACAGGAGCGGTTTCACTCATTATCCTTCTTTTATATTTAATTTCACCGCAATATATCCTCTTTGGTAATTTAATTGTATCCTTGGGTTTCGGTCACATCACACAGGTTGCTTATGCTTCCATCGTGGCGATGCTCAGTTTAGCCTCCAAAACCGGAGGTATCTAGGGTTGAAGCCACAAATTGGATGCCCTGTTGTGGTCACCTGTTGATGTTTCATTTATATTTATTCATTTCCATCCCTAACCTGGTTTATTGGTTGCCTTGTTCTTAAGGAGTAAATTAGCAGATACACGTGTCGGCAAGTACCCGCCATCCATTTCCCAGATTTTCTGCACTCCTGCGGTTTCACCCATTATCCTTCTTTAATGTCATTTTCTTGGTTACATGTATATTGGGTTTATATCAAATCTACATTAAGAACAACGAGCAAGGGAACACATTAATGAGAAACTGTCAGAAGAAATTGAAATTAATCCGGGTGTAAAACAAGGGTGCGTATTATCATCATTCTTTTTCAAAGTCTACTCCGAATATGTCTAGAAATGTAGAAAACCCTAACGTGAGGTCATGAGCTTTTGCACACAACTTCTGAAGTATTTTTCCGTAGTCTGTAACAGTGTTATACTGATACAACTGCCACAATGAAGGAACAATCCTCTAAAATTAATTTACTCTGATCAACTCTCAAAGGTTGAGATAATGATATATGTGAATCTAGCTACAATTATTTGTGCCAAGCTCCATCGATTTCAAAAAATTGAAAAAATAAATTTCAACTCGTTTTTTCAATTATGGATGAAATTATTCACAGAACTATCCACCTGTATGTGCAGTGAATCTTCGTTAGTAGGTTCTACATCTCCTCACACATCATACTCGACACCATAAATTGGCTTGTCGTTCATAAGGGATAAAAATAAGATATAATGGCATTCATCTTTTAATGATATGAATGCCCTTCAACCACAAGTGTTGCTAATTTTAATTTAATTTTACAGTGATTTTCTTTACCTCTTCTTCGAATTTCATAAAAATCTCTCTAGATCGAAATATTTCTTATTTCAATCTCACAATCAAACAATAATAGTACCAAAAGTCGAAATGAAATGTTCTGTTCGATGGTCAAATAAACACAATAAAAAATTCTATTTTACATATTACTTGAAGAAAGTTTGAATGTTTCAATCATAGATTTCTAGAATTCATTCTCTATGGAATCAAAATTCAACATCATTAAACGTCTTCCTATATTGAAGAAGCTTCTTAAAATGAAATGGTAAAATGCTGAGATTGAAAGACGTTCTGGATATCAATCACCTTTTCGAATCATGAATAACTCACGAAATATCAAGTATTTTAATTTTTTTGAAATCTCTTGCCTGACGATTTCCACGAAATTCCGCACATCACTTCGTTAAAATATCATTCAAAACTCTTCCAAGTTTCAAATTGATCAGATAAATATTCAAAGATTTATCTAGGAAAACAAATTTCAGAAGCCTATAACATCATAACCATTCGACGGATTAGGCCCAATAACCCAATAAACTTGACCGAAATATTTGGATAACAAACCTATTCTGACAGTACACATTGTAACATTGTAACGAACCGAGTACGGCCTAGTTTACGAGCTGCAACAAAGGGATTGACGAAGATTCTCTATAAAAAATTGTTAATATTTACTTTCAATTCCCTATAGTTAAACCCTTTCTTATTTATAAATTCATTTTACTGATTTGAGATTAAATTTGAGAAACCTAGCATGTACGAACTCGTTCATTTTCGGGTTTTACGCCGCGCTACCGAAGGTATATCGTCAGTTCTAGTTGAAATAAGCAGCACCAGCGCTGTTGACGTATGAAAATCACTGCTGACGTATCAAAGCTTTTAGTTTCTTGAAGTTGCTCGATATCAAGAATTTTTCTAATCAACGTGAGTTAGGATGTTATTATCTTGGATTGGGATATGGAAATAAGACATATTTCGATTCAGATAGATTTTTTTTGTAATCGAAAAAACTTGTTGTTTCCGGGCATCCATACCTATATGGATTGATATTGAGCAACTCCAAGAAACTAAAAGCTCTCATACGTCAGCAGTGATTTTCATACGTTAACAGCGCTGGTGTAACCCAGTCATATTAGGGGTTTCACCTCGAAATGAAAGATAATGAGCTGAAAATTGATATGAACGTGTGCACGTCTTAAGATATTTAAGATCAAAGGTCATAAACATCGGTTTTTCGCGAATGCCTCGCTTTTTATTGCTTAAATGAGATTTGCATTTATTATAAAAGTTGAAGAGTATAAAATTCTCTACAACTTTTGTTTGAATTTTATTTTTCATACGATCAACCATTTTTGTGGTAGACCGCAAAGGCTGCGCCGCTAATGGGCTAATACAAGGTCGAGCATGAGTTACGGTTATCAGTACGTTGTATAAAGTTAATTATTTACTAAAAATTTATAATCATTAAAAAATGCCTATAATTTATGTACTAATTATTAATTATTTAAAAATGAACTAAAATAAGTGCCTCAATTATTCACATTCAACTATTTAAGTGTAGTATATTATTAATTTTGGAGTATATATTCTATATTAGTTATATTATACAGGGTAGCCATTTGAAAACGAAACAGACGAGATTACAGACGAAATAAATTTTTTCGATAGAAATGCTCGGACAGGTCGATTTCTGTTTCGAGGGGGACATCTTAAGATGTAGGTTACGGACGCATAGCGCTTCAACCCTTGCTACTACAACCCTCACCCCCAAATTTTGAATAGGGAAGATGGGGTGAGTGATACCTCATTTGAAAGGTATTTTTATACTGATTTCAGCACAGTAATTGTTTTTTCATTTTATGCATTAGTTCTCGAAATATTCTTAACTAAGTATTTGAAAATGAAGTGGTGTTTTCATGGCACTTGTAGTGTTTTTTTGTAAAAAATCGACATTTTGAGCTTCAAAACAACCATGGCTGTGGCTTCCTTCCTCCAATCCATTGACATAGAAATCTTTAATCAAGATGTCGAACAAACAAAGCGTATTGCGAAGGAGTTCAATCTTGCTGAAACTAAATCTAAATTATCTTCGATATAATTTGCAGTATTTCCAATAACATGCGGTAACACTTGATCGATAGAAATCTCCAAAAAGTCCAAATACGTACATATCTCTAATCAGATTACCAGGTAAGAAAATCAAATCATTAATGATTGAAAGCAGCACAGTTATAGGCGCAATATTCTGAAATGGTATCAATAACCCTAGATTTCATTCATTCTGGAAGACAGGGATTTTTAATATGCCATATTCTCATGCGGGTTGTCATTATGCAAAATCAGCTCATTTGAATCTTCAAGATATGATAAGACTGGAGGAGACAGTGGATGAGCAGACTTTTTAAAACTTTAAAAACAGATTCTTTACTGTAAAACGAACAGAAAATTTTAATTCTAAAGGACAGACATGGTAATGGAGCAAAGTCTTATGAAATCTATGGAGACGAGGGAGGAGTGCCTCGAGGCCGAACTACAAAAGAAATTTTTCTATGTGAGTGCGACGAATACAATTTGTGAAAAAATTGAACGGTTTTGTAAAATTTCTTTTGATTCTGTAGACCAGTGTGCCGCGTACATTTTCAAGTTTGAGCGATGCTTGATTACAGTCATAAAAAAATATTTCGTAAAACAATTAGTTAATTTCGTGGAAACATGGAAATGTTTCAGCACAATATTCAGAATTAAGTAAAAAAGCTCTCATTGCATTTTGCCGTTTACGACATCCTACCTATGCGAACAGGGATTTTCAGCATTGACAAATATAAAAAGTAAAAATCGCGAACGTCTGCTATCTGTTGAAGAAGCACTTCGAGTATGTTTGTCGACAATTCGCCCCAGAATAAAAAGCCTTTTCTCCGAACGCCATGCTCAAATATCGCATTATTTGATCATATCATGTTATTTAAAACTTATTAATAAAATTAATAATAATAATAATAAAGTTTATTTTCTCCAAAAAAATCACAGACATTTTTTTGGCACAATAATTATTAATAAACAATTACCTTTTTTGTTTGGGTTGGTTATGAGTGTTTTCAACCTGAAGGGTATCAATAGAATTCCTACGTCTGTTACATATAAATCAAGACCTCTAATATACCAACGCCTACCAAATTCTTTACTGGTGTGCCGTGAAAGTTTACTGAAACTAAAAGTGTGCCGTTGACAACAAAACGTTGAAGAAGTCTGCTGTAGACCAACATGTTGATGCTAGAGATTCACGAATAAAAAGATATAATACTGATGTAAATAAACTGGTTGATTATTTTACGCTTCATAATCCCTTTCCAACTACGAATCAGTTGATATCCTAGCTACAGGAATCGTTGTAAATGTCCAAATTAATTGTCACAAAGCCCATCAATTCGGATTGCAATATATAGAAAAGATAACTGGTTTAAACTCCAATGATATAAAGTTAAAACGCGTCGATAAGGTTTTGCCGCTTTCAGCCATCAACAAATATGTCAATATTAATGATTGTAATGTCTCTAATGTAGATCCATTGTTACTTTTCCAAAGAATAACTGTAAGCAAAAAATTTGAAAGAAATCTACAAGAATATCTTCATAATAAACTAAGTCCGCAGCAGACATCTTTATTCGATAGTAATGCCATGGGAAAAACCACGAAAGCAACATTATATGACAATATGATATCTGTCGATATCGAGCTTGATGAAAATAATGTAACATACATTATAGATGTGGATTTCTTCTGCATCGCGTCGTATGGAGCAAAGACGATACTTTCTCGATTATTATAGATAAATATATTAAATATGTACAACCAAATTATAGCTCAACAATTGTTGTTGTATTTGACGAAAATTCGGACTATAATAGAAATATTAAAGCAATGGAACAACAAAGAAGAACCGCTGCACTTTCAAAATTATATGAAGTTTGTTTTGACGAAACAATCATTGTCCAATCAGCCAAGAAAAATTTTTATAAAATCAATCTAATCAAAAAAACTTATCGACATACTTGTTGTAAAATTATAAAACTGTTAATATCTCAACAAAACATGCCACAGATGATGATGATGATGTTCTCATCATCGAGACAGCTATTATCAGAACATGAAACTGTCGTCATCATAGCAGAAGATATTGACTTGCTCTTATTTTAATTGGACGTACTCAATCATATTAACAGGAAATATTCTTTAAAAAAGTTGGCAAAAGCAACGTTAAGACACACATATACTCCTCTAAAAGGTTCGACCAATATCCTCGTACTAAAAAACACAACATTGATCACTTTCGCTTCGCACAATTCATCAAATTAACCAAACTAAATAAACCTGTACAATTGTCAACACTTCCACCAACAAGTATAGCAGCTCATCCACATATAAATCGTGTCTACTACCAGATTCAAATGTGGTTAGGTTAGGACTTAGAACCTCGATAATGGGACTGGATTCTTGAAAATGCAATCCTGGAGCCCATATGGACGTTATTACCTCAAGCACCAGCCGAACTACTGAATATAATATTTAGCAATTGCAAAAACGGTTGTGGTCTCCTCTGTGGATGCAGAAAATCAGGGCTACTATTCTTCAACTTGTGGCCCGTGCAATGGACACACTTGCCTCAACGCTTCACTATATCCAAGTAATCCCGATGAAGAAAGCGCATACGATCCTGAAATTCTGGAAGATTTGGAAATGGATATGACCGTTAATGAGGATGATGACAATGAATTCAAAAATTTTGAGCGACAACCAGAAGAAGACGACGAAGAAGAAGCAGATTACTATCTTCCTTTAACAACTGTAATATAATTAAAGACAACAAAAATTCTTTTCAAATTTGAACTCACATTTCAATAAATGTGCTGTATGTCCTGTAATAAAACCGAATATGAACCTTTTAATGAGTACTACGACAACAGAGGAGTTCCGCTCCATGCGCCGACAAAGGGATTAAGAACGCGATAAAGGGACCGCTACGATTGTTCTGGAATGTGAAGCATCTTTCTGGTAACTTCTAGAAAAACAGCGCCGGATATAAATGACTGAAGCCGATTCATGGATTCATTCACGGATAGAACTTGCCGACGAATAAACAGGTGTTCCTAGTGAAATTCTGTAGATAAATTGTGTATATAAATTATTGATAATTGTTAGCTAAGTGTGAATATAAATTAGTTTAAAGAAGGACTTGTATTGTTTTTGGCGCTCTTGTTCACCCGAACAGAGTGCCTATCATTTTGCCCGAATGTCTGTAATTTTGGAATATCGAGCCGAAAATGGTCTCAATCGATTGGGTTCGACTCCTGATGAAGAATTCGTGGCGAAAATTGAGTCTGTCCGGCCGGCCGGCCGTATCCTCTCTAGCATTCAAAAGGAATCAGCTAGAGTTTTCAAATTTTCAGAATAGGTTAATTGTCCAAATATCTCGGCCAAGTTCGTTATTGGGCCAAATCCGTCGGATGGTTCAGTAGTTATGAGCATCTGAAATTTTGTTTCCTCAATAACTACTAGAATATCCATCCGATCAAGTTGATACTTGGAATGTTATTGAGGAGGCTGAAACGAAACGGCTTGTAAAATTTCGCAGAAATCGTCACGCTAGAAAATTTTTAAAAATTCCCAAAAAAAAATTTTCAATACTCAATATCTCCTAAGACTTCAATTAGATTTAAATAAAAATCCGTATATATATTGAGGTTACCGATATCTTACTCATCCTCAAATTTCATTGTTGTAGCTTTTCCCCTTCTGAAGATATGATCATTTTTTTCATTTACTCAAGAGAAAAATAGAAATGTCATGAAGTCCGAGCTTTGTCATTGAAAGATTTGCCATCACAGATCGATATTCGTTTGACAACTTGCGGACCTAGATATCAGTGTCAGTTGGCGTAATATCAATCAAAATATTCATAGAGGTAGAATTCGATGTCGATGACGTTGTCAAAATTCAGAAAAGCACAGTCGTGATATTAATCAAATAATTTTTTATCATAGAGAAAGAATTTGATGGCGTTGTCAAAACTCAGAAAAGCAATGACGTAAGTTTTTAGGAGAAGCATAGAACAAAATTTGGTGAAAATTATGAGTAGTTATTTTCAAATTGAGATAAAGGTTTGTTTATTCATTAGGCTTTCATATTTACATCACATTGTCCCATAGTACGGAAAAATACTATTGTTCACCCGATCAGAGAGCTTACAGATTTGTTAAGGTTTGAATATTTACTCGCAAGTAGCTCAACAAGAGCGCCAAAGCAATCTGACCTCATGTCAGTGCTTTCTAAATTTTTTTTTTATTTCGTTGGGGAAAAACGTAACAATTGGTGTCAAGTGTGGGGTTACCAAGAAGAGTGGAAACTACTCCGAAATTAGTCTGGAAAACCCTGAATGCCGGTAACGAGATCTCAAGCTGAGAAAATGGATCAGGCCAGTATGGACTTTTTCAAGAAAGCTTTTGAAGAACTGACTAATAAAATGGATTCCATGGAAAATAAAATGGATATCATGGAAAATAGAATGGAAAATAAAATGGATACCATGGAAAATAGAATGGAAAATAAAATAGATACCATGGAAAATAAAATGGACGACAACAGTAAGACTCTAGAAAATAGTTATAGAGGTAAATTAGATTCTATAGAGAATAAAGTCGAGGATGACCGATAATTGCTCGAAGTTAGAGAATAAGATTGGAAATATTGAAGACCGGTTAGAAAACCTGGAGATTTTGAAAGAGGAAATGGAAGAGGATATACAAGGGAAATTGGAAAAGCATACCGAAAGTGTGTTGAAAATTATGGAAGATCGATTAAACAAAATAAGCAGACAAGTAGATGAGAAGGTCAATAAAGATAGAACTATTCCAGTAAAATACGAAAATAGTGGAGAAGCAGGCCGAGCAAGGGTCAAACCACCAACTTTCGATGGTAAAACCACCTGGTGCACATACCAGAGACAATTTGAAGCTACAGCTAACGCGAATGGATGGAATAATGAGTAAAAAGCGACGGCCTTGATTGTTGCATTGAGAAGCGAGGCCTTAAATATTCTACAGATTATTCCATCCAGTCAGCAAAATGATTACGAGGCGCTGATAAGTAAATTACAGATGAGATACGGCAACGGACATTTACAGCAAGTATATCACGCCCAGATAAAAAGCCGTATTCAGAAAAATTCAGAGACCCTGCAAGAATTTGAAGCTGACATCGCACGGTTGGTAAGGCTGGCGTGTCCGACTGCACCGGACAGTTTCCTAGAACAGCTTGCAGTGCAGACGATCGTGAACGGACTGAGAGATGGTGAGACCCAGCAAACCTTGCGGTTGGCCCGACCTAAGACCCTGGACGATGCTCTAGCCCATGCATTAGAGTTCGAAGCAGCCAAGCAGGCTTCACATAGGGGTCAAATAAAAATCAGGCGTACCATGGATGATTCCGAGGACAGCACCGAAAATATAGAGGGTATAATACGCCGAGTTCTCCAACAACAACAAAATAGAGGACCTAGATGTTGTGTGTGAAGTAGGGCATATTCGCCGCTCTTGTAAGAAGCCTGCTAAGCCAAAACAACAGGAACAGGGAAACTAAAACGGGTTGATGAAAGGGGGCATAAGCCGATCCGCCTAAACAATGCCCCAGAAGTTATCATCCAGACCATCTTGGAGTCCAGCAGTATATATGTCGACGGTAAGATCAATGGGCGGTCGGCTAAAATGTTGGTCGACACAGGTGCAACTCGTACTATTGCAAGACCCGATATAGTGAGAGGCAAGACATTACCGACTATGACAAGATTATGCACCACCACTGGGGAGAGTGTACCAACGCACGGATGGAAGAAGACTAGAATACTAATTGGTGGTACGTCATTCGAGCACGAGATACTAGTGGCAGATATCACGGAGGAAGTCATCCTAGGAATGGATGTGATTAAGGGACAGGGTTTCGAGATGGATATGAGGAACGACATCCTGAGAATTGGAAACCTAGAAATTCCATTCCTAGGAAGGGAGACGCTGCGAGTAGTCTTACTCGCGGAAGATATCACCGTGCCTGGCCTGGCGGAAACCGTGGTGAGCGGGTATTTAGACAAACATCTTCGCAGTGGTCACGTTAGACTCATCGAGCCCAGTCAAAGGAATACTCACCGGGAAAACGTTGGTGAGGAACATACAGGAAGTACCCGTGAGGATACTGAACACGAACATGTATCCAGTAAATCTGAAAAAAGATACTGTAATAGGAGAATGCTGCTCAGTATCCTATGTGACAGGCGGTAGTCAAGACGAACAGAAGAACATTCCCAAGAAGGATAAGGTGTCACCGAGGGTATCACACAAATTGGTCGAAATGCTGCTATCCTCTTGCAACAACTTAGAACCAGAATATATCAAGGAAGCAAGGAAATTAATTACTGAATATAGTGATGTATTTGCCATGGATGATGACCAGCTGGGAAGAACTAATGTCGTAAAGCACCCAATCAATACCGGAAACTCAGGACCTATTCGCCAACATCCGCGAATACTTCCCATTACCAAGAGAGATGAGGCCGAGAGAATCATCAAGGACATGCATGATCAAGGCTTAATAAAGCCCTAGCAGAAGTTGGGACCTCCGGCGGCCATTTCGGCATCAAGAAGACCATAGAAAAGGTTCGAGAGCGCTTCTACTGGGTTAATTGCAAGGAGGACGTCAAGGACTGGTGCAGAAAATGCGGACTGCGTGCTTCGGTGAATGGCCCAAGAGGAAGTCGTAGAGCCCCAATGAAGCAGTTTAACGTTGGTAGCCCAATGGAACGCGTAGCAATAGATATAGCTGGTCCGTTTCCAGAAACTGACGATGGAAACAAGTACATCCTTGTTGCTATGGAATACTTCTCCAAATGGGTGGAGGCTTACGCCATTCCGAATCAAGAAGCCGCAACAGTTGCTGATGTAGTGGTCAAAAAGATGTTCTGCAGATTCGGCATGCCTATGGAGCTTCATTCGGATCAGGGACGAAACTTCGAGTCCAGCTTGTTCCAGACCCTATGCGAGTTGCTAGGGATCAAGAAAACCAGAACAACTGCTCTGTACCTACAGTCAGACGGCATGGTCGAGAGAATGAATAGGATTGTGGGAAAATACTTGGCCAAGGTTGTCTCCGACCACCAGAGAGATTGGAATAGGTGCCTGCATCTATTCACCATGGCCTATAGATCATCCGTGCAGGAATCGACAGGGGCAACCCCAGCATGCATCATGTTCGATCGAGAGATGAGACTCCCTTGTGACCTGGAGTTTGGGTGTACGCCTGGAACGGATATTGCGGGTAAGGATTACGTGAGCAGTCTGAAGGGGAGATTGCACTACATCCACGAGGAGGTCCGGAAAAACCTGCAAATTGCAAGTGATCGCATGAAGACTCGTTACGACATCAAGGCGGCAGAAGGTGGATACGAGGTGGGAAATTTGGTATGGTTATTCAGCCCCCAGAGGAGAAGAGGGCTATCCCCAAAGTTACAGAAAGATTGGAAAGGATCATATAAGGTTGTGAAGAGGATCAACGACGTAGTCTATCGCATCCAAAAATTGCTAAGAGGAAAGAAACGTGTAGTCCATGTGAATCGCCTGGCAAGGTAGCACTACAACTCAGACCCCAGACCCCAGATCAAGAGGAATTGAGCATTAATCAGTTCTTGGCAAATTATGGAGAAACAGAAAAAGCGAGGTTCAGGATCACAACCGAGGAGCAACAAGATCTTTTTGCGGTACCGGTAGACTACTCATTGGCGCACTGTGTAGCTGAAGATCTCAACATGTCCAAAGGGATAGCTCTCCTCTTCAAGAAGAAATTTGGTCGTGTAATAGACCTCATGGGACAACAACCTTCCCTTAGCCGAATCCTGAAGTTGACCGATGGACCTCGTTACCTCTTCTATATGGTAACCAAGGAAAAATCTTATGGAAAGCAAACTTACCAAACCATGTGGAGTACCTTGATGAACCTTAGAGACGAGCTGGCTAGAGTAGGTGTGAACAAGCTTGCAATTCCCAAGCTGGGTTGTGGACTGGATCGTCTGAACTGGAGAGTAGTTCGTAACATTCTGGAAGTAGTTTTCCAGAATACCGATGTCCGAATACGGGTTTGTAGTTTCAACCCGAAAGGCGGTCCCGTAAAGAAAACGGTATCCTGCTATTTCGACAACAAGGGTTCTGCAGAAATGCGAGCGCTTGCAGATTCAGTCATGAAGGAAAAGTTCGGGGACCGAACATTTTTTTTAAGGAGGGAGCAATGTAACAAAACCGAATATGAACCTTTTAATGACTACTACGACAACATAGGAGTTCCGCTTCATGCGCCGACAAAGGGATTAAGAACGCGATAAAGGGACCGCTACGATTGTTCTGGAATGTGAAGTATCTTTTTGGTAACTTCTAGAAAAACAGCGCCGGATATAAATGACTGAAGCCGATTCATGGATTCATTCACGGATAGAACTTGCCGACGAATAAACAGGTGTTCCTAGTGAAATTCTGTAGATAAATTGTGTATATAAATTATTGACAATTGTTAGCTAAGTGTGAATATAAATTAGTTCAAAGAAGGACTTGTATTGTTTTTTTTATTTCGCTTAGGAAAAACGTAACAGTACTTAATGATTAATAAAAATATTTTTTAAACTTGAAATTTATTTAAAATATATACTCCAAAATTAATAATACATTACACATAAATATTTAAATATAAATATTTAAGTAACTTATTTAAGCTTGTCACAAACTTCCCGAATAGCCCTTCACAATCATTAAAACAAATCAATAAATAAGGTGTTCTAAATACGCTTCTTAAGTTGAAAGTTTAAGTGACAAAAACTAAAAAGGAATGCCCTTCAGTCGGAGAGTCAGGGGTGGAATTGCACAACATATGAATATTTATTGTTATTTCATTTAAGGGCGCCACGTGGTTATTTTAAGTAGTCCTTTTCCTTTAGTGATCCATTTGATACCAACCACGAAGCATCAAAAAAATGTAAACTTCGACAACTGAAACGCAAAATATGTCTAATGCTCTCTATTCCAAATTTGATGTGTAAAACAATTACAAAAGAGATCTGTATTGTTCCAATAAACTATGACAAGGAAATCTTTGTTCTGCGGTACCCTCGTATAACGTTATACTCAGTTTCCAATAAAATTGTTCTTACAAATGTTCATTAATTGAAACACAATAAAAAGAGCGATCAAAATACTTGATCGTCAATTAAATAAGGTTGATACAGGATGGAATTTTATCCAACGAAAACTATTATATTTATAAGAGAATTTATCTGACCTCGAGTTAGCTGAGTTATCACCACTCTCTTCTCCAACAAAATGATATTCCCAGACGTCAGGAAACTCTTCTGAATTATTTTAGAAGTGGGTGGATGACTGTCTTCGCCCCCACGGTTTTCAGTGGTTGACGGCCCACAGGTGCTCTGGCAGTGACGTAATCAACGAAAAACGGTGGTAATTTGCAATCAGCACACAAATACAATGAAAATCGCAAGCCGAGAGAAGTACTGACCATCAAATACTATAAGTTATAGTAATGGGTAAAAGCCTTCTGCAATAAATAAACAAGAAACCTCAGAAAAAAGAAACAAAAAAAAGGCAAACGTTCTAAAGTACTTACAGGATGTTGGGCAGGCTAATTGTAATTGTTTGATTGTAAAAATCCGACAAAGTCGTATTGTCTTGTACTCTAGGTAAGGTAAAACGAAAGGTACGAGCACAATTCAATATTTGAAACAAAACTTTTCCAACTTTATCTCCGTATAAAACGTTCAATATCTTCGCTGGAAAAGCCAAACAATAAATGAAATACGTGCGTATCAAATCTCACATCTGTCGATCTATCGATAATCTTCAGCGCATTAATATTACCAAAAAAATCATCGCGATCGTACTTGCGGTCTTCGAATATCACTGGAACCATTGGCGGAGGCATTTTTAGTTTCAATCAGGCCAAATAAAAAAAAAAAATCCTGGCACGGGAATTCAAAACCGTGACAAGCTAAATATAAGTAACTAATAAAACTATAAAATAATGGGCATTTCTTAATAATTATAAATTTTTAGTACATAATTAATTTCATACCCAAAGTTACTGATAACCGTAAGTCATGCTTGACGTTGCATTAGCCCATATATAACTGTAGGCGGCGCACTCTTAGCGGTCTATCGCAAAAACCGTTGATCGTATGAAAAAAAAGTTTGAACAAAATTTGTAGAGAATTTTACACTCTACAACTTTTATAATAATAATGCAAATCTCCTTTAATCAATAGAAAGAGAGATCACGAAAAACCGATTTTTATGAGCTTTGACCTTAAATATCTCAAGATGCGGAAACGAAAGCACACTTGATTTTTGAGACAATATTGAGAATGACAAAGTAAAGGTTCATACCATTTTTCAGCTTATTATCTTTCATTCCGAGGCGAAATCCCATATATGACTGGAGTCTTTCAATTATTTGTTTCAGCCTCATTTCCAAGTCACAACTCGATCCGATGGATATTCAAGGAGTTATTGAGGAAACCAAATTTCAGATTCTCATACCTCCTGAATAGTTCGACGGATTTAGATCAGTAACGAACGTAAGCGAGATATTTGGACAATTAACCTATTCTGAAAATATGAAAACTCTAGCTCATATCCGTCCGAAGACAGAGAGTATACGGCCAGCTTGACATAGTCAATTTTGACCACGGATTCTTCATCAGGGAATCGAACCCAATCGATTGAGACCACTTTTGTCTAATTATTCGAAAATTACATTTAGGTAAAACGATAGCACGCTGTTTTACTAGAAAAGTTTAGAAAGCACTGAAGCTACTTGAGAGTAAAGATTCAAACTATAACAAATCTATAAACACTCTGTTCAGATTAATGAGAGTCTTTTCCCTTATTCTGAAACAATGTGATATAAAAACAAACGTATACCTATATCTCAAATCAAAAATAACTTTTCATGGTTTTTCCTTAATTTTGTTCGAAGCTTGAATTCTCTTCTCCTAAAAACCTACGTCGGTGCTTTTCTAAATTTTGACAACGTATATTATTTCACCGCTATGGAAAATTTCGATTTCTTGTTCCCTAACTGACACTAATGAGTAAGTCCGAACCATGGCAATCGAATACGTATCTGTGATAGCATAGAACAAAGATACTTACTTCTAAGATGTCTAAAATACTGGTGTGTGCACTTGTCAAATTTTGAATCGAAACGTCATTTTACTTTTTGGGACATGGCGACTGTTTAGTTTTATACTCACATGGGGGAGCCACAAGGCAATTCATTCATAAATTCACATCGCAAACGCTTGACATTTGTTGAAATTTTAAGTCAATTTAACCTCAAAAATGAAAGAAATGAAACAGACAAATATTTCATGGATTTCACCGATTAACTGGCTTTTAAATAAATATTCTTGTGATGCGAGTTCTGATCACGTAATGCTTTCAATTAGTATGATTTATCCATTTTTTTTTCTAATACATTGAAGTATGATTTTTTTCACTAATACATGGTCTCTTGCTCAAACAAAATGTTTTCAGTATTATTCTATAAGGATTTTACAAGCCTGATTTATGATTAGTTGATGCTCATTTATGTATGTTTTATTAATTTCTGATCTGATCATTTTGGATAAGCAGGAAAAAGTTTGTAATATCAGTAGGAATGTTTTCTATTGGACTTGGGAAGGAATGATATGGGAGGTCCGGTTGAAAGTAGTTACTACAGGATGGCATGGGTGATTTGGGAGCTCTCTTTCTGTAATGATGAAAAATTATGTATTCTCATTCTCAAAAACTTTTGATTCAACATGTAGAGTAAATAATTTCAATATATATATATATATAATATTCTTTTGAAATTTTGGCTCACAATATTTGGTTAGCAACAATAAAGCCTGTAGAGCAGGGGTTAGTGACGGGGTGCCATACAATTCGGCGTATGACATAAAAGCCTACGGAAAAAAAAACCAGTAAAAAACCTGGCCCCCGCCTAAGTGTGAAAGTACAAAAATCAGCTGAAATATAATTGAGGGACTTCTTTCTTCAAGAGTGGTCTTCTATTGATGGACACAGAGGCTTCTTCAAGTTGTCCACATCGAATCTGGAAATAAAAAGACTAAAGCAGAAAAAAGAAGTGATTTGATCAATTATATCTATGAAAATAAGTGTTTGAAATGCGTATATTTTTTGAGGATTCTTGAAACGCAAGCATAATATTTAGTTGTTACTTGATATAGAACAATTTCACTTGAGTCATTAAAAAATCATTTCTACTCACCTTTGGCACACTGAAAGTTTGTAAATGTTCATCCGCAGCCCTAGACTGTCTACATAAAATACATAAACACATTATAAAAAATGGATAACTTTTCACACACTTTTATACAAAAATTCCGAATAACGCAATAAATAATTAATTTTAATCAGAAACTGACATTCGAATAAATTTGAGTGGCGCTACCTAGCGGAGAGAAAATGAAAGAATCCCCATGTCGCCAAACCTGTAAATCAAAATCGTAGGAGTGTACACCCCAGTATTTTAGACATCTTACTTACTTCTGAAGCACTTTTTGTGATTTCTCTTTTCTCTTAAGTAAATGAAAAATAATAATATCTTCAGATGAAAAGAAGCTAAGACAATGCGCAAATTTTTGTTTGAATACGATATCTTATGAAGTACAAGGAATTGAAAAAATTTTTTTGGTATTTTTCAGAAATTTTCTAGGGTGTCGATTTATGCGAAATAATTTTGCAAACCTATTTGTTTCAACCTAATTCAAATAACTTTCAATTTACAACTCGATGGATATTCTAGGTGTTATAGAGAAACCAAATTTCAGATGCTCATAACTCTTAAATCATTCTACGGATTTGGCTCGATAACGAACTTATTGGAGATAATCATTCCTCCGACCTTCCCTGAAATTTTAGCTCGCTAAATCACTCTTTCAGGACGTAATCGTGCCCACGGACGTACGGACGGACAGAATCAGTTTTGACCATGGCTTATTCTTCAGTGAGTTCATACGAAACGATTGATACCACTTTTACCCAAATATTCGAAAAATACAGGCCAATCTATAAGCAGTCTGTTCAGGTGAACAAGAGTGCCAAAAAATGCGCAAAAACTATACGGGGTAAAGGCAGAGAATCAATTCTTTTTGAAGTATTCGATAATTTATCGAAACTCAGATTATAGATTTGGAAACTAATTTTCATCTGGAATATCTTAAAGTGAATCGATACCTAGTTTTCACCTTCATCCCTTCCAGCATCAAGGAATACATTTTGCAGAATCCCAGTGTATGAATCAGAATATGAAAGTCTGCCAATGAATTACTCATTTCACGAGACATATTTATTATTCATAAACGTTACAATTTTCCTGTGGTAGAAGGTCATGAATTTATGATTTACTGTGAAATTTATTCTTGAATTCGGGATGTTTTTGGGTTAAAATAATTTTTTTCGTTAATTTTTGACATATTCCAACGATGTAGCTATCACGATCATTGTTGAGATGAATTAGTTACTTGAATATTAAAAGAAAACAATTATTTTTGTCTAATTTTCACTTTATTAATACTATTACACGACCGGTTTCAGTTGTTAAACCATCTTCTGGTGTTACGTACAGACTGAAATATTTCGTGGGTTTAAATCTATGGGATGTTCAAAAGTGGTGAATGGTTTATTTCTATTTGGGTGTTAATTGGGGACACATTGGGAATATTGAACAGATTTGTTATTTCCATCGCTTCCAGCAAATTTAATTTCAGGCCTTTTTCGCATTTGTGAAGGATTTTAAAATTTACGATATCCATATGATGCTCTTCAGTCACGATATGATCATAAACTGTGGACTGTTTACCTGATTTCAGATGTTCTTTTAATCTGGTCTCAAAATTCCTGCCGGTTTGACCTACATATGCAGCGTTGCAATTTTTACAACACCTGAAATTAGACAAAAATAATTGTTTTCTTTTAATATTCAAGATGGATTTTCACAAAATAAATGAGTCATCAATTCATTCAATTAGTTACTTACTCAATCACAGAGTAATCACTACAATGGTTTATTATACGCTTATGAATAACTGATCAGAATTTTGAGCTAAAATTGTCGATATTCGAGGCAATAATCTGTATCCCTAAAATATTTCCCGACTTAACTGCTTTCAGTTTGACTATGTGACTACTGCTTATTTATTTCAAATGGCAGACCCAGGATAATATCGCATTGTAAGATATGTATTTAAAAGGAATGAAAAACCTACAGGTTGTAACTTATTACCATCAATTCGAGTTGTCCAAGTTCATAAGCTTTTCTCATAAACACTCCATATATTCAGATGTGAACAGTGTTATAATTCTACGTATAAGTGAATCAAAAGTGAAAGAAAAACGTCAGCTCCCGTTTGCACTAACTCTTTCATTAATCTCAATCACTCATGAAACATTGGTTCGAAATTATCATCGAATAGCATATTTCGGGTATGCAACTTGAATGGTAAGGCTTCCTGCATACTAAGCAGCCTTGCTGCGGCAGCCAGAATATTTGTACAGCCAGTTATAGGAGCCAGACAACACTAGACTAGATCCTTCCCTCGAATTTCTCTGTATCGAAAGTCATCTTAGCAAAGTTCGTGACTGCGCGGAGACTGCGCGCAGCCACATACATTTGCATATAAACGTTCTCACCCGTTCTGGCTATGCGCAGCAAGCCAGCTGCCATGCACGCAATTCAGTGGTTTACTGGCTATCGCAGCCTGGCTGCGGAAGCCAACAAGCCTAATAGGCCATCTTCGTAAGTCATCCTTTATACTTGAGGTATGAAAAAAAATTCATGACGTCACAATTTTGTTAAGATAAGATTATGAAAAAAAAAGTTATTTGCTCAAAAATCGCCAGAAAATGACTAAGACTTATAGCATTGGGATGTAAATCTTGGATCCTCATGCCTAAATCCAATTTTTCAACTGATTTTACCTTGTGATCCTACAGCAGATAAGGAAACCATGGGAAAGTATATAATGCACTGACTTATCTCTCCAGAAATGATCATAGACTTCCAAACGTTGAACCAATCTCTTAAAAAATTATAAAACTTTTCTTGGAACTGAAATACAAATTATTCAAACAACAATATTCACTTCAATAGAAGATTATTACATCTAAAGGCTCCTCCTTCAAAATTTTCGATTTTTTTGAAACAATTGAAGATTTATCTCTATCAGAACTACTATGCACCGATTCCAAGTGCATGCTCGACTTCCTTGTGGACTCACAAAAAACACTACTGTCGGTGCTTTTTACTTTATAGGGAGTATCCGAAACTTAAACAGAAATTATAACTAGAAAGCTCGAATAACAAACAAAAAAAGAATACTCACAATTGGCGAATGAATTGGTTCTAAAAAATCGAGGTTTATAAAGAAACCATTTGAATACTAATGGATCAACGCATATCCTTATTTCCTGTATGTTATAAGTGACAATAGTAGGATGAACCTGATTGTCAGGGTTGATTGGATATTGAATTGTTGCAGAAAAAAGAGAAGTTACTTTTGAAGAACTGCAAAAAATTATAAGCACACAATAAAAAAACAAATTTAAAGGGAAAAGACGTTTTTTTGTCTGTTCCAATTAATTATTTAAATAATTGCGACATATGTTTCGACCTAAATCAGATCATCTTCAGGCATTAAAAAGAAGAGAAGAGAATATAAAAAGTTCACAAAAGAAGCAGAAAGTGTATATTTACAACATTTTAAAGAGAACAAACAATTTTATTTCAAAATGTAAACAAAAGAAAGAAACGAAAATCAAATAAGTTCAAAACGAGAAACTTTTCGGAAAATAAAAAGGAATAATTATTTATCAATTATTAAGAGCTTACCTCAATCAAAGGAAAACAGTTGAGAGCAGAATTGGACAATTCAAAAACGACCTCACTGGGGGGGAACTTATAGGAGTACCAATATGGCGGCATAATCGGGGTCGAATATAAGTACACTTACCGCCATTTCATCTTTAGAGAAGGACAAGTATTAAAAAATTACGGTTTATTGACCTCTGAATAAAGTTATTTTATTATTATAGTGCCTTATACTAACACTCTCATTTTGCTTCTTTTTCGTCAAATAGATCATTCTCACATTTAAATACTTACAAATAATACTTTTTAATAATAAATATCTCTGATTATCGGGATTGTTTGAAACCATGCGAAAAAAATCTAAGAATACATTTGTGTTGATGAATTCTTTCAATATTCTGTTGCTCAAAATATCAAGTGAGATATTCAAGCCCGTAAAGGAAATATAATTTTTTAACTATGAAATGTTATTCCGGTGTTTTTCTTTCTATCTCGCTCGTCTCTGCTAGGACAAGTGCGTACAGCACATGAAATCATTCAAGTATCGAAGTTTATGCGGGAGGAATCGCGATTATAATAGGAACCAGCGCGCAAAAATACAATATAATTCCAAGTCGATAAAAAATTACAGACATGCCAAAATCAGAGAAGTCGCGTACTAATATGGCGGAAGTGATCTCATTTTATTTCGATCATGTCATTTCTCTATTATTCTATTTGGTTGTTCAGAGCTTAAACAAATCTGACATTTTGTAAAGGGAAGTGAGGAGTGAGATGGCGGCTTTGTCTATATCGGAAACTGGGAATTGAAGGGAAAACGAAAAAAAGAATAAAGGAACTGGTCAAAGCACAGAACAAGGAGATGGCAGCAAAAATACGAAAACAATGACGGTCACAGTAGTGGGAAACAGTTAACCTGTAGAAGGTGTGGAGCAACCACCAAATCGGGAAAATCTTGTGGGGCATTCAATATTTTTGTCGGGGTGTTTTGTTCGGACCTTGAAATGACAATGTTTTCTAGAGTATCGCAAATGGAAGCATTGGAAGAAGAGAACAAAATTTTGTGGGTGTTCTTCTTAATGGCTCGAAAATGTTCCTGAGTTCTAACATTGATGCTTCTGAAAGTTCTACTTATGTAAAAATCACCACAAGAGAAATCGAGTCTATATATACTTCCATTTTCTTCGTAGGAAATAAAGAATATTTGCTCCTCGATAAATGGAATCTTAATGTTCTTCCCACACTAAAAGAAGCATGGATGTCATATCGACAGAAAAACTTATTAAGGGTATCCGAAACGACCGGAATGTTGCGGCCATCTCCTTGTTCTGTGCTTTGATCAGCTCCTTTATTCTTCTTTTTCATTGTCCCTTTGATTTCCAGTTTCCGATATAGATGTAGCCCTCATCTCAGTCCTCACTTTCCTCTACAAAATGTCAGATTTGTTTTAGCTTGTCACTCCAAACTGTCTTCCATTGATTGAGGTAGCTCATAAAATTGATAAATAATTATTCCTTTTTATTTTCTGAAAAGTTTTTCGCTTTCAAAATTATTTCATTTCGTTTTTTCTCCTTTTGTTAACAGTGTGAAATAATTTTATTTTATCTTCTTTATGTTGTTAACATACACATTTTGCTTCTTTCGTGAACTTTTTATATTCTCTTATTATTTGTCCTTTCTTCTTTTAAGCGCCTGAAGATGACTTGATTTAGGTGGAAACATATGTCGCAACTTCTTTAAATATTAATTTGGGGCAGACAAAAAAAGCGTCTTTTCTCTTTCAAGATCCATAGCCCCAACATGAAAGTGGACCAATATATTAAAGAAACAAATTGACAAAATTTCGTCTCACCTGTGATCTGTTGTTGGGCTGTGTTTGGGTTCTGGTCCAGAAATGAACAAAATCTGTTGAATATTTTTGTTTGTATATGGTTTAGTGTTCGATTTGCCAGAAGAGTTAGTTGAGGAGTTCTCATATTCAAATGTTTCGAAAATGAAAGCCTTAACACTATGTAAACTCATATCTAAGGAGACGGTGGTATGAGTTGAAACTTTTTTGAATCTTATTTCCTCAATGTATAATTCCAAATAAGGTAAAGCTGAAAAAAGACTAATTAATTACTAATTAGATTTCGCATTGGAAATTCAAACCTGGATAACTACATGCATCCATTAGAATGGAAGAATTCTGTAAATCAGCATTTTCGCCATCCAATTGGAATAAAGTCATGAGCAACTCATAAATGAGCAATATTTTAGCTTTGGTTCCATTCATGGTTAAATTTTCTATAAAACAAGAGCGTAAAAAACTACTCACTATTGGCCATTAGTAGTAACAAAAAATATAAATATTAATCAATAATTATATAAAAAAAAAGTGGTTCAATCAAGTATCAGTGATATTCCTTTTATTTGAAGCTAAATATACATGTTGCAATAAAAACTTCTATTCTATCTTCATCTTGTAGAAGTATAGAATAATGCTTGAGGAACAATAGTTATTATATTTCGAACTGAACGAAAAGCATGGAGTATAGGTGAAATATTATTTAATTTAGTTTTGGTCTATCTAGAAAAATTTGATCAGTTCTAAATCGTTTGAGAATAGGTCATAGTAGTAGCAATAGCATGCTATTCAAATGGAATTCAGTTGCAAGCTGAGAATGTGGAAAAGGAGAGGAAACATACCTCACCTCATCTATTATTTTTCCATGTAAAAATTTGTGGTTTTAGGGCTATTCATAATGTTAATATTCAAATGGATTATTTGATGATTCATTTTTAATTCGAATATTTTTTCTGCTTCAGATCTTAGAAGGCATGAAGTGAGGTCAGATGAGTTTAGCACTCTTGTTAAACTACTTTCAAGGGTCACATAATAACAATAAAGGACTTTATTCCTTCGATATAAGGCCATACATAAAACTAAGTCTGAAATGAAGGGAGAAAAGCGTGAATCTAACCTTAGAATCATACCAGAGTTACTATAAAAGAAATCATATAATATAATATACATTTCTTTCTCTGAATCTAAAAAACCTCTAAATGTACCTGTACATATTTACTCGTTCATTACTGCCGATTGTTTATTATATTGCTTCCTAAAAAGTGAGATCTTAAAGCGGTAACCGTTGGTTATAGTTCTGATCTTCACGGGGAAATTGTTAGCAGCTTGCGCCACCCAATAGGAGAACGAACGCCTAAATATCTCGGTAGAGAAAACAGGTGGCGTCAAGTTGCCCTTAAATCGAATGTTCATATTATGAAGAGTTCGAAAGCTGTTGTATTCTATTTTTATCAATGGCACTCAAGCAGACATTGTAGGCCACTTCCGTATAATTCAGATACGAGAGGACTACTGAGTCACAAACCAATCTTCTCAATTTTGTGTTCAAAAATTCCCGATTGTGATAGACGAACACAACATCCGATACGCTTTCTGTAAGCAGGCAGAAACATAATCAGTAAATCTTAAATCATGATCCATCCAAACTCCTGAACTCTTGACCCTCGGTGATAAGCCAACAATCTCTCCACCCATCATAAAGGCCTACATAATGGTAAAATTCATAAAAAGTTCTGTCCGGCTTCAATACGAGGACTTCCGGGCGTAACTCAACATCAAGCGGTTACTGGCCGATATGCTAGGTTATACCAGATCAAGCAAAAATAAAAAAAATTCTATGTCATTTGGTTAAGTGGTAATAGGAATATTTTTGTAGTCACGAACTTTCCAAATTTGCAGTGATTTTTTTTAAACGAAGGTTTAACGCTGCCCTTCATATTATTCAACTCTTTTGTGAGTTGCATCCACAGTTCTCCAACCTTTACTGATTCACCTCACCCTTCTTCCATAGTTAAAGTACAGCTTCACAGAATATAACTGAAATTTTTTCACTACTTTCTTTAACGGTCATTTCTCGTGAGTTTGGCGGTTATGTATTTGCTTTTATTTGCTTATTCCACAGACAAATCTATATAATTTGTCTATGGTTGAATCGAGAAAACAGACATTTGAACTTTCCAGTGGTGGCTTGGCCCAACTTGAAACCTTCGATCGTTTATAATTTTGAAACGGATCATAATTAGAAAAAAAGTGTCATAGGAATAAAGTGTTTCTTTTCGCTCCATAAACCAGTTGTTAATATTAACACAGTGGTCAGAGACTAACTCTGTATATATAAGAACCATTAAGCGTGCTTCTCTAGACTATATCAATCATCTTATCATTAATATCATACAGTACAGTAGTAAATTATCCAGATAATTTCGATGGTTAAATATGTTTTACAAGTTGCCTAAATTTAATGTTTGACATTTTAAGGAAGCGCCATCTGTAGATAATCAGTAGTTTCTAGAAAAATTTAGGTGGATTTTTGTAAAAAATTTAGTAGATATACTTTCTGTCAATCTGCTCACGCTAACGGATTACCTACCTGATTCTATGGTAAGTTCGAAATGAGTAACATCGGGATCAGTCCAGTACTGCGGCTTCAAAATTTGTCGGGTCATGAAAGACGCGTTGAAGGGTAATAAAATTGTTGTCTGACTACTGGAACTCACTAGACGACTTGTTAATCCCAAAACCTTGAGCTCAAACTTCTGAAAACAGGCATCAAACAAGCCTCTGGGAGGATCTGGCAATTGACATGTAGTGTACACTAAACGATTTATGTAGAATGGAGAAATAAATAACAAATCCAAGCATTGAACCTCTAAAACTAATTTAACATTCTCATTTTCTCTCGTGGAGGCTTGTGGAATAGGTTGTTGGGCATGAGATATTTTCTGAAAAAAGAAAAAATACTAAGCACAAGACAAGATAATGCAGTGATGTCTATTACTTTATGCTTTCGATAGAGTTTTCCTTTTTTTGGAACGAAATATGGATGATCCGCAGTCTCTAATTCGATAACTGGAGCGAAAAACGTAACTTTAATGGAAGCAAGCGGTATGAACTCATTGAGTGCGTCGAAATCCTCTTCAGAAGGTGGTAATAAATCTTGATAGTCTGGATCCGGTGCGGGTATATAATAAGGAACATATTCGTAATTAATGGCTGCCATAATCATGCTTGAAATCCTGTGATGAAAACCAGAGCAAATTCTCAGTTTCAAGGGTGCAATGAAAACTCTTGTATAATCTCTCTCTGGTAAATTACTGAAAAAACATAAAATAAATATAAATATTTCATAAAAAAAATTAAATTATATCACCTATACTCTAGGTTAGTGCTCATTTCATTCAGTTTCTCAGGGGTTACATCATTGGGTATTGCCATTTCATGAATATAATCGACAGCAAATGCTGGAGTCCTTTCAAGTAGCACCGATTCAGTCGAATTTATCAAATGATAGTCCCAGCAGTTATTGTAATACTTTTTTGCTCCCTTATTTTCCAAAGCATCCGCATCAAAAAGTGAATTGAATTTATAATAAGAGGATTGACTACCTACGGAACAACTTATTTCAATTTACGATAGAAAAGTCAGCAATATTCAAATATATCTAACTCTAGTGTGTTCAAGGAAAAATATGGTACACGTTTTTCTAACCAAGCTTTCGCGATACTTTACGGCTTCTTCAGGGTGTTTAAAATAAAGAGATCCCAAAATATTAACAAACTGGCGTGAATTAAAATCATCTCAAAAATGACCGAAATGAGAAATATCACTCAGTATATAAGATAAAAAAATTCAAATGGGAAATTGGAACCACCAAAAAAACACTGAGTGATGATATGTATTTAATTTGAATGGCACAATTTTTTTATGATTTTTATATGTTGAAAGCCAAATATTACAATTCATTCATGTCCACTTGATGAAAACATATACTCCTGATGGAAAAAAAATACTTCAGTGCGCTAAAATAAATGGATTTTAAGGATTTCTTGAGTTATTGCGCGATTGTTCTAGTAGAAAAACGTGCTATCGTTTTGCCCAAATGAATGATGAAGAATACATGGTCAAAATTGAGTATGGCCGTCCGACCGTATTCTCTCTATCATACAGAGGAGATGAGCAAGAGTTTGCATATTTTCGGAATAGGTTTACTGTCGAAATATCTTAGCCAATATCGTTATTGGGCCGAATCCGTCCAATAATTCAAGATTTATGAGCGTCAGAAATTTGGATTCCTCTATAACTCCTAGAATATCCATCGAATAAGGTGGACGCTTGGAAAATATGTGACTTTGGTTGAAGCAAATAGCCTCGCAAAATTTCGCAGAAATCTATAAGCTAGAAAATTTTCACAAAATTTACTAAATAATTTTTTTAATAAACTGTGCAAAAAAATTAACGCACATTCATAAAATGTCAAATTTAATGAAAGTTAACTCTACATTGACTTTATAACTTATTTTTTATGTTCTCTCGGGAAGGTTTTCAACGAAACAAGACACATTAAATGGAAGAAATATTCAGTATTTCATTGAATCTCATGTGAAAGAAGAGAATTAAACAATTTTCAAAATACTGGAATGCTAATAAGTGATTTAATATTTGGTATTTCCACCCCTTACGTTAATTACAGCTCGGCAACGACGGTTCGTACTCAAAATGAGTGATATTAATATGTTCACATCTAATCCTTTTCAGATTTCTCTGAGTTGGATTCCTAAGTCATTAAGAGTAGCTGGATGATTTTCTGAACTTCTCAGCCTTCTATTGAGGTTGTCCCAAACCTGCTCAATCGGATTGACATCTGGACTTCTTGCTGGCCATTCAATTCGAGAGACTTCAACCTCTTTAAGGTACTCCTGAACGATGCGGTCTGGCATTATCGTTCACAAAAATTAAATTTTCACCATGTATGGGGAAAATGGTCCATTATCACCGACCACTAGGTCTATGCAAGCAGTTAAAGATATTTCACCCCATACCATAATCGATCCTCCCCCGAAACCAGTAGTATTCAGGAAATTGCACTAAGCATATCTTTCATGTGGACGTCTGTATACAAGGGAACGTCGATCACAATGGAGGCGAGAGGTTGCAAACCGTTGCCTCAACGAAGAAACGTTCTTGAATGTCAGTTGTTACCCGTGGTCTACCCTGTCCTGGTCTTTGGAAATTCATACCTGTCTCCCTGAATCGCTGCAACATTCTGGACACCCTTGTATGGGAAACTCCAAACCTTTCTGCAATTCTTGTGTATGTCCACCCTTCTTCTCGCAAAACTACCGCTTGGGCACATTCCTCAAAAAGGTCAAATTGCGTGTTTCGCGTTGCATAGCGATGGAGTGTAGAAAATCAAACGAAAGAAAAACTACTGATCACTAGAATTCATCGAGAACACTGATTTCAGAATGGATACAATACATTCAAAATCTGATAATCTCATCTTTTTTATTCCTGCTGGGAAAAAACATCATTATTGAAGAAAAACATTGAAAGTGGATAACATATGCATGCATTATTCTGATAAAAATAATTATCATTGAGAACACCTACAGTTGTAGAATAAATTTGAGATTTCCATAATATGCGTTAATTTTTTTGCGCAGTGTACGTTATACCTTCATCTATTATTGCCAAATTAATTAATTAATCAATTAATAATTGAATATATTAATAATTAAATATACGAGTTCTATCATCAACAATTTCTCGTCAGTAATTTTATACCTCATAAGATATCGGACGTATTCAAACAAAAACTTGCATATATGGACGTTATTGATATCTCACATATTCTCAAATTCCATTGTCGTAGTTTCTTTCTACCTGATTATATTGTTACGTTTTTCAGTCAATATTCCAAAAATGACAAGTCATATTTTTAATAACTAATTTATTTATACCACTCAAAGGAATAACTTATATACGGAGAATTTATATTCATATTTGGCAACGTTCTTCAAACTCTGTCTCGTCTACCAGGACAGGCTAGTTAAATACCCTAATGGATCACTCGGGAAGTTTCCATATTGTTTCAAGTGTTTCTTGCATTTTCCATACACCGTCTTTCATCCTGCCATGTGACAGTTATAGCTTTATTGGTCATCATTTGGAACTCAGTTCCTAGCGCAAGTTGTGAATGTGGAGAAGCAGAAAAAACAATACCTCATCTTATAAATTGTCCCATATTAAATTTCAAGATGGTTTTAGGGCTATTCATGATGTTTCCGACTCTTTCTTGGAATGGGTTATAAATTTCAAACGAATAGGATACGTATTTTTGTTATTCAGTTATTTTTTTCTGCTTTTGTCTTTTTATTTCCAGATCCGATAAGAGCAACTTGAAGAAGTCTTGTTACATTTCATTTTACATCCTAGGTGCAGATTATTTTGATCACTGTTAGTATATTTCAATTTCTTATTTTCATCAAATGAGTGGTCATATTAATTAAGTGCCCCTGTATATAAATATAACATCGCGGATTAATTCGGACAGTCTGGGGTCCGGGAGAAATAAGATGTGTTGTTGAGTTTTTTTTTCATCGCGCTTATCTGGCTGCGCGGGTGATAAAGACCGGGGAATTATTAATTGTCGACAGAGAGAAAGTGACGTAGTGAATTGAAAATTCGGATCTCCACGATGAGAATTGCCTTTTTTATGTTACATTTTGGTATTAATTGGGAAGTTATTGGGTAATAACTATATTGGAAGTAACCCTTGTTCTAAGGATTTGAGGAATTCACATCTTCGTGTTTCAAATATTGAAACTTCTATAATATTGGATCTATTGGAGTGAGACTATTGACAGTTCATTTTACCATCACCTTGACTGGAAACCCTCCCTAGAACAACCTAAGGGTAGGAACTACATCACTACGAGTGCCTTCGAGCCTGAAGTTGGTTTGGACATTTTTCCTGTGATCAGCCTGAACGGAATTTACACATCTGCCAGGAAGAAAGGCCGCCATTGGGATATTTTGCGGCAGTCGTCGGACTCTGGAAATTCTACGCCGGTGAAAACAAGGTCGTACACAACTTATTTTGATTCTTTGAAATAATTAATATCTCAAGACTGTTAATTCAGAGCAACATTAATTCATATGATTTTTATTTGACTCTGAGATCAGTTCAGGTTTCGAATGCCTTTTTGTTGAATTATGCTATAATAATCTTTTGTATCTTATGAATTGGGTTGAGAACTTTGAATATTATTTAGTTGTTGGAACAAGAGCATATGCAGTGAATTTGGATCATTTATGAATTGGAAATTTATTCTGTATTGTTGTTCTTTTGCTGACGTTACTATTTTATTCATTGCTGATTTTATATTGTTGCTGAATTATATTTGGGATATTGGATTGTGGTATTCTTTCACACTGTTTAATTGACTTGGTACTTCATGATAAATAAATGTATATACGGGGGTCAGCCGGTTTTTATTGTAACCTTATCAGCCCTTTAGACTCTGACTTTCGTAATTTGGTCTGAGTTCAATCTAGTGAATTTAATGTGATTTATAAATTACGTGGCGCCCACTTATTTTCTTTTGTCATTAATTAATTATTGAAATTAACTTTACTATTTAATTTTTTTCTTTTCGAACCACCCCACGCCGCTGAGTTGCCGGCACACTTAAATCACTTTTGTGGCTTTCAAAACTGAACGTTACAGTCTCTGTCTCCATCAATAGAAGACCACCCTTGAAGAAAGAAGCCCCTAAAATATATTACAGCTTATTTTTGTACTTTCACACTTAGGCGGGAGCCAGGTTTTTTACTGGGGTTTTTTCCCTAGGCTTTTATGCCATACGCCGAATTGTATGACACCCCTGTCACTAAACCCTGATCTATATGCTTTATTGTTTGCTAACTAAATATTGTCAGCCAAAAGTTCAAAAGAATATATATATATATATATTTGGACGGCAGCATCATTCCTGATGTAATTTATTGCTGTTTCAGTCCCTTTGGCGGTGCGCGCCAGCGAGCCCCTATCGCTTCTTCAATCCCTGTGTCGGCGAGCGCAATCCAGGTCCGTATTCGGTATCGCTACATTGCACCCTCCTTAAAACGTTCGCCCCGCAAAACCTTGCCTTTATGTTGGTCGAAATAGCAGGAAACCGTTCTCTCCATAGGAATGCCTTCAGTGTTGAAATTCCAAACCAGTATTCGCACTTCGGTATTCAGGAAAACTACTTCCAGCATGTAACGCACTACTTTCCACTTCAGACGATCCAGACTGAAGAATTAGATTTCTTTTCTAATATGAAACGCAAAAAAAAAACAACTACCAACTAACTTTGAACGTCAATATATTCTTCTTTTACACAGAACTATCATAAAATTCACCATGATGTTCTATGAAATGGTAAAAGCCTGCCTTTCTATAAGTTCAATACAGTGTTGTCAGCTCGATGATTACGAATCAACAAAAATATAGTACTCAAAATCTCAAATGTCAAAATATATTTCGAAATGACATTTATATTCGTTCGACCTTCGAAAACCGCAATAAATATGACAATCAGAACGGCTGACATAGATTTTTTTATTCTCTATGTTTTCAAAAGTGTTACGGAATTAATATTCTCACACATTGTGAGAGAATGAAATTCAGTCGAAATGCTTAAAAAACAAGGATTATACTCAAGCTCGAGTTGGTTATTGGTGGTAATCTATAAAGGGCGAAAACCAAGTACCAAACTCAACAACAACCGCAGTCATAACTGGTTATTTACTTGAAATCGATAAAAGTGTTGTAGAATGAATATTACATAGCGAGTGATGGAATACTGACATTCCATGGACAAATTCGATGTTGGAAGAGCTGTATTCTGTGGCAGTCGTGGAGAAACAATTTTCCACTCATTATATCATGTAGGCTAGGAAGTATTCTATATGATTCAATGTTAAGTAGCAGCTTGAAAATGAATTTCTTGTATTGTTGTAGGGTACATTCTTTTCCCAATTTATGCGCTATCTTGTTATAATATCGAATGCACCTATATGCAGGTCCATTTTCGGTGAGGCTAAGTCTGTGCTGCGGGAATTTTATTGCTGTTGTTATTGTTTAGTATTACTTGGTGTTTTCTCTTCAAAGTAATGCATATTTTTTAAAGTGAAAATCAAGCATTCCTGAATATGTATAGATCTTGAATATCATCGGAACGACAGAATTGAGCTTGTAGTTGGAGCGTACGTTGGGGTCATCCTTCTTATATGTGGGAGTAACTAGCGAAACTTTTAAATCATCTAAAAATATGTCCTAGTCGATACAGTCTTTCAATATCTTACAGAGAGGATGAAGCACAAGGGGAATCATCTGCTTCGAGATTGTTACAGATAGTCCATAGATGTTTTCAGAGCCCTTGATCTTAATTTTTTCACAGATCTCAAGAATTTCGTCTTCAGTTACCAGATGTAGCTGAATCGAATTTTCTCACCAAGTTGATATGAATAAATTGTAATGTAGGACTTTTAACGTTCCAGGAAAACTATAAAAAAAATTTGTGCCGTTCATACTAAAAACAAATCTTTTCTCAGTGTTTTTTTGCAGTATCCAATTTTCCACTTTTTCTTTATCTCAAATATTTTGTAATATTTCTTTCTCACTTGGCACGAAAATTGAAATTTTTTAATATAGGCCTACAATCTTTTTTTCTCAATGATGGAGAATATGTTTATTAATAAGCTTACCAAATATCAGCGGTAAATTTGCCATATTGTCGAATATTATACGGGAGTTTATAGTTTTGGCATTTTTGCAAAAAAAACCCTGTATCTCAGAAACGAATACCCCATTGGACGTTAAAACCCCCAATCTACATTCAGTTTGAAGTCATCTATCTACACATAGCCGTTATTCCTTACATCACCAGCCACCCTGTATAACACATATTCCTACTGTACAAGAACGAAGTGGAAGAAAATTCTTTAATTGATTTCTAAACAAAAATATTGCTTTTTTTCGAACATATAGTATGGAAAAAAATAAAAAACAAATTAATCACTCACTCCTTATTCCTAGACATACATACCAATTCTCAAGTAAGGTATGGGTTTACACCCTTCAGGACTTTCCATTGCCGAGCAACTACAATAGCCTAATGGACTCAAGAGAATCTCACTTATTCCAAATGTGGAATTAAACCATTTTGGTCCATGAGAGATAGTTTCGGAATATATACCTTGCAGTTCCAGTGCTAACACTGGCATATAACGGAGTTTTTTGTGTTGATAATAGTTTCGCTCTCTGCTGGAGTCTGTCACCTGGAAAAAATGAAGGAACAAATTGAAATCCTTGATAAATTTAGAAATGACATATGCTCAATGAATACCTCTCGTTTTTTAATAAATAAAGAAAAAACGAAAATAAGAAGACTCGATTTATTTCAATACTAATGAAGTTAATTGCAGAAATTACTTCAATATAATACATCAGCCAACAAGTCCTGGGCCTAACTATCAGATGCTGCCACTAACAAAATACCCATAATTAGTTGGGGAAAAAGAAATCCAATATTTTGTCGACACATGGCTTTACTGACCTATATCACTGTTTGTATTTGTCGCATCTGGTCGAACTTTTTTTCATAGAAAAGAAGAATTTATGTTCTATCGAAATATATTTTGTCATTGTTGTGACGAAACGATTTAGTTGTGGGTTAGAGCGTCAAAGATGGAGGTGAACAAAGAAATAATTCAGTACATTTTACAATTTTGCTTTGATAAAGGGGAAGAAATGTAAATAATTTTTGTAGCACCAATACTGTAACAGCTATTCACGTGCAGTTTTGGTTTTGCCAATTCCGTTTTTGCGGTAATTTTGATATGAAAATGCCACCACTCACTGGAAGGCCTGTACTCAAGAATTTTGATGAAATATTGAGATTAATCGAAGTAGACCGGCCTGAGAGCTACTCAGCATCGCCCAGGAGCTGAAGGTGGACTTTAAAACAGTTCTAAACTATTTTCATAAGATCCGCTTCTGAAAGAAGCTTGATTTTTGGATATCGGAAAAAAATTTGATGGATTTCATCTACGGTTCCTTAGCCAAACGGAACAAAATCCATTTCCATATTTGAAGAGGCTAGTTACTGGTGACGAGGCATGGAACACATAATACGAGCGAAAACATTCAGGGCCGAAGGCCGGTAAGGCAGCTCAAACGGTGGCCAAACAAGGATTGACAATCCGGAAAGTTTCGCTGTGTATTTGATGAGATTGGAAAGGGGGCATCACCTTGGAGCTACTGCCCAATGGCCAGACGCTCAATTAGACTTTCCACTACCAGTAATTAGACCGCTTGAAAGCAGCAATTGATCAGAAGAGACCAGAATTAGCATCTAGGAGAAGTGTCGTATTCCATCGGGACAACGCCAAGCCTCACACGTCTTTGATGACCCTTTGATGAAAAGCTTCGGGATCTTGGTTGGGGATTCTTATGCATCCGCCTTATAGTCCAGATCTGGCAACAACCGATTATGATTTATTTGTGTCCATGTCTAACTCTGGGTGGTATAAAATTGTCCTCAAGAGAAGATTCTAAAAATTGGTTATCTCATTTCTTTGCTAATAGGGACAAGACGTTTTGGGAACGAGGCATAATGAAATTACCTACTAAAGGGCAACAAGTAACTGAATAAATGGATGCATATTCGAACATTAACGAATAATTGTAACTATGTTAAATAAAGCCCCAAAACTGAAGTAAAAATAATTTATTTCTTTTACTCAACATATTAATTACTCGTGTCGACCTTCAAGAGATTACTGCCAAAATTTCACGACATTTGGTTAATTATTTATCGAGTTACAGTGGATAAAGTGAAGAAATTTTTGTTTGTAACGATGGTTGCAATATATTTACGAATAAGCATAAATCAATAAAACAATTAAGGGACAATCTTTATTTCTTCGCATTCAAAAAATGACTGACTGCTGACAACACATATGAGTACATATAGATAACATATCGGAGCATGTACAATAGTCATCTATGGACAACCGCAATATATTACACTCCTCCATACTTATTGAATGTTATGAATCTTAAAAATTCTTCATACTATCACTAAATTTCTTGATATACATTTCTAAAGTATACTTAGTGAACACATAATATTTACATTCATCATATTATATATACAACAATATAGTATATTCAGAATGGCAATATTATTAAAAAATTCAAACAATTATTTTTCATAATTCAGGTGGTCTCATAATGCCTAACTAATTGAGCAGTAGAACTGCCAGCATGAGGATGATTCTGATTTTGTAGTGTTATCAATTCATCAATTTTATTTTCATCATTGTTCTTGTTTCAAGAACTAACAGGCGATCTTGTAGAAAGCTTCTGTTCATACATGTATATTTGCATTTGCATTAGTTAGAGATTATATTAGGTGGTGTTGGAAGCAAATAATAGTATATTCTAATACAAGTTGCAGAATGGGCACCTATTCCAACACGAATGCGAAATTCGAGTATTAGACGATATTTTCTCTATTTCAGTCAAGAATTGTGATAAATTTATTGGAATTCAATGAAAAATTCAGATTATACCTCCTAGTGCCTTTTGTATTTTATTTTCGCAGTTAGTGTACCTGATACGAAAATTGACAGATTATATAATTTGAATAGTGCGTTTAAATCTCTACATGGTTTAATATTGACAATTGACATGCAATGGACGCGTGTTAACATTCGAAAGGATAGGATGTCAGTGTTGTCAACCACAAAACGAAAAATATAACTAAAAACAATGCTGTAATGAGTTCATTACAGCACTGTTTTTAGTACTGTAATGAACTCATTACGACCCTGAAATAGAGAAACTTTATTTATTATTTATTTATTTTACAAATAAAAACCTGCTTAGGTTTGTATGGATCTGATTCAAGATGGCGCCAAGTGAAGAAGTACAGTTACACTCACTGGAAGGCCTGTACTCAAGAATGTTGATGAAATATTGAGATTAATCGAAGTAGACCGGCCTGAGAGCTACTCAGCATCGCCCAGGAGCTGAAGGTGGACTTTAAAACAGTTCTAAACTATTTTCATAAGATCCGCTTCTGAAAGAAGCTTGATTTTTGGATATCGGAAAAAAATTTGATGGATTTCATCTACGGTTCCTTAGCCAAACGGAACAAAATCCATTTCCATATTTGAAGAGGCTAGTTACTGGTGACGAGGCATGGAACACATAATACGAGCGAAAACATTCAGGGCCGAAGGCCGGTAAGGCAGCTCAAACGGTGGCCAAACAAGGATTGACAATCCGGAAAGTTTCGCTGTGTATTTGATGAGATTGGAAAGGGGGCATCACCTTGGAGCTACTGCCCAATGGCCAGACGCTCAATTAGACTTTCCACTACCAGTAATTACACCGCTTGAAAGCAGCAATTGATCAGAAGAGACCAGAATTAGTTAATTAAAAATTATTTTTCATAATTCAGGTGGTCTCATATTTCTCTTAAGCCTAACTAATTGAGCAGTAGAACTGCCAGCATGAGAATGATTCTGATTTTGTAGTGTTATCAATTCATCAATTTTATTTTCATCATTGTTCTTGTTTCAAGAACTAACAGGCGATCTTGTAGAAAGCTTCTGTTCATACATGTATATTTGCATTTGCATTAGTTAGAGATTATATTAGGTGGTGTTGGAAGCAAATAATAGTATATTCTAATACAAGTTGCAGAATGGGCACCTATTCCAACACGAATGCGAAATTCGAGTATTAGACGATATTTTCTCTATTTCAGTCAAGAATTGTGAAAAATTTATTGGAATTCAATGAAAAATTCAGATTATACGTCCTAGTGCCTTTTGTATTTTATTTTCGCAGTTGGTGTGACTGATACGAAAATTGACAGATTATAGAATTTGAATAGTGCGTTTAAATCTCTACATGGTTTAATATTGACAATTGACATGCAATGGACGCGTGTTAACATTCGAAAGGATAGGATGTCAGTGTTGTCAACCACAAAATGAAAAATATAACTAAAACCAATGCTCTATTTCAGGGTCATTGAGTTCATTACAGTACTAAAAACAGTGCTGTAATGAACTCATTACGACCCTGAAATAGAGAAACTTTATTTATTATTTATTTATTTTACAAATAAAAACCTGCTTAGGTTTGTATGGATCTGATTCAAGATGGCGCCAAGTGAAGAAGTACAGTTAGAGGAGGAAGAGAAAAAGTGTAAATATTGAAAACGACAACTGAAAACGTTTTTGTGAAAGGCGTAAAATGTTGATTGTACTATCACCAATAAGGCTCTTCCGATAAAAAAGATTATTGTGCACAGAAAACCGAAACCAATAATATCAGACATGGAAATCAAGAAAATGAAGAAAAAATTTGACATACTATTAGTCATGAGCACATATTATTAATCTTTTAAAGACAAATACCGTGAAAACAAAATCCAGTATATCAAATTACCAACAAAACAAAAGCTGAAAAAATATGAGAAATTAATTAAAAATTCTGACAATAAATGCAAAACTGTGGGGGCATTGGGGAACTCTTTCAAAAATATGAAAAAGTGAAAAAATTGTAGTAGTTGGAGATCCACAAAAAATTGAAAATGAAATGAACAATCACTTCATAATGGCAGGTATTTTTTTCAACAGAAAACATTATAAACACTAATAATGATGAAAAATGTGACGACAAATTAGATAAGTCCAACATTTTGAAGAAATTTTTCCATCAGAAATCAAAGAGGTTATAAAATCATAAAAAAGTCAACATTCCAGAGGATATGACGAAATATCAAATCACATAATTAAGCAAACAGCAGAAGAAATAATGGAACCTTTGGGCCATATCATTAATAACTCTTTCAAACATGGTATTTTCCCCGATGAATCGAAAATTGCAATTGTAAAATCAATACATAAAGAAGGTGATATAAATTACTTTAACAACTATAGGCCTATCAGAATCCTGCCAAGTTTCTCCAAGATATTAGAGATGGTATACTGTACTGAATTAATTGAATTTTTATTGAGGAATAAAATACTTAGAGATAACCAGCATGGTTTTTCAAAAGGAAAATCTACAAAAAACAGTAGTATACAATTTCATTAATAAAATAGTTGAAGCATTTGAAAGTGGAAAATTAGCTATGGGAATATTTTTTGACCAAACCAAGGCATATGACTCCTTGGATAGTGAAAAATTAGTGAGGAAACTGGATAGATGGAGTTAGACGACCTGCCTTGCAGTGGGTAAGGTTATATTTCACAATAAGAAAATAGTTGGTGGAAATGGAAATAGAATAGATCAAATATGAAGGAACTGCTTTTGGGTGTACCACAGCCAGTTGCTGGACCAATATTTTTCATAATATAAATCAATGACTACTCGGTTAGCTATGACAGCGAAAATAATAAGGTAATATAAATCATCTCTGCATATGATACCAACTTACTTATCATAGAGGATTCATATCCAAATTTAAAAAAATTATATGAAATTATGTGAAATTAAAATGACAAAAGCAGATTAATGGTTTCAGAGTAACAACCTCTTTTCAAACAAAGAAAAAACTGAAATCGTACTATTCACTCAAAGTAGTGCAGGTATCGAAGAACTTAATTCCATAACACTGAATCAAGATAATCTGGACTGGAAGAGCATATTACAGATATTTGTATGAAAATTCAGATAGCAATTTATGGTTTCAGACTAACATCCAAATATATTAGTAAACACAACTTAAAGATACTGTATCGCGAAACAATAGAAACCAAATTTAGATTCAGCATAATCTTTTTTGGGTCTGGAAACATAAAGCCTCTATTTGTATTACATAAAAAAGAAATAAGATCACTGAACAATATGATCAATCATGTAGAGGTACCCTACCCATAATTTAACAACAAGCCAGAATACAGATGCTGAAAAATGTACAACTCTTTGCCAAAAGATATAACTACGATATTGAAAAATTCAAGAAGAAACTGTATGAATATTTATTTGAGTTGTAGTAGTAGTAATGAAGATTATTTTGCATGAAAGGATTTATTGCATATTTTTTTTTAGACATTGTCATTTAATTTTTATGTACGAAGTAATTTGTGACCTGAAATAAGGAACTATATTATTATTTTTATTATTTTATGGGCGCCCAGAGGGTCTGCACTCTTTCGTGATTAGGGAAAAAAACCCCTCACACATTCCATGACGCAATTCCTTCAGTTCTTTGTCTAGAAGAATGGGCTCTGCACTCTAGGTAGTATTGATATAGACTCCAAGATCTTGTGTGGACTAATCTAACTAAAAACCATTTCCTGGGTTTTCTCTACACATTCCATGACGAACAATTCCTTCAGTTCTTTGTCCAAAAGAAGAATGTCTAGGCTTATTGCATTGATCTGCCGTGTTGTTGATATAGGATAGTTCCAGTATATTCGAGCTCTCTCGTTCTGGACCGCCGCTTCAATCTCCAGAGGCACATATTGTTATTGTTGTTGTTATTATATGTTATTATTATTGTTGTTATTATTATTGTTATTGTTAATATTATTATTTATTTTTTTAAACCACCATCAAGTGGGTCTATTCTTAAGCATTTGTTGGACGAGAATACGTCAGCCTATAGGGCCTCCAGATATTTGCGAACAATTCGTACCGTTCCCAGTATGGCCTGTTTCTAAGCGCTTCAGATCCAATCTCTCAGTGTTTTCCGGTAGATGCCTCTCAATCAGTGCATTGACGGAGATTATAAATGGGAGGATACTTATATATTTCAAGCTACACATTTCCCAGATCTCCATACTTCGTAATTTCCTCAGTACATATAAGACTTAAGGCTCGTTTATACTGGCTGGTACCTTATGCCGTAAGCCCTTACCTTATTCCGTATGCCGTAAGAGTTTCAGTAGGCGTTTATACTGGCTGTTAACTTAACCTTAAACAGAACATAGAGTTTATGGATTTTGCTGTATGCTTGTGAATAATTGTCATTTTGAATTTGAGTTTCAATGTTTTGAAACGTACTGACCATCTTGAATTATAATTTATTATATTATTTGAAATTACCGCTATTAAAACAGAGATCGATTCTGTATTCAATACTCTGATATAAATAATTGACGCTCTATAGAATGCGCATGTGTCAAAAAAACTCGCCCACTATTACATTCCCTTAATTTGTCTTACTTATAAGATAGTCTTATACACTTATAAGATAATCTAATCTAATTATGTAATATATATATATGTAATTTGTCCAAATTATTTATGAATATATATTTCTATGAATTTGTCCCTAGAAGTTGAACATTTTACCGGTAAGGGAAAAGGTTAGGGAATGAGTATGAACGAAAGCATTGAATTCCTATGGTTCAACATTTAAGGTAAAGGTTACGGCATAAGGTACCAGCCAGTATAAACGAGCCCTTAGTGAGATTTTCATCGGCTGGTATTGCGAAATCAAAAACACATCTTTTGTCTTTATTGTCGAACAATACATCAGGTCGATTATGAGGCGAGGCACTCTTCTGTCTGTTACCATCGTTGAATCCCAATACATTCGGTAGCGATCGTTTTGAAGCAAGGACTTGGGTTGGTAGTGGTGTTGAGGGATTTATTATTTATTATAATTATTATTATTATTTGATTTTGTGATTATTGGGAATGAACCAGTCAAAAAAAATGTTTTCTTTTTAGCGCTCTTTTACACCTGAACAGAGTGCTTATATTTGCCAAATATCTGTATCGTTCGAGTTTTTGGAAAAAAGTGGAATCGGTCATTTTGATTTGACTCACTGATGAAGAATCCGTGCTCAAATTCTGTCCGTCCCTAGGCAGGATTACGTCCGAACGGATGGAGCTCGAGGGCTGAAATTGTCAGGGTAGGTTTGAGGAATGAATATCTCGGACGAGTTCATTATTCGGCCAAATCGACTGAATCATTTCGGAATAACAAAAAAGTTGTTCTTAATGCTCTTTTTGAATAAAATTTTTCTTTTGATACAGTACTTTCATACAAATACATTAATATCATTTTCATTCTCGACAAAATAGACTTCCGAAGATATATCATTCGAAATTTGGTTAATTACTTGCATAATATGTATCATTGAATCCCTCAATCATTAAATACCAGTTATAATGTATTGGTTACATGCCTTGCCTTCCGCACGAAGTACTCAGTTCGAATCCGGACAGAGATTAATATGATTCCTATCATTATATGCATGAGTTGTGATTTTTGAAAGTGAATAGCTACTCGCGAGTAGCTAAACAAGAAATAACTGAGTAATAATAATTTGCTAAATAGGGACATGATTATAGTATCTCAATTACGAAGCAGAGGTTTAAATAAGGGATGTTGAATAAAATTCAGAAAAATAAAACAAAGAGATTTTTCGATGTGACAATTTTTGTTTTCAATAAGTTATAGATGTATGAAATTTTTAAACCCCTCTTTACAGAATCTGATTCAAAAATAAACCCCAATCTATCGAGTTTATCGAATTTTCGTTTTATGATAGTCTTACTCTTTCATGGAATGTTTTTTTTTTTATTCTATTCATTGTCTAGAATTTAATATTTTGGAAATCAGGTTGATGAATTTTTGTATTAACATGTATTGATAGTGTGATATGTGTCTTTATTTGTTGTTGTTGTTATGTAAGGAGTTTAGTTGCTTCAATTTTGTCTTTATAGCATTTTTCACAATCAATACAGTTCATTTTATAAAATACATTAGGTTCATTTAAATGGTCTATTGTATTTTTAAATTTTGTAAATTGAGATCATATGGTTTATATATTTTTTGTTGCTATTTTGAATTTATCTTTACGAATCAGGTTTTCAATTATTATCGTATAATGTATGTGTATTGTTAGCATGATCGCTGTATTTTATATTCCTGACATATCTCACAGCAAATTTTTATTTTGTGGAGAAGCCATGAAGCAAGGAATTATCACTTGTCAAATTCGATTTAGGAATCATTGTTTGATTACGTCCCATGAATATTTAATTGAAATTGCTATTTGTCTTACTCAAAAGTTTTAAGGCTCTAAGAAAGTCCTCATTCTGATGAGTATATCAATTCATATAATAAGTTAATGACAAATTTCACCTTGAATATTACTGATGCCTTGTCAACATAAAACCCCATATGCCATATGTGACCGATTTCTGTGTTCTGCTGATTCATCCATTCCTCATTTGAAGCCTCTGATAGCACAGAAGAAACATAAGACCAAGCCCAACCTGTCCAAGTACCGGTATTCTCATCATCTGCGAAAAACGAAAGTTTTATGTTAAAATGCCAAGAGAAAAATTGAAACTTCACCTTTCATTTCAATTGGAGAGGAGCTTTGAAGGTTTGGCTCATAATCCTCCTCTCTTTTCTTCTTTTTTAAAGCAAAACAAAGAAGTATAAGTCTAATGAACATGGGTAATTGCTGTTCGGACATACCAAACTCCAAACTGAAAATTACATAAATAAATTTTAAGAAATCCTTATGTTGCCTAAAAATGTGAAGGATTCGTTGGATTTCAGAAAAAACCTGGTAACTAATAATAATCTTTTAGTTAAATACCCAATGAGAGAATCACGAGAACCAGGAAAATAAAAAAATGCATCACAGACTACCAAATCTTCCTCCTGAAATATGGAATTATATATTACAAATATATTTGGTCATTGTTTCGCCTGAACGATTTAGTTGTGTGTTAGAGCGTCAAAGATGGAGGCGAACAAAGAAAAAATTCAGTACATTTTACAATTTTGTATTGATGAAGAGGAGACTGCAAGCCAAGCGGCTGCAAATGTAAATAATTTTTATGGCCCCAATTATGTAACATCCAGTTACGCGCAGTTTTGGTTTTGCTGATCACGTTCCAGTGATTTTGTAGTGAAAATATCCCACGCACTGGAACGCCTGTCGTCAAGAATTTTGATAAAATGATGTAAGTTGACTGACATGAGAAATGCCGCAGCAACTCTCAGGAGCTAAAGATGTACCATAAAACAGTTCTAAACCATTTGGATAATGTCAACTAGATGTTTGGGTGCCGCATGAGTTGTCGGAAAAAATTTGATGGATCATGTTTCATTTGCGATTCCTTGGCTAAACGCAACAAAATCAAACCATTTCTCAACAGGCTAGTTACTGGTGACGAGAAATAGGTCACATACAACAATGTCAAGCGAAAACGTTCATGGTCGAAGGCCGGTGAGGCAGCTCAAACGGTGGCCAAACAAGGATTGACCGCCCGGAAAGTTTTGCTGAGTATTTGGTGGGATTGGAAAGGGGTCATCTACTTTGAGCTACTGCCAAATGGCCAGACGCTTAATTCGGATCTCTACTGCCAGCAATTAGACTGATAGAAAGCAGCAATTGATCAGAAGAGACCAGAATTATCAAATAGGAGAGGTATCATATTCCATCAGGACAACGCCAGGCCTCACACGTCTTTGATGACCCGCCAAAAGTTTCGGGACCTGGGTTGGGAGGTACTTTCGCCTTACAGTCATAATCTGGTATGAAGCGATTATCATTTATTTCTGTCAATGTCTAACGCTTTTGGTGGTGATTATTGTGAAAAATGGTTAACTCATTTTTTTGCAAATAGGGACAAGACGTTTTGGCAACGAGGCAAAATGAAATAACCTTCTAAATGGCAACAACTGAATAAAACCCCATAATTAAAGTTAAAATAATGAATTTCTTTTTCCCCAACCTAACATAATCAAATACATCGGCAATATACCGAGAGGACTGTGCGTTGTTGACGATCTAAGAATTTTCTTTGAAAACGTGATCCTCATTTAAACTCATTACTGACAATCAAGTCAATGACTTCGATAGTTTATTACTACATCTCCTAGTGTAAAATAATAGGAAAAAAGTAATATACACATCATGTTCTCTGTTTTTTAGAAACATAAATTTCCAAAAACATGAAGTCGCTAGGTGTCTATTTGCCGAGCTACATGCTAGTTTGGAAGTTGCTCAATTAATAGAATTAACTATGACTCCTACAGTATTGAAACAATACTTTTCAAATAAAAATTTCCCACATACAGTTCTTTTTACCTCTTCAATTTTCAGAAGAATTAAAAAAAATGTACTTCCAAGTTCACTTTACATCGAAGATTCAGGATAACACTTTTGGATAAATATAAATTAAGCTACTAATATCCTCTTTGTGAACTCAAAATCTGAAGAATATATAAATAAATTAATATTTTTGAAACTATGACACGCCTAGAATTTGACAAGTTATTCAAGAGCAAGAATTGTTGTAACAATCACGATCATCAAATAAATTTGACAACTTACAACAATTCGGTAACGTCATATTTTCCAAGGATATTGGAAAATATTATCATCTATCACAGAAAAAAATACAAAAACAGGGTTTCTTGTTTAAAATAACAAAGCTGTTGTCAAAATTGAATACATTCGGCAAAACTGGAAAAAGCCTCATTCTGATCTATGAAATTTAAAATATTTTGCACGAATAGTTTCCATATAATTATGTCGACCACTCCCTTCAGAAACCTGATATACAGGGTGGCCATTTGAAAACGAAACAGACGAGATTACAGACGAAATAAGTTTTTTCGATAGAAATGCTCGGACAGGTCGATTTCTGTTTCGAGGGGGACAACTTAAGATGTAGGTTACGGACGCATAGCGCTTCAACCCTTGTTGCTACAACCCCCACCCTCAATTTTTGAATAGGGAAGATGGGGTGAGTGATACCTCAATTCAAAGGTATTTTTATACTGATTTCAGCACAGTAATTGTTTTTTCATTTTATGCATTAGTTCTCGAAATATTCATGCGTTAGTTAATTTTATCACTTAAATTAATTTTTTGTGAATAATTGACATTTCGTGCTTCCGAAACATCAAAATTTCCGTACTTGTATTTGAAATTGCAAAACATCTACCACTGGGCAAATGAAGTCATACCGTACGTGTTAATACTACTAGGGTCAGATGTTCGACTAGCTGTTTTATTCACTGAAATCATTCTCCAATTGTACGGTATCAGAACGATTTGAAGTATTGATCTAAGAAATAAGACTTTTCAAAGTAAAGTAAATAATTTATCAAAAACTCACATCAATTAATTAAATATTCAAATTGTTCACCATTAGCTTCCATACATTGAAATAAGTTTTATTTCGAAACCATGGCGCACATTTTGCAGCATTTCTGGAGTGATTGACGACATTCGTTCACTATACGTCTTCTTAAATCTTCTATGGAATCGGACTGTGTAGAGTAAATTTTACTCTTCAAGTGGCCCCATAGAAAGAAATCTAGTGGTGATAGATCTGGCTGGCCATTCAGTGGGACCCCTTCTTCCAATCCACCGATTTGGAAATCTTTGATCAAGATATTCTCGAACTGGTAAGGCGTAGTGTGGAGGAGCTCCATCCTGCTGAAACACAATCTGATCTTCCACATAATTTCCAGCATTGTTTTCAATAATTTCCGTCAAAATTGGATCAATGTGTCATGGTTGTTTTGAAGCTCAAAATGTCGATTTTTCACAAAAAAACACAAGTGCCATGAAAACACCACTTCATTTTCAAATACTTAGTGAAAAAAAATGAAAAACAATTACTGTGCTGAAATCAGTATAAAAATACCTTTCAAATGAGGTATCACTCACCCCATCTTCCCTATTCAAAATTTGGGGGTGAGGGTTGTAGTAGCAAGGGTTGAAGCGCTATGCGTCCTTAACCTACATCTTAAGTTGTCCCCCTCGAAACAGAAATCGACCTGTCCGAGCATTTCTATCGAAAAAACTTATTTCGTCTGTAATCTCGTCTGTTTCGTTTTCAAATGGCCACCCTGTATATGCGTATGGCATCTACATATTACACACATAAAGGATAATACGATACTGATTATTGTTTGAGGTAGAAGATCAGGTTCTGAAAATACTTTTGAGCAGTCAATTGAATCTTGTTTTTCAGATTATTTTATTACAGATGTTTTACCTCGTCTGTTCATTGCAGACTCGATTGCAGATCTAGTATTGTTACTGATTAAGGTGTGCAAGAATAGTATGTACTTTTGGCATTTGGGATAAGCAGATAAACTTCGTGAGTGATAAATTTAAGATTGCTGTTGAGCTTTTTCAGGTTTGCAAAATATATAATATCATTAATCGGAATCTTTGCAGTGAGTTGTATCAACAAATCAAAATCTTCACGAACTATAATCATTGTGCTTGTTGTATGGTAGGTTTGAATTGCAGTATCATTGAGAACATCTGCATCATTCTCAGCTTGATCTACTGCAATAGTTTTTAGTTGTTGTTTTCGGAATTGTGCAGTTAATAGTTTTGTATACAGAAAAGAGATACAAATAGAGTATTTTCACTTCTGTTGAATGCCTAACATTGTACATTCGTGGCATATTTGTGCATATCTTGTATAACATCAATCTTACAATCGCGATATCTCAGAACTGGTGACTCTTAGAGAGAAAATCACAAAAGAGTTTTTTTGTAGACAATTTTTAAATCTACAACTCACTTCTGGGGTAATTTTTTGATGAATTTAAGTGTTTTTGAGAAAAATCTAAAGAAACAAAAATTTTAGCCATTGACCCCGAAGTCTTAATGATTGAGGCCTATATTCTAACATTGTTCTTGCTGACTTGATATCAATTATGCCAAGCGTCAACCATGGTAATGAAGAATTAGAACAACTATCTATGGGTTCCTCTCTACTTCGGGTACATAGAAGTCTATGGGTCATTTTTTTCACCAAGCGACTGCCTCACGTAGTCTGTAATCTCGTCTGTTTCGTTTTCAAATGACCATCCTGTATAAAGATCTGTATCAATGAACAGAACAAATACTTAAATTCAAATTGGTGATCTAAAATTGTAGTTTCAATTGATTAAATGGTGGTAGCAGGATCAAAAAAGGGGAAAATGATACTATGTCAGTTCGGCGACGTTTCGGAAATATATTTTTCCATCTTCAGGGCTAGACTAAACAATTGTATTCTCCCATTATCCTCTATATAAATAATATAATTTACAAATCTCAAATATGTATTTTGCATGGAAAGAAATTATCAGACCGCAATGAAAATTAAACAATATAGTAATTTCGAGATATACGTCGACACACGGAGGTGGAACAAATACTTCTGTGTGACCTCTTCCACTTTTATGAAGAAATTTTTTTTAATTCCCCATAGTATTACAATCCCTCTCTCATAATACGTCAATGACAGGTGTACAATAGTAACATTTCATCGATGTAATGAAAGAGTGCAGTATTCATTTTTGAGTGCGATCTTCTACTTCAATGAGAAATTTATTTTTTTAATATGTCATTGTGTTTTATTCACCTCCTCATAGTCCGCCAATGACGCCAGTGCATTTAATGAAACTTTTTTCTTGATTTCTATTGATAGGAAGGTTGCCTTTTATATTTCGGGATAAGAGAACAAAAACAATGATTAATCATCGAAAATCGCTTTATTGTTTTTCAAGATATTCCCCATTAAGATCTATACACTTTTGCATGCGTTTAAATCAATAGTCGAAGCAGTTTTGCCACTCTGATTGACATATCTCCAAAACATGCATTATGAACGCATCAACTGCTTCTTCAGATGCCGAAAAACGTTGACCTCTGATTTTATTTTCTACGTACGGGAATAAAAAGAAATGATTGGGTGCAAAGTCAGGACTATGGGGTGGATGACTCATCAAATCGTGTTTCGAGTGCTCAAAAATACAGTTGTTTGAGCGGATGTGAGTGAGCTCGCATTGGCGTGGTGGAGAGTGATCAGTCTTCGTTGATTTTCATGATTTCTTGAAAGACAACTGGTAAACAAATGGTTGTTTACCACTCAGAGTTGTTCTAGTTGTTTTAGTGGTAGGATTGCGACATTTATTTATTTATTTATTTATTTATTCTACATTGGGAACACAAACAGGTCAAAGACCCATGAACAGTATCCACAAATTAAAAAGTTACAAATAAAAATCAGCGAAAACCCCCATACCAAATCAAGCATCAAAAGAAAAAAGGAAATCCGAAACTCACTGCACCAAAAAATGTCTCTTCAGCTGTAGCTTGACGTTAGCACAATGGAATACATCGATAATTCGTAGCTCGTTGCAGGCCCGGAACATTCTAATTAGCGGAGAGTTCCTAGATGCATTTGTCCTTCTAAATGGTACATGGAAAGTTTCGAACGATCTTAAATTAACATTAGGAACATTAATGTGTACTTCCTGCAATAAATCCGGTACCTGCAACTCACCACTTACAATTTTCCTTAAAAAAACTACATCACCCACAGTGCGCCTGCTCTCAAGCGAAATCAAGTTGAAATGTTTTCTGGCCATGTTATAAAAATTATCATTATTCCTTGAAACAGAGAAATTACCTCTAAAACTCAAATATTTCAGCAACTTATTTTGTATTCGTTCGATTCGTTCTATGTAGATTTTGTATTGCGGATTCCAAACGACCGAAGCGAAATTCAATCGGCTAAAAACGTAAGCATAATATATACTAAAAACCGGCTTGATCCCTCTAAAAACCCTACACCCCCTAAACATAAATCCCAACATTCTACTAGCAGAGTTGACAATACTGTCGATATGTAATGAGTAAGTCAACTTCTCATCCAGAATTACACCCAGATCCCTGATGTGATCAACTCTTTCCAATGTCGTCTGATCAATACTATACTGGAAAAGAAAAGGAGTTCTATTGCGTGTGAATGTAATTGTTCTGCATTTAGAAATGTTCAAGAATAAATTGTGCGAACGACAAAACTCCGAGAACTTCTCCAGTTCCCCCTGTATGATCTTACAGTCCTCTATGGATCTGACAGCGTAGAAAATTTTCAAATCGTCCGCATAGAGAAGCACTCTACATCTACGAAAAACGGAAATAATATCATTGATATAAATCAAGAAAAATAAAGGTCCGAGATGAGAACCTTGTGGAACACCAGATGGACATGTGAATTCGGCCGATCTACATCCTGCTACAGAAACGAATTGCACTCTATCAGTTAGATAGGATTCGCACCAGTGCAAGAGACCACCCCCCACACCGACCCCAGAAAGACGACGACTGAGAATTCTGTGTGAAATTTTATCAAATGCCTTACTGAAGTCGGTGTAAACAGCGTCAACCTGCAGACGCTCATCCATTGCCCTCTCCAATGAGGTCATGAATAACAAAAGGTTAGTCTCTATAGACTTTCCCTTTAAAAACCCGTGCTGTTCAGGAATTATCTGATTTTTCACTAAATTGTACAAATGATCATAAACAAGCCTCTCGAAGAGTTTGGAAAAGGCGCATAATTTGCTGATGGGCCGGTAGTTTTCAATAATAGAATTATCTCCACCCTTGAAAATAGGGACAACCGATGCAATTTTCCAGAGCCGAGGAAATCTGCCCGTGCGAAGGGACAAACTGAAAATATGCTCAAGTGGAAGGAATAAAGCAGGACAATTACGAACAAAATATGATGGAATACCGTCAGATCCGGCACCCTTACATTGATTCAGGGATCTTATAGATTTTTCAATTTCTTTGGCAGTTATGACAATTTTTGAGAGGTAAGCAGGAGAATCAGCTGCAGTAAAGTCTATCCCGTTGGGTGAGTTTAGAGGTTCAACGAAAACACTACGGAAATACTGAGCAAAGCTATTACATATCTCTACTCCGCCCGTGCTAACTTCATCTTTATATTTCATCGAAGAGGGAAGCTTGCTATGTCTACTCTTTGCTGATGCAACATTGAAAAAAATCTTGGGATTATTGGGCAGTTCATCTTCCACAAATTTAATATAATTAGAATAATCACATTTGATCATGATTTTTGACAATGCTCTGAGACGCCGAAATTCAAGTAAATCTTTTGTATTATTATAATTTTTCAATTTTCTATGTATTTTATTCTTTTTTTTTACTATCTTTATGGTATGTTTAGAAAAATATCGGGGAAACCTAGAGTTGATATGCCTTCTTGGGACATAATCCTCAATAATACCATCAAGTATACCATAATATAAATCAAGATCAAAATCAACATCTCCACTACAGAACAAATTAGACCACGGTAAGGAAGACAGTTTATTGTTTATGCTATCGTAATCACCTTTTTTAAAATTATAGATCCAAGTACTTGCTTTGGAAAGATATTTGATATTTAATTTGAGCATAAACTCTAAAGAAGGATGGTGCTTGTCTTCTCCCACCAATGGACTGTTACATGGAGCAACTTGAGACAAAAGAAACTGATTACATAAGATCAGGTCCAAGATTCTATTATTACTGTTGACAGTACTATTAAATTGCATCAGCTCACATACAGAGAGAGCATCTATGAGATCAGAATACTTTGCCTCTACATTATTTGTTTCTAAATATGAATTGTTGGCATCTGGATTACATATCCATTTAATGGAGGAACAATTAAAATCTCCGCATATAACGACCACATCACGTTCTATATTATTCTTTAAAACACTCAATTTTGAAGAAAAACTAGCACTGGCCCCAGAATCTCCAGGGGGTAGGTAGACGCAGCACAGAAAAACTCTCGTGGATCCAATCATTATTTTAACCCACAGATCCTCCGCATCACTCTGGAACTGGGAGACCAAAGAGGCAGCAAAACTATTCTTCACGGCAATTAAAACACCACCGCCAGTTCTCTTATCACTGGCTGTTGTTTCGCGATCACGACGGAACACCGAGTAATCTTCAGAGTCAATGAGTTCGGAATCAAACACAGAGTCATTTAGCCACGATTCGGTTATGAATAAAATGTCATGATTATTGGAAGATACATTTCTCTTGAATTCATCGAGTTTGGTCCTTAAACCTCTAACGTTTTGATAGAAAATGTGTAGCGCCATAATAGTCCAAATCAATATTCACAGTACAAACAAAAATATGGAAACATGTCAGGATGTTAATTTATTTTTGAGATATCAATATCACTTAATATTTGAATTATTTTGCTTTGATCATTCTTACGTACAAGAATATTTCCATTTTGAACCCAAACGAATTTATATTTGTGTTCCTTAGCTGCATCACGAGCTTTTTTATGCAAAATTTTATTATTGGTGGTGAGATGTTCATTGACGAAGAATCTATTGGAAACTCCATCGATACTCAAACACTTATTAGTCGATTGAAGGCGTTTATCTCTCGCTCTTGAGAGAAACTCATCTCTATCCAGCTTCGATACAAACCTAACAATTATATGTTTTGGCTTCAAGGGTACTTTCGTGGGTACTCGTACTATGCTATCAATCTTCTCCTTCCTAACCGGGCAACCAAGAAAGCTTCCAACACTATCAACTATATGAAATAAGTTTTCACCCTTACTTTCCGGGATATCCTGGATTTCAATACTATTAGATTTCGTGTGCTGTTCCATTGTATTCATTTTGAAATTCAGAGAGGAAATTTGCTCCCTAAGATGCTTGTTTTCTGACTTCAAATCCTCAGCAAGTTTATTCAAACCCTTGAGATTATTTACCAAATCCTCAAAATCTGAAATCTTATTCGAACAGAAATCCACGCTTCTCTTCATCTCGCGAATTTCGCTCCGCAACAACTCCAGTTCAGCGCTCATGGAATGAAAGGAACGGTTACCCCCATCCTCGACATCATCGCCGTCACTGTCACGGGAAAGAGACGCTGCGATACCCGCCCGCGATCGAGTATTACGACGCGGTGCGGGAGAATGTGTGCGGCAGCCGCTGCAGAGCCATCGACCCCCAGGTAACGTGCCGATGATTGACAAGTGCTGTTTATTTACATCAGAGCATACGGAATTTGCGTGATAATATCGCTCGCAAGCACCACATGGAAGGCCTGGGAATTTCTTTGACAGAGGTTTATTACAAGAAACGCACTGATTACTCATTATAAAACGATTATTGACACAATCTAAAAGAACCCCCAGAAAGCAGAGCTACACAAATAGTCTATAATCCGGTTTTGAAAAATTTAATCGGTTGATTTCCACTAACTTTCACGTATTTACTAGGGAGTCAAGAATCGCGGTCTAATCTCGTGAAACTCGACGAACATATTGACATGTTCAGTTTTTCCAAAAAAACAGGCAATCATTTGCTTGGAAGTACTTCCAAAATCTCAGTAGGTAGTTACCAAGATACTGATTCAATTAAATAAATCTATCAAGGTGTCTTTGAATCTTGGATTAGGTATGGTGCAATGTTTTATGGCAGTACATCTGGCCTAGAGTATGTAGTTAGATTGCAAAAAAGAGCTTTCAGAAAAATTTTAGGCTAGGAGTGAGGGAGTCATGCAGGAACAAATTAAGACAAAATGGTATTCTAACAGCAGCTCACATACATATACAAAAATACCTGCTTTTTCCTTTCAAGACTAAGAATAACGACTTCACTGAACTTTCTACTGGAGCTTATAACACAAGAGCAACATTACTAATATATCTCAAACATATATTAACTCTGACTAAGAAAAACGCTGAGTATCGCAGTGTAAAACATTGCAACAAATAATTAAATGAGTTGTTATTAGAGATTGAACGTCATTCGGTTAGGGAATTTTTAGAATATTATGCATGATCCCTTTTCAGGATTTTATATATACAATATAATATATTAAAATATATGTCAAGGATTCCTTTACTAGCAAAATTTTAAATTATTATTATTAATCTCAAATCCATAAGATAGTAAATTATCTTTTACTCATATGGCTCTGTGAATATAACCTCAGTGCTTTCATGAATGGTAAATAACATCTTTTAGAATTATTTATGGGCTTTTAGAATAGGAACTTCTTAAAACAATCACCTCTCATTATGACGAATTATGAAGTGAAATATGATAACACTTCAAATCTAGATAATGTTTCATAAACCTAATAAACAATTTGATGTACCTCTGCTCACCAAGAGCTCAGGTGTGTTGGATTAAATTCATAATCATTGGTTAGGACAATTTAAGGTCATACCTATTACAATAAATGTCCAGACGAGTTGTTGAGCATCTAGATGCAGAAGCTGTATGATACATTCTCAATAAATGCATTGTCATTGAGCATTTATATAGCATGGGTTCTTGATAAACTTCAATTTTTCCAGCTGCATTCCTCTTGTCAAGACAAATTGTTAAATCGTTTATACAAATAATTTTCCTCATTTTCACTTCATCAGTACCAAGCTCTGAAAATTTAATTTATTTATTAATTTCTTTTTTTAATATAACCGAAATATGGTGTTCACCTGAAAATGAAGGTTCCCAGACATCATTTGCAGACTCAAATTTGAAATGTTTGATGTTCATCGATAATACTATATCTTCTTCTACATATTTCAATATCAAATTATTACAGTAAATTCTTATGTTTCCAACTATCTTATGAATAAGACTTGCAAGATATCCTGGGGGTGCTTCCAAATCTTGACTAAAAAGGGAGTATTCAAAACAGACATACAATACTTCCTAACACTGATACCTTTGTGCTTTTATTTTCTCCTTGGATTTCCCAGAAGAAGAGGAGGATGAACTTCGATCTGATCCTCGAAGTTTCAAAATACATTCTACAAACACATAATTTGAAAGGTTAATAAAACATAACATAATTTATACCTATGGTGTTTATCGTTATTGTAATTGGTTCTGAAGCTAATTTGGTCCATGGAACATGAATAAGGAGTTCTCTAATATGTCCAGAGACAAAACTAACAGGTAAGTGTAACTCCTGTTCCAATACTTCCAATCGCAAATCTAAATTATGGAAGCATGCATCTCCTCCCCATAAAGAAACCTAGAAAATAATTAGGTCAGATCAAATCTTCATTGCTAAGGAACTTCATACTGTGGAATCTTCTAATCGAAAATTTTTTATATATTTATCAACATAACTGAGCAGTATGGGAGTTATATATGATTCTATTTTGAACATATTTTCCTCCTTATCTCAAATCTTTTCAGTGCCTGGAAAGCATTGAATATTGATTTGATTTTCCTTGAATGATAAATGAGTCTCTGGTAATTTACAATTATTTTCAAAGGCATTCATGTAATAATATAATGGAATTATAAGTAAGTATTATGCAAGTAAAACGGTTGAAGTTTAATCATTTGATATTTTAGCCATAAATCATTATACTTTTAGCAAAGGAATTTTCATAATAATATTGTTCAAATTTAGGATTATGTGTCAAAATTAGAAAGGTTGGAAACTCACAACCACAGAACATCATAAGGGTATTTCAAGCGAATAACCCAGAGTAACCAGGTTATTATTTTGGTCCATCTAGCGGTTATTACTGGTTCTTCTTAGTTATTCCTTCGAAAACCAGAAAGAATGACCAGAAATTTTCGCTTGAATGCTCGGGTTTGGTTATCCGTGCTGTCATTCTTTAGATTCGCGTTTATTTATTTATGCTCATAGGTTATCTGAGCATTTATCTGATTCAGTTAAAAAGGGTCCATTCCCGAAGCTTATATAAACAAAAAGACATATTTATATATAAGCAATTTTTTATTAGCCAATATATCCTTATAATGGAATTACTGAAACTACAATAAATTTAACAAGGAAAAAATACCAAATTAGACTCATATAATATCTATACATGTAAAAAAAATGATCATAAAAAAATTATATACAAGTATTTACTAGTTTCAAGGTTTTGGGCCATTTGTATAAATATATTGAGAATAAAGGGTTACTACTACTCAAAGTTTGCCCAGAGATAAATGAAATCCTTTCAGAAGACATGATAAATTTTTTGTCACCAATGCTCAATCCAAGAGTTAATTGTGATAAAAGTTCAATGGAAGGTTATGAGGCTCAGAATTTGATTAGCAGAAATTATCTGGAAAGAGCTAGAGGATTTTTAGCATATACAACTATTAAACCCCCAATAGAATTGGACTTTGAGTTTATTTGCCCCCTGGATATTCACTACATTGTTGTCAAGAGTACTGTTGGAAATCATAAGTCTTCTGGCATTGAGGTATTTGTAAAACATTCAACGAAATTTATTCCTATTGGTAAATCGGTTTATGATGATGATGGAGTCGTATTTTTATCAAGAACGTTATATGACAAGAACAAATTGCCTCCTAATCTGCCAAAAGATTTTCACATTTGTTTTATGAAAAGTGGTCGTATATCATGTAATACTAGTACGATTAAAATTAGGATAATAAGGTCAGGTAAATTTGTGCCCTGTTTAGGATCAGTTGAAGTTTGGGGTAAAGTATCCATACATTGCTCTGAAGAGACCAAGAGCATTGTAGAAAAACAAATTGAAAGTTCACAATTAGATTCTAGTTCCCTCTTAACTTCACTGATAAAGGATCAAACTGATGAGATAAATGATGCTGATCATGTGAGTTGTGATGGCATACCTGAAGACTTCAAGGATGAGCTCACTTATGAACTAATGACAATTCCTATGACTCTACCCAGTGGTAAGACAGTTGATAGAAGTACCTTGGACAAACATATTGAATCTGAAAGACAATTTGGTAGGAAACCTGGTGATCCCTTCACTGGCCTGAAATTCTCAAAAATTTCAAAACCTATATTGAATGTTGCATTGAAAAGCCGAATAGACATGTTTGTATTGAAAAATTCATCTAAACCTCAATTTTCGAACATAGCACGAACAACTGGTAACAAAGCAAAATCTCAAAGTGATGAATCATGTGGGAACAAGATCAAAAAAATTAAATTGGATGATGGAGATGAAATAATTTTAGATACATCTAAGCTTAAGTTTAGGCAATTCAAAGAAACTGTTATGAAGTGTTGTTATGAATGTGAAAGTTGTGAAACATTATTTAAATTACCTTGTAATCATATATATTGTAGAAAGTGTTTAGGTCAAATGAGTGACAATTTAAGGTGTAAATGTTGTACCAAATGCTTTTCAAGAAGTAATGTTGAAAGATGTCATTTATAAGAATAGAATTTTTTTATTTCATTTAGGTTTCTTTTTTTACACTGTATGAGTTTCCTCTATACATATGTAGGATGATAGGTCACTATATTATAATAATAAAAAATGTTATTCAAGTTATATAGTCATTCGCGATCGAACTCTCTTGGTGAACACATGCTCTTATCTTCCTCAAGTTTGAAGAAAACATTACTTTCGAGAGTGATATTAGTAATCAGCCACCGACTCCGAGCATAAAAACCCGGATTGATCGAGCTATTACTAAGTAAAATTCGAAAATCGCCCCAGAAAAGGAAATATAATTTCGACAATTCAAATATTTCCACTAATTTGTTGATCAGAATTCAATTGAAATCGATAATAAAGTGATCCCTTATCAGTCCAGATGCGGTGGATGGAACTGATAAACACAGATAGCGTGAGATAAAATAAAAATATGAATTTGACACCAGACGCCGTAAATTCCCCGTCAACTGAAACAAATATGGATATACAGGATGGTACACATTCATCTAGCTACTACAGGATGTCCTCAACAAGTGAGGAAGAATTCGCTGGATTCACCGCTAGTGAAATAAATCAAACAAACAAAAATCAACAAAGATGGCAAAGTATAGGACGTACAACGAAGAAAAGGAAAATTAATAATTCAAAAAATTATGAAATCCCAACATATAATAGGTTCAGCAGTCTGAATGAAGATAAAGAAGAGAAACCAATAAACCAATCACCAAGGTTCCTCGCCCTCCGCCCATTTTTGTTTACGGAGTTAATAATTACAATGAGATGATCTCCAACATGAATGAAATCCTTCAAATGGATCAATTCACCACAAAAACCTTAGCTGACAATACTGTGAAAGTGAATAGTCAAACTGCTGAAGGTTATAGAAAACTTATTCACCACATGAGGAATAATAATATAATACACCACACGTATCAACCAAAGCAGGAAAGAGCATTCAGAGTTGTTATAAAAAATGTCCATCACACAACAAATGTAGAGGATATCAAGCTGGAACTCTCCAAAGAAGGACACACAGTAAGAAATATTCACAATGGAAAAAGTAGGATAACAAAAGAACCTCTGAATTTATTTTTCGTGGATCTCGAACCAGCCCTGAACAACAAAGAAATCTACAAGATACATGGCATACAGAACAGGTTAGTGAAAATCGAACCACCAAAAAAGGTGAGAGGACTAATACAGTGCATGAGATGTCAACAATATGGACATACTAAGACCTATTGCAATAGGCCATATGCATGTGTGAAGTGTGGTGGGGAGCACAATACGGCACATTGCAAAAAAAGCAACAATACCCCAGCTAAATGTGTATTATGTAATGGTCCGCATCCAGCAAACTATAGAGGGTGTCAATTTTATCATGACCTAATCAAGAAACCTGACAACGATAATAATAGGTTGAACATACAAAAAACATCATTCAACAACAAACATATAGATAATCAATTACCAACACAACAGCCACAGAAAATGAATTACGCTGAAGCTCTACGCAAAAATAACAAAACTACAACACAAAATGAAGAAAACAGTTCAACAACACTAAGTACCTTTTAACAGAATTTAAAGGCATGTTTTAGCAATTAATGCAACAAAATAGCATGATCTTGAGCATGCTCTCAACGCTGATCAACAAAATCCATTAAACTAATTAGAATAGCACATTGGAATGCCAAAGGACTCTTGCAGAATGAAGTGGAAACTTTTTAAAACACAATTTTATTGACATTCTTCTCATAAGTGAATCACATTTCACTGATAGGTCATACTTCAACATACCAAATTGCATCACTCTACCAACCACCCCAGACAACACTGCACACGGTGGAACAGCAATTCTAATTAAGAACACAATAAGCCACTATGTCATGCCAGAATACAAAGTTGATCACCTTCAAGCTACTTCGGTCAAAGTAAGAATGTTCTCCTATGAATTGGCAATATCAGCTGTCTATTATCCACCTAAACACAATCTGAAAATTAACCACTATAGAGATTTCTTTACCACATTAGGCTCAAAATTCTTTGTCGGAGGAGATTTTAACAGTAAGAATACTCTCTGGGGCTCACGATTAACCACTACCAAGGGACGAGAGCTAGCCAAATTGTTGCAGGAAAAAAACTACTCATTCTTGTCTACTGGAAGTCCTACATACTGGCCCAGTGATCCGAATAAAACACCTGATCTACTAGATTTTTTTATAACAAATGGAATAGCTCCATCATATATGGATGTATGTCCAAGCTATGACCTATCATCAGATCATACTCCAGTAATAGCGTCACTGACCACCTTGATAATCAATAGAAAGTCTCCACCAAAACTACATAATCGAAAAACCAACTGGGATGAATACCGCAAATTAATTCATGAGCGGGTCTCTCTATCCTTGAGGCTAAAGGAAAAAAAAAGAAATCGAAGAAGCACTCGATACATTTACAACTATACTTGAGGATGCAGCCATCCAAAGTACTCCAAGAAGTTACAATGAAAACAAACCAGAACCAATACCATTAGAAATTAAAAACTCATTGCTGAAAAACGCAAAATAAGATCTAGATGGCCAAACACACATGCTCCTGCAGACAAAACAGCATTCAATAATATAAGCAATAAACTTAAAAATAGGTTAAGAGAATTGAAGGAAGAATCATTCAATATATATATCACCGGATTAAACCGATACGACAACTCAATATGGAGACCTATAAAATCCAAGGTAAAGCCAACAGAACAAAATGTCCCAGTGAAAAACTCAACTGAAACCAATGCTAGATGGGCTAGAAGCGAAAAAGAAAAGGCGAAATTGTTTGCACTACACCTGACAGAGGTATTCAAACCAAATGACCAGGTCATTGATGAAATTGTTGAGGAAAATATTTCTAACATCCCTACAGAAACTCAAAATATAAAGTTCTTAACACCTAAAGAAGTATACAAAGAAATCATTCATCTGAATCAGAAAAAGGCACCAGGTATTGATGGAATAACTGCAAAGATGATCAAAGAACTACCTAGAAAAGGGCTTGTCATGGTAACCTACATCTTTAATGCTATATTGAGAATCGGGCACTGGCCCAAATCACTGAAAACAGCAGAAGTACTCATGATAATGAAACCGGGCAAGAATCCACACGAAGTGACATCATATCGACCCATAAGCCTTTTACCAATAATCTCGAAAATATTGGAAAGGTTATTACTTCAGAGAATAAACGCCGAAATTCCGATAGATCATTGGATTCCTTCACATCAATTCGGATTCAGACAAGATCACTCAACTGTCCAACAAACGCATAGAATAACGCAAACCATAAACCAAGCGTTTGAAAAGAAGCTATACTGCACTTCAGTCTTTCTGGATGTGAGTCAAGCGTTCGATAAAGTATGGCACTCAGGACTCCTATTCAAGATAAGAAATATTCTTCCTTTAAAATTCTTTAATTTACTGAATTCATACCTTACAAACAGACAGTTTAGAACTAGGGTAGGGCAAGAAGTATCAGATTATAGCCCCATTCAAGCTGGAGTGCCACAAGGAAGCGTGCTGGGCCCGTTCCTCTACCTACTTTTTACCTCAGATCTACCAATAACAGCTCACACTACAACAGGAACATTTGCTGATGACACAACAATAATGGCAGTACATGAAGACCCAGCAACAGCGACTAAGCTAGTACAAGAACACCTAGACAAACTACAAATCTGGATGAAAAAGTGGAAAATAAAAATAAATGAAACCAAATCTCAACAAGTAGACTTTACACTGAGAAAGCAACATTGTTCCCCAATCAAATTGAACAACATAGTAATTCCAAAAGCTACGTCAGCAAAATACCTTGGCTTTCATCTAGACACTAGGCTAACCTGGAGGAACATATAATCAAAAAAGAAAACAAATTGACCTGAAAGTCAGGGAAATTAATTGGCTCATCGGAAGAAAATCCAAGTTACCACTTACAAACAAAATATTGTTTTATAAGACTATCATCATCCCAATATGGACATATGGGATAGAAATCTGGGGATGCGCAAGCAAATCCAGCATAGCTCTGATCCAAAGAACGCAATCGAAAATACTTCGCATGATGGCCAACGCCCCATTGTATGTGTCCAACCAGACTTTACATGAAGACCTAAATATACCATATGTTGAAGAAGTCATCAAGCATAAAAGCAGAAACCACCACGCGAGAATGGAAAACCACTCAAATATTTTACTCCAACCCTTACTGACAAACACCTTAGCAAGAAGATTGAAGAGACATTGGCCAGCTGATTTAATGGAATAATGAGATTCTCTCACTGGAGATAATCTTTTCCCGCTCTATCCAAGTCACTTGACTACTTCTTAACACATTAACTTATAGAATGTTATTCTGATTGTTAATAATTATTGAGATTAAAAAAAAAAAGTTATATAGTAACCGATTCAACCAAATATAAGTAACTCAGATAATGAATTACATCAGGGCATATGGCATATATGGAGGATTTTTGATCAACTTTTGCTGTAGTTCTTTCATTAAAGACTTTCTCATGATGTTTTCTCCAGTCAAATGGGAGCCTTTGTTTAGCCTGATTCTTTAATTCGGGTAGAAATTTGTATTCTGGTGCTCGTTATTTCCAAATACTACTTGTTATATTTATGACAATTTGATCTTTTAACATTCTACTGGTTTCTGGCGACATCCATGGTGATCCTTATTATAAACACAGTATAGTTCCTTTTTCTTTCTGGCACTCTTGTTCAACGGAACGAAGTGTTTATAGATATGCCCCAATGTCTGTATTTATCAAATTTTTGGGTCAAAGTGTTATCAATCGTTTCGTAAAGATTCGCTGATCAAGAATCCGTGATAAAAATTATCCGTAGGCACGATTACGTGCTAGAGAGCTGAAATGTTCAGGCTAGGTCGGAGGAATGAATTTCTCGCACGAGTTCATTATTGGGCCAAACTCTTCCAATAATTCAGGAGTTATGAGCATATCAAAATTGATTTTCTTTTTAATTCCTAGAACATCCATCGGATCAAGTTGTAACGTGGAAAATATCTGAACTAGGTTGAAACGGGCTTGCAAAATTTCGGATAAATCGACATGCTAGAAAATTGCTTCAGTACTTTATACCTCATTAGATATCAGACATATTCAAACAAAAATTTGTGCATGTATGGACGTTAATAGTATATCACATATTCTAAATTTCATTGTCGTAGCTTTTTTCCTCCTTAAGAAATGATTATTCTTTTATTTACCTAAAAGAAATGACGTTGGACCTTTCAATTGTGCTTGGCTTGAAAATATAGTTTATCTCGGGCAAGGATGGGAAAAATAAGAAGGATGATTGTAACTGAAACACAATTTATTGAACCCAACAAATTGCGGAACTTTTATGCCGTCTTGAGAAAGGGGATTTATTTGTTCACCCAATGGGTCATTTTATGTTTTGAGAAAAACGGATTTATGGTGCCGTACCTTCGGTTTTCGGATGGTCTTTTGGGTACCTGCTATTGCTTTGGGCCTGGGATGTCGAGGCTTGAAGTGGCATAGCTTTGTTCTGCAACCGGATGATTAAGAACCTCTTGATGTGGGCATCGTAGAGAAGTGAATGATGATCTTGGTTCATGGGTTAGGCCTTTTATCCTTTTTTCGACCGAAATTCGGATCCCCCAATAGGAACGATGCATTTTGGAATAATTTATTTTCGAATATTCTCGAACTTTTTGTTCCGCTGTATTTCGAATTCATTGAATTCCCCAATGTCATTTTCGTTGAATTCCTGAATATTATTTTCTGGAAATTATTTCAATTTCCTCTGGTGAAATTGATGAATTCACATGATAAAAAGTCAGTCAGAAGTATCAATGCTCGATGCGTATCACAGATAATTCGTCGTATCAGTTGGGGGAAAATTAATCGAAATGGTTCATTACGATAAAATAAAGTACGTTGCCATAATTTAGAAAAGCACCGATGTAGGTTTTTAGGAGGGAATTTTAGCTTCGAACAAAACTATGCGTAGTTATTTTTTTTTTGGGATATAGGTTTGATGGCGTTTGTATTTGTATCACATTGTTCCGGAACACAGGAAAAGACTTTTTCCGCCTAAACAGAGTGCTTATAGATTTGTTATAGTTTGAATATTTACGCAATGAGCTCAATAAGATTCAGGCTGAGCGCTAATCATCGGTTGTCCATTTCACGTTGGACAGAGTGCTCATGGCTATGGAGGGAGAAATCGCTTTGGCGGTTCGTAAAGGTTAGACTTTTCAAGAAGTGGATTTGTGTACTTTAAACCTTCCACATGGAATGCAAGTAATGGGCCATATCTGCTCTAGATAAAAGATTGTTTGTATATACGTCCCACCGGATGTTTCCCTCTCTGTGGTTGAGCAGTTCCTCGTGCATTCTGGTAGGGCATGTCTCTTGCTCGGTGATTTCAACGGGGAGAATCCTCAATGGGGATCAGGGTTCCTCAATCGGAATGGTAGTACTGTTCAAGAGTTTTTGAGTGACAATGATTTCGTATTGATCAATGATGGTTCTCCTACAAGGTTGACCCCTCCCGGAGCAAATCCTAGTGCGCCAGACTTGACATTGATTACTGGAGATAAGTGTATCTTTTCCAGGTGGGCGACAGTTAAGGACACAGAACCCAGTGATCATTTTCCAATAGTTATCAAGAATTATAAGAGCTCTGGGGAGACGCCAGAAGAAAAAGCACTTTTTCGAAACATATAAAACTAAACATGCCGATTGGAATTTGTTTTATAAACTGGTCATTGACCAATTTGACAGCTGTCAGATAGAAAATTCGGCGGAATTTGTAAAAATCATTCAGAGGGCTGTGGACTCTTCACTGACCAAACACAAGATAATTAATTTAGCATAAAGGGTTTATTGGTAGGATAAGGAGGTTGCAAGGGAAGTTAACTTGAGATGGTCTCTTCTCTCAAAATACAGGTGCTCATCTTATATGGAAAATTACATAGAGTACGAGATTACGAAAGCCAGAAAATTAATATGGGGTAAGAAAAAAGAATCATTAAAGTAGTTTTGCGAGAGTCTTTCACTGGAACAAACAAATTTTTTCCTTTCGGGACACAGTTAAAAAGTTCTCTGGTTGGTCTTCTGGGGGTGGCTGCCAACTGGTTTCGGACCCCTGCTATGAGGAGATTCTTCGTAGGTTGTCAAAACCGGTCTCATTCTCTCGTGTAGAGATATCAGGATAACATTAGAGAATTTTCTCTTAACAAATTAATGTTTTCCCTGAGGTTGAAAAAAGATACAGCCCCAGGTTTTGATGGTATTGATTATAGAATTTTGTTTCATCTTCCATTGTCTGTCAAGATAGGCCTTCTGTGTCTGCTCAATCAATTCTTGCGTTTTGGCTCCTCTCATCCCTATATGAAAATATCAGTCATAGTTCCCATCTTGAAGGATGGAGCACCGGTAAATATTGGCAACAGTTACCAACCTATTAAAATATCATCATGCATTACAGAAGTTCTGGAAAGAATGATAAAGGAGAGACTAGAAGGGAAAATAGAAAAAGAACTGGGACCATTGAGCTTTGTTTTCCGAAGGGACAGATCCATTTCGGACCGCCATACTCTCCTAACAGCTCGGGTTTATACAGCCTTTGATGGAGGAAATGTGTTGTGGAGAGATATGATTGCTTGCGGGATTCCTCACAATGAGGACAACTTGATATATGAGCTGTTTTTTGGACGTAAGGAAATTATACAGGGAAATTCGGGGACTGAATTTGGGGAAATACTTTATAGTGGTGTCTTGCAGAGTTCTGTTCTGAGGGCACTCCTTTTTAATTTATACACGCGAGTTCCTCAGGCTTTGCTGGATCGTAGGCGTAGGGTCCTTCTCTTCCAGTATGAGGATGATTTCGCCTTATTTTGCTTTGGAGAGGATATAGAACAAATAGTTGAATGCCTAAATATTAATCTAGACAGATTGAACAAGTGAACACAATATGTATATCAAGAGCTAAAAATGATTTGTAGAATGAATTCATCCTACGGTCTTTCTAGATTAGAGAAGATTCATCTAAAAAAATAAAACTAAGAAGTCTAGATTTGAAAAAAAATTAAAATGACTGGAGAGATTTGTGTTAAGATGTTAACTCCGCGCTATTCTCCGAAATTTGAGATCTGTCAAACCTCAAAACTATTCGTTATTCGAATATGAACAAAGAAATTTTTATTACGTATGCTTCCGTTTTCTGGAGTAGATTTATGCCCAACAGGTAGTCTATGATGCCCAATGATATTAGTGTTCTGTGGGGAAGCCTAAGAGGTAGCTGCTTACTGAGAAGAAGAAGAAATTTATTGCTTCCAGTAGCCATGTTTGGTAGCCTTTTACCAGAAAATTTGATACAAAATGTAATTGTAATATAATGCATTTAAAATGCAACCGTGTTCGTTAAGTGGGATGTCCTCTAATCCACAACTAAGTTAGATCATCCTGATGATGGGACCGGTCTAATCCCGAAATGTAGATGAATTAACAAATTATTGCTTGACTTAAATAGCCCTTAATGACAAGTACCCAAAAATATTCCATTAAGATTATCAAAGTTCGGCAACACTCCTAATTGAAGCTCTGAACATCGTTTACAGGCCGAACGCACCTCGTATGGGTCTAAGAAAACTCAACATTAAATATTCTATGGTTAATGCACAAAAACCTTCTCTAACCTAATCATTCTAAATTGTAATTATTTTAGTCATTACAGTAATGTATTAATTTGTATTATATCCGAAAAGAGACCATGGACGAAGGAGATCCAAAAGAGTATCGCTGGGAAACTGGCTATGAAAAAACATGGTAAATTACTTACGACAGACTCTTACATGAACTACATTTCTTGAATATCAATTTTCTCAATAAGGGAAGCAATCAAAGAAGACGATGATGGTTTTTTGGAAGCTTCTGTTGCTGATATAATTCAGAGAGCCAAAAGAAAGCGACAAAATACAAAGGGATATGGAACAAGGCTTGGAATGATGAGACATTTTTATATCATATTGGATTGTTCTGAATCGATGTCGAGTCAAGATTTGAAACCAACCAGGCTCATTTGTACATTGAAGGTGATATTTTCTTGTAGTCATCAAATCTATTTTTCTAAATGAGAAATTATTTCACCAGAATCTTGACTCTATTGTTTTTAACAATTAATCGATATATTCATTTTAGTTAAGTGTGCTTGTTCCCAGTTTAATAGTGAATTATAATTTTGCTCAATTGTTAAACTTTTGTAATATCGAGCCGAAAATGGTCTCAAATAATTGAGTGCTAGTCTATGATCAACTTAAATTGGAGTATGTCTAGTCATATATATATATGACTAGACATACTCCAATTTAAGTATATTTTTCTTTTTATTTTTTAAACATAGATGACATCAAGTTTACATTGAATCTATCTATTCTCATCAAATTTGTACTTTCTGCGTGCCACTTGTGTAAATTGAGTAGATTCATACAATCTGTTTTTACTCATTGCAACCATTTATTTGTAGAATTGTAGGTCTTCTTCTGAAGCATAATTTTGCAAAATGTAACCCAAAGCTCCTAACCCCAGACGGAGTTTCTACTCCCTGTAAAGGATATTTATGCAGCTTATTTCTTTCTAGTAGTTAGGGAGCTGTTATCATGTTATGGTTCTGAAATTCTAGATACATTGAACTTGTCTCACACTGATATCAAAATATCATATCTTCTTTACCACCAGAGCATCATGAGAGCATATGGGATGACTGTTTTAGACTAAAAAGTTGAACTATTTCATAAAAACATCCTACAATTGATGGATAAACATGCTCCTGATAAAGAGAAGAAGCTATATGAAAAGCCTTTCACTCCCTGGGTGACTAACAATATCACAGCAAATTGGAGGAATTTGCAGATGATTTACAGTTGCTCATGCCTTTTGATGCAGAAAAGTTGGATGAGGCAACGGTCAACTTCAAGCGGTACTTATCAACATAAATGAATATCCAATTAATCACAACCTCAATATCAATACTCAGGAGCCCCCCCTGTTTGTGTTTTGCATCAACAGACAATATGAACACTTATCAGATGATATTTTGGATATAAGAATCGAGACTAAAAGTGTCCCTGTCATTTAGGAGGTGGTTTTCGATAACGTTTTAGCTTTTAAAGCGTATATAAATAAAAAATACACGAGCCTATATGCATCTTAGAAATTTATATAGATACAAAGGATTTCTTCTAAATATGACGAAATACTATCTCTAAAATACTTGATCCTGTCATGATACAATTATTGTGATATAGTCTATGGTGAATCACTCATGGAATTGTCACAGACTGTACAGAATGCATGTGTGCATTTTGCTATCAATATACTTTTCAGAAGCCATATCACTCTACACTTGAACAAATATTCCATGGAAGGTAAATCAACAGGGAATGCTATGAAGGTGTTAACTGGGAGATCACATGATTGCCTATAAGAAAAAATTTTATCTTTATGAATTTTTGTCGATTTGTGTTTGACATTTGACACTATGCCATACATGATTGCTTCAAAAACTTAAGAAGTATAGATTCAGGAGTCCTATTCACGATTTACTGAAGAGTTAACTTGTGGAAATAGAACATACTAAGAGTTCATAGAATATCGTGACATATGGAGGGAGTTTCTCAGGGTACTGTATTGGGGCTTATTCTTTTTTAATTTTTATAAATGATTCATTAAAAATCTAGGAGTCTGAGGATGAAATTTGTTTTGCTGACCATGCAGTCGTTCAATATTCAGCAATTCCCTGGGAGAAAGAAATTTAGGGAAAAGGCACAGACAAAGTTTTTGGAGATAAAAAAAGTTTTAATAATATATTAAATAATGTCATATTACTATAATATGTGGTATACAGGTCATGCAGTTCAAATCTACCTGAGATGGAAAGCCTGGGAGTTGAAAGCGACAAATTGATAACAGAGACAAAGGATGTAAGGTATTTAAGAGTTACCATTGATCAACAACTAAGATGGGATAATAATAATCTATGCATATAAAAAATAAGTCAATAAGATAGGGGCCTACTCTATAAATTACAGCATTTAAGCAAAAACATCTGAAAGTATTTTACCAAGCTTTAGATGAGTACCAGCCAAGTTGGATGGGGAGGTGTATGTAAGGCCAGTCCTACATTGGAAGCGGATTTGGTCTGGCCAGCCAACCCGACCCGATTTGATTCTCTTTGGAGCAATCCAGACCAGATCGAACACTGCCTCCAATGTAGGAGGAAAGTACGTTTTCTTTGTTTTTGTTTCCTCCAGACCCAGCCAGACCCGTTCAGACCCTCCAGACTGTCTGGTCTGGAGAAATTCCGCTTCAATGTAGGACCAGCCTAAGAACCAAATAAAACCTCTGGAAGTCATTCAAAAATGGGTCTTGAAGATCATCCATAAGAAGAAACATACCTTTCCTAGTCAATAGTTATTTGACATATCAGGAGTTCAAGATATGACGGTTGTAAGCTTCTATATGATATTATCTCAGGAAAATTAACAGTGGATAAATTGAAACATCATTTTACAATGAAAGCATGAGATAACCATTAGTAAATACAATAATATTATACACACAACATTCTACCAACAAAATTTTTCAATGTTACTCCAGATCAACTCAAGAATATAAAACTTTTAAATATAAAAAAAATATATTCAAAAAACAACTAACATATTGATTGGATGGTGATAACAGAAAGTTTATCAATGAGATAAAAAATGATTCATTATTCGAATGTCTACAATTTTTCAAGGACTGAGAATGTTTCACTCGCCTAGTTATCAAATTAAAATTGTTAATTCGATTTTGATTTTTCCTGGATTAGGCAATTTTTCTGTGTGAAATATGGAATCAATTTGAGATGAATCAAGGATATTGCTCATGACAGGTATTTCAGCTTTGTTCTCTGTTAGTGTAATTATTTTTGTGATTGTTTACCTATCTTGATGGAATATTCTTCAGAATTTTTAATTGTACTAATATCATGTACAGGTTTTTTATACCTCTGCATTTAAAATTGTTTATTCATGAAATAAACATTATTTGATTTAATTTTGATAAAATTTTGGATTTGAAGTGAGTTTTTTTTATGGCTGTCAAGGAGGTGTTTTCTATTGTTCGAATGTTTTTTGTGGAGGTTGTATTCGACAAGGATTATATTAGGTAGCAATATTATAAGACGACATGTTGTCTTGTAAATGTGTGCTGCCTATTAATTCCTGAGTTTTTGTATTTCAATTTTCTGAAGTGCCTACTCCGGTTTATACAATTCCTCTTTATGATGTTCGCGTGTTTTTAAAGGTAGTTTTGTGATCTATTTCTACACTTAAATATTTCTTTATACTCTAAATATGTGTTTCCCATAACCAGTTTTGGTGAGTTCCCTGTGATTCGGTTATTATAGATGATGAACGGACAATTAGCTGGATTTAGTTGAAATCTCCACATATTGAACCAAGATATCGTTCTATTCAGTAACAATGGCATGTTTTTAATTTTTTTTTGCAAGTGTTGTTATGAAGGCCGTGTCATCTGCGAATTGTATCAAGTACAGGGTCAGTTGTGGTTGTTTGTTAGATGTCATGAAGGTATACTTTGCACAATAGTGTAGACAGTGATAATTCTTGTGGTACACCTTGTTCATTTTTGAAGCAGTGAGACAAGTGGCTTTCTACCCTGATCTGTAATGTGTGATATATCAGGAAGTTTCTCAGCAACCATAACAAATAGGCCGGGTACTTCAAGATACTCAATTCATACAGCAGTCCTTGTGCCATATGCTGTCATAGGCTTTTCCTGTGTCAAGGAACAATGCTGCACTGAGCTTTCCCATTATGTTGTTGACTTGTACATTTGAAGATAATATTGATACTGTATAAACACTGGAGTGCTTTTCCTTGAACCTAAATTGATGTCCATAATGATGTGAATGTGATTGGGGAATATAATTGGTTGTTTTATGTTAACTTGTAGTCGATTTACCTAGATTTCTTATTGAGAGACTTGATCTGACTATTAGGTATTCCTTCAAAGGGTCTTGGGGGTCATTTATGAGATCAAGCTGCTTGTTTTTCCGATCCACATATTACTCACTTTGGTGGAATCTGACAGTTAAATTTACTGAAATGGGGAGAACCTTACCATTTGATCCATTTTATGGAATTGTTGCATTTTTCACTAGTGTGAGAAAAAGAGTGACAGCGGATTAGTTAGATAAACTGGGTAATGTCATCTTCATGACTTAAGGAAGTTAAAAGCTCGTACATGCAGTATAATCATATAATTGACAATAAAATTTCAGCTTTTAGAAGGTTTCATGGAGGAATTTTTCGATCAAAACCCTATCAGTCAGATAGGTGTCATTATAATGCACAATAAGAGGGCTGAAAAAATTGTTGACCTAGTTGGAAACGCCAGAAAACATATCAAAACATTGAAATCGCTATCTAAAACTACACTAGTTGGAGAACCTTCCCTTCAAAATGGATTAGAGATGGCCTTAAAATCATTGAAATTATTACCTAGTCACGCGAGTAGAGAAATACTGATTATAATGGGAAGTCTCACTACATGTGATCCTGGTGACATCAATGCAACTATAAATGTAAGATAAAAATATCACATCGGTCTAACTCACTCATTACACCACATTTCAGGCTTTAAAAACAGAGGGTGTAAGGTGTTCTGTGATAGGCCTAGCAGCAGAAGTTCATATATGCAAACAGTTATCTAAAGATACTGGTGGTGTATATAATGTCATTTTAGATGATTGCCACTTCAAAGATTTATTATACCAGCAGATAGATCCTCCACCAGCTGCTATTGGACTGGAATCAAGTTTGATTAAAATGGGTTTCCCACATCAAATGTCAGTTGAGGGAACTGAAGAACCTCTAACCATGTGCATGTGGTAAGTTATCTTCAAGTTTAAATGCTAATTAGATATATTTATTTATCTCTTACGAGATTACAATTCTTTTACATGAGAAATGAAAGAGTTCACCCAATCTTTATCAATGTTTAAGTTTTGAAGAAATAATCTAAATAATCAAATTATGGACAAACAACATCAACATTATCATATCATAATATAACTCGAGCCTGAAATACAATACCTTTTGAAATACTTCCGTCAAGGATATGATTAGACACTCACAATGACATATAAAAGAAAACACTCAGTTTAGTGGTTTGAGAATTTTCATTTGCAATACATTTCTCTTGTGTAAAGTATTGTAAATAAGTAATTTATTGGTCATAAAACTATTACAGTAGTATTGACACGTCAACAAGGTACATAATATTCCATCATATTATCATCTTAGCATAATTACAATGAACAACACATACAAAAGTCAATATTAAAATCACAATCGCGAAAAATTCTTGAAGTAGGTAATAAATTAATTAGTAACAGAGACCGGAAATTAAAAACAGTAATAGTACAGTTAAATCAATAATTCAAGCAACCCTCTCTTCAGTATTGAATGAACTCTGCAATAGAATAAAAAGCATTATCACACAACATGGACCTCAACTTATTTTTAAAAATCCTTAGCTCTGCTATGTTCTTTAATGTAATTGATTATAAATATAAAATCCAGTATAATTTGGTGACTTTTTAAATGCTTCTCTTTTCTGCTTCTTCAGTTCCAAGCCATTCTGGTCTCATAACTATGTATATCCGATTTTTTTTGTAAAATCAACCTTCTCTTTATGTATATGTATTTGTCCAATATTGACTTGGTTGATCTTATTTGATTGAGACATGTCAAGAATATTTGTTTTCTTTATATTGATCACAAGATTGTTTTTTTTACACCTTGAAAACTATAAATCACTTGCCTGATCTTTTCATTAATTCATCCTAACATTTGGCATATACCACAATACATGTGTCATCTGCATATATGAAAACCTCACCGTTTAAAATAAACTCAGGAAGATCGTTAACATAAAGCAAGAATATCAGCGGACCCAAAACACTTCCCTGGGGTATACCAATCAGCTGTTCGAATACATTAGAATGACGACTGTCGTGAGTTTTGACAGGGAACTTCCTTCCCTGTAGAAATGATCTAATCAGGTCGTTCAGAAATCCACGTATTCCCATATGATAAAACTTTTCAGCACAGAAACTGGCCGAAACACAGTCAAAAGCTCGTTTAGATCAAAAAGCAACACAATAACGTGCTCACCTTCATTCAGTCCATAGCAGACATAGTTCACCAAGTCACATATGCTGCTTTCCGTGGACAAGCCCGGCCTGAAACTATACTGACGCGAGTAAAGCGTCTCATTTTTGTTAAGAAACTCGAGAATCTGGTCATATCGGACGCACTCAAAAATCTTCACCACGGTTGCAAGCAGATAAATAGGTCTGTAGTTTTCAGCTTGATTAAGGTCTCCTCTCTTATATACAAGGATGACAACTGAAGTCTTCAGAATGCTTGGGAACTCACCAATATATACCGCCGCATTTATAGCTTCTGATAGAAAAGTCGACATTTCATATTTGCAATACTTGATTAGCATCATCTGGATGTTGTCAAAACCTGTAGATGTTAAGTTTTTTGGGGTTTCTATAATATTTGCTGGATTTACGGGCAAATAAGCCATTGAAGGTGAAGAGAATTGGCTCTTGGTGCAGCAAGTTGAAAGGGTTTCACCGAAATGGTCACTCTGCATATCAGCGATTACAGTCAAAAATGTTTGTTGACTAAATGCCAAACGGCTTTCTGTTTATTAGCCGACTTGTCAATGAACGCATCTGCTCTAAACATTCTTTTTCGTTTTACTTCATCATACACTTTCCTTTTATTGAGTTTGTAATTTTTTCTATCAGTTCAGGAGTTCGGAAGATATTCTTAATAGAATTTAAGTTATCAAAATTCTCAATCAACATCTTTATGCGTGGAGAAAAGCCTTTGCTGCTACTCCGATCCCTCGACCTCACGATTCTTCTAGGAAAGGCTAATTGAATGCTCGAAATAACGTACTCCCAGTACTCATTGAAGAGCTCACCCCCAACCTCCACAGTAGGAGCAAACTTGTGCTGTTAAAAAATCTTACAACAAATCTCTATTATATATGGTCCCTAATAATGATTATTATATTCGTAAGTTTATTCATGCCAATCAAATATTCATTTCTTACACTTGCAAACAATACATTGTATTCATAATGAAAATAGCCATAAATAGTCAGAGTCAGAAGCATGATATACACATATTGAAAGACAAAAACTCTTCCACATCATAGAACGACTGCTCGCCTAGGTAATTTTTAATACTCTTATTAAACCTCCACGGAGACAATTTCCAGGGGTAAATTATTGTGAAATTTATGAGCCAGGAAAATTTGTACTGATCTTCGACTTTTCTAGGTGGAAGAAATCAGATCTTATGTCATCACATTTGCGTGTATTATAATTGTGAAAGTTGCTATATTTTGCAACCCACACACTCAACACTTGATTTAGGATCCCCATCCAACCTGAAAACGTTATACAGGGTGTCCCAAAAATACCACGCGAAAGTGACACTGGAGATAGATTGGCATTAGGTTTGTCAGATAGCTTTAACATGACCTCAGTAAAAGTCCGTTGATTTTCGAGATATCACCACTTTTGTGTATTTTTTAAAAATCTCCATGTTTCGGTCTTTTATCGCCTAGCATTGCTAGAAATTACTTCAAACTCATATTTTTTTTTATCTAGGCTATCCTGAATAGTTGCTTCAAACAATGAAGTAATAACTTCACCGAGAACTAGAACAAAATCCTTCAAAAAATGTTAAACTTGTTGTATTTTATGCTGAAGTTAAAACTTCACTTTAAATTTGACTGACTGCTGTGAAAAAAAATTATGAATTGACAAATAATCTTGAAAACTGGTCCATTTCATGCCCTTTTTAAAATGATACAACAATACCAATTTTTTTCAATCAAATCCTTAGAAATTCCAATTTTGTCGCGAGAAATGTGTTTAAGGCGAAATAATTGAAAATTATTATAGGAAAAATGCACAAGTATCACCTGTTGCCAAATTACATGTTGCTTGATATTCTTTGCTCGCTACCGTTTCGAACAACCATTATTTTTGCTTCTCTTTCCCTTTTATCTCACTTTCTCTTTCATTTTTTGTTTGCACATGAGTAGGGAATAAAGAAAATTAACACAAAAAAGTTTAATTATTTATTTTAATATTATTTTACAGTAGTATCGTCTTATAATAGGTATTCAAATTGCCTGCCGCCGGCTCTTATGCATAATCTGCATCGTTTTAAAAACTTGTCTTTTCAGTCTTCTTAAACTGGTGGCTGATATTTATCGGGCTGTTTGATTTATGCGCTGGCGCAGTTTCTCTTTTGTCCGAATTGGTTTTGCGTAAACTTTATCCTATCCCCATTAAAAAAAATCTAATAGGTTTAAGTCCGGTGATCTTGGTGGCCACAACATCGGGCCTAGTCGGCCTATCCACCTTGAACGATATGCGTGGTCAAGATGCGTTCGCACTATGCGGGCATAGTGTGCTGGGCACCCATCATTTTGATACCACATTCTTCTCCTTAAATCAATGGGTACATCTTCCAGCAGGATAGGTAGGTAATTTTCCAAAAAATCCAAATACATTTCTGCATTCAGTGTGGCAGGGAGTTCAAATGGGCCTACCATTTCACCGTTAAAGATCCCGGTCCACAAATTAATCTTACGTTGGTGCTGAGACCGGCCTTCTCTTTTCTCATGAGGGTTCACCAGCTGCCAACTATGGACATTGTGGAGGTTAAGGTAGTCGTCTCTTTTACAGACTGACTCATCACTCCACAGTACCTTATTGAAAAAATCAGCATCTTCTGTATGCTTTTGTATCATTGTTTGGCAAGACACAACGCGCCTGGCGTAATCGCTGGTTAATAATGTCTGCACCCTTTGAATGTGGTAAGGGTAGTATCGGTGTCTTTTTAGAATTCGTTGCGCAGATCATTTGGGAACACCAGTACGTCTTTCGATTAAACGCACTGAAGTCGATGGGTCCTCCGTTACTTGCTCCAATACGACATCGTCATCCACAGTTTGGGGTCTAAATTGGGAACCTCTCTGGCCAGGGTTTCTGCCCTCTCTGTAGGCATTTACAGCTCGAAGAATGATTTCATGAGTTGTTGGCGTGCGGTTTGGGTATCTTTTCGCGTATAGTCTCGCAGCTAATGCACTATACGAAACGTTCCCTCTAGTAGAAACGCGTCTTGTTTCGCCCTAAATATTAACATGTCTGTGTACTCTCCAGGGGTAAAATGAGCTTGATGGTCTGCCATCACAATATGGCAATCTGAAAACAGTATCCAATCACAAAGTAATCGAGGTCCGAAAGAGCGCAGGGTCGTTGTTAATCGCAGCAACAATCCAGATCGTAGGCTAAGCAAGTCCAATTTAGTTCCCAGTTGTCGAAAAAACATAACAACGAGAAAATACACCGAGTAGAGGGTATTAAAAACACGTGTGTAGCACTCAACGCAAGGTCAGGTACTAAAACTATCTACCTATCGAGAATCGACGCGAGCGCTGACGCTATCGGACCGGTTTTCATGTTGCAAAACAATAAATGTGGGGGCGAGATAGCTGATAAGGTTTTGGTTTTTTTTAATAAGTAGCAATTCTGATCGTAGCAAACCATTTGCGCATTGTATTATTTTCTTTCACTTTTATTATTTCGGCTTTAACACATCTCTCGTGACAAAATTAGATTTTCTAAGGTTCTGATTAAAAAACATTGGTAGTGTTGTATCATTTTGAAAAGGGCATGAAATCGACAAGTTCTTAAGATTATTTTTCAATTCAGTGTGATATAATTTTTTTTCACAGCAGTCAGTCAAACTTAAGTTAACGTTTTAACGTTATATTTTTAGCATAAAATACAAGTTAGTTATTTTTTGAAGGATTTTGTTCTAGTTTTCGGTGAAGTTATTACTTCATTGTTCAAAGCAACTATTCAGGATAGCCTAGGTAAAAAAACATGAGTTTGAAGTAATTTCTAGCAATGCTAGGCGATAAAAGACCGAAAACTGGAGATTTTTAAAAAATACACAAAAGTGTTGATATCTCGAAAACCAGCGGAGGTATTTTTGGGACACCCTGTACAAAAACGGACTAACTTCGACGTCAAGAATAGACGAGTTGAACTATGTCTCCGTAAATATCAATATATCATAACTACAGTGTTGCAACCACAAATAAAATTCAGCCAGCTTAGATTTCATACCAGCTTCATTTTGATAATACACACTAAGAGGAGCAAAAGGGGGATTTATAAGTTTTTTTTGTTCTTATTTATACATGGTTTTCCGCTTATATATCTAATAGATAGATCCTCCTAATTCTGCTGAATACGCTGCTCCATTTGTCTACGGACACTTGAGAAGTATGAACGCTGGCCACTGGTCTGATCCGCCGAAATCGAAATCTTCTGGGTAGACTTATCTAGGATTGAAGATTTTTCCTTCAACACTTTTGATGCCGTAAGGATCAGTAAGAACCACCTTCATAGGGCGATTTTTCTTGCCCAAGCGTAATACCTTGACAATTCTATCCTCTGAAAGGAAGAATTCATCGCTGTCAGCTGCTCAAGTTTCTGCAATAGTTTGCTATATTTCTGGTTCATTAAAACCAATTGTGACATGATGTCCGCCTAAGTTACTTTCTCAAATTTACCGTTAGTAGAAATCATCTTCGGGTCCTGAACGAGATTACCAGTATCATCGCATCCCTCAAAATCCGGAATTTCAGCAGAGCGTTGCTATCAGAATTCCCATTTATAGACCACCTATACAATTTTTCTACCTTTAAGTTGATTTCTCTCATAATTTTATGTGTTTTACTGGAATCTTTGACAGCAGACGTCGATATCGAAATTCGTCCCTCCGCGTATTCATGGAATGCTACATTGTAACTAACTATCGCTGATACCCAATTTGATTATGTTGGCATACGTAACGTTGGAAAGCTGGCGTTCCGTCTTCACTGACACCTACGCATAGGCTTCATCCGCTGCAGACCTCACTATTGTTTTGTTTTTTAGTTGGGTTTGCTTTTTTCTCTTTTCATGGTGTTTACTTCATCACACTCACTCATTTTTATGACGTCACATTGAAGGAAACTGATTTGCTTCTGAATTTTATTTATACCAACAATCGCTATTTTCATCGTTTTCACCTATTATTTCGAAACTGTTTGTAACACAAAAAATTTTTGAAACATCACGATTTTTTTCGAACAATTCGTGAGATAAAGAGAAACGATTATTTTTCTATACCTAGTGTTCCTAGTGTTGGTGAGACAAAAAACTATGAGCTGTTGTCCTATGGCAATTGGGACTGTACTGCCAGCAATTAGACCTTCTGCGGAAAGCAATCACCCAGAAGCGGTTAGTTTTGGCCAACAGGAGTGAAATGCTGCTTCTTCGAAACGTTATATCGTATCATATCGATATGATATATGTATGCCAAAAGTCCTAAAGATTATATATATATCGATACTGACTAGCCAGAAGCTGCAAGCTTTTCGTTAGGAAGTTCTGCTTCCATCTCATAGTCCGGACCTCCCATCAAGTGATTACCGTCTCTATTTCTGTCCATGGCATGTGAGAATCGTCAAGTTGTTGTATGCATATGCTTACAAACAGATTATTCTAATTATGGTGATTAAAGCCATAAATTTTACGCAGAAATATATAAAACATTATTTAACACTCAACTATTGAAAACAATATAAATATAGTCCACTAACTTGAATAAAGTTATCAAAAATATAACACATTAGATAGGTATTTCTCAAATTCTTTATAACTATTGCATTATGTGATGTTTTGAGGTAGTTCATTGAAAAGAACCAACTAAACTCTATTGATAACTTTTCCGGTGATTTTCAGGAAAACAGATCAATTTGGCGTAAGCACAATGTAATGAGCAGCAATTTTTTTTTACTTTGATTAATGGTATCTGTTTTTTAAACTCCCGACAAAATTTGTCCACCTTAAATTGTGTTACTTTTCAGCTTGTCCTCTCCACTTTGAATATGTCTATTTGGTGACGTTGTTCCCAATATATTTAAACCAATAAGGAATATTTCTGTGGTAATCGATGGTTCGATACAGGTAACTACCGAAGGAGATCAAAAAACTTTCGATTGGCCAGGCGTTTAGAAATGCGATATTTCGAGGTAGAAAGGGGAAGGCGATCTTGCGAGCGAGGCGAGCACCGTAAAGTTCTTAAGACGGCCTTTCGTTAGGTGCATTTCACATGTCTTTACGGCCACGGTAACATTTTCAAAAAAATTTATCCAAAACACCGATTTCCCGTTTTTTTGCGAAAGATGGTCCGGTAAAATTGAAAAAGGCTTTTTCTACTGACACGATCAGTTGCCGTTTTCGTATGTGTCTTCCCCGAGAATCGGACGTTTGGATAGGGCTATTCATATCTTCCAATCGCAAGTAAAAATATTTTAAATTAATTGCTGAAAATAGCTTACTTCGGCTTAAACGCAAATTTCCAGATCATCAGTCACCTCCGACGTTCACAGAACTTTGTCAGATCATTCCAATTACAATAGTAACCCATATCTCGTATGATATTTTGAAATTTCTTCAATTGATAGTATTCGTAAGAGCTCTGGTGAGGTATTCTCTTATAGTTTAACAGTCTACGATATGTATTTATGAAATTCAAAAATTTACCCAGCATAGAACCAGTTTTGCAATCCCTAGCAAATTCATTTCACCCCTGTCGATTCCTACTCTGAAATGACTGAATGTCGTTGACATTCTAATCTTATGTAGATTCTTGTCATATTCTAGACGCCCACTTCGTTTATGCGTGAACGAATGGAACGAAATTCGAAGTAATCGGCGAGGCACTCTGTTCATGGTTACACCTTTAGACCTTATTATTATTATTATTATTATTAAATAATACAATTAGAGTTGAGGTATATACCTATAAACTCAAATAAGCCCATATACAGAAAAAAAAAAAACTATTCAACGTACACATCCCCGAAATAAAGATAAAATAATGAATTAATATTAAATGAAAAATATACATATATATCGAACTATCTCGAATGTAAGAACACACACCGGACACAAAAACTCAGCACCAACACAGCGAGCATTTCTACATCATCAAAGTTGTCTCAGTCTGTCTAATCCGTTTTTAAAGCTATTGGTGCTAGTGCTACCGACCACGGAACTGGGAAGTCCATTCCAGGATGAAAACACTCTGTTGGGTAAAAACATCTGCCTTGGAATGGTCCGGAAATTCTCCTTCCTCAACTTAAAATCGTGACCTCGAAGATTATTCATATTTTTGCAGAACATGGTCTCCACCTGAGATCCAAAAATTCCATGCATACACTTGTATGTGAATATCAGGTCACCTCTAGTACGTCTATCCGCAAATGTTGTCATGTTATTCAGACGAAGGCGGGTTTCATAGTCAGGTCGGACGATTCCATATGGGATTCTTGTGTTCCATCTCTGGACAGACTCCAGAGCATTCATGTCACCAACAAGCGCCGTCCACCATACCGGACCAGCGTATTCCATGATGGGGCGTATGAAAGACTCATATATCAGTTTACATACTGATCTGTCAGAGCCTCGGAAAGATCTCTGAACCAGGTAGGTAAGTTGACGGGCCTTAGCCGTAATTGAAGCAACATGGGTGGACCAGGTCAGACTGCTTGTTATTGTCAAGCCCAAGTCACATTGACTGGTGACAGGAGAGAGACAATGATCGTCAATGACATAAGACAGTCGCGGATTATTTCGGCCTATGTGTAGCACATGACATTTGTCGAGGTTTAATGGAAGCAACCATTCCCGACACCAAGCGGACAGCTTATCAAGATCCCGCTGTAGAGTGGTGGAGTTGAGAAGAGGGAAATTATAAATCTTGGTATCGTCTGCATACATAGAACATGTCGATAAAAACAACCAGGAGATCAGAGGTATATAAAAGAAACAGAATGGGACCGAGAACTGATCCCTGAGGGAAACCACTTCGAACATGACACTCGGAAGATGAGTAAACATCACAAACCCTCACTCGAAAAGTTCTGTTGGTCAGAAATGCACGAATCCACTGGAGAAGACCCCTCTCAACCCAAGATGGTCCAGTTTATGAAGCAGACGCCTATGTGGGACACGGTCAAATGCTCTAGAAAAATCCAGATAGATCACATCAACTGGAATGTTACTATCCCATGCCTTAGTCCAATCATTGAGACAACAGATTAGGTTAGTGAGGGCTGAACGGTGCGGTAGAAACCCGTGCTGTTGGTCGGGAAAAATCTTCTGAGCTAAGCAAAAATCAAGCACCTGGTCACAAACTATTCTCTCCAAGACCCTAGACAAGACTGACAGCAGAATTATAGGTCTATAATTCAGTGGAGACAGCTTATCACCCTTCTTATAAATGGGAGTTACTGAGGCGGATAACCAATCGGAGGGTAGAGTGCAGCTGGAGAGAGATTTTCTGAATATAAGAAAAATCGGAAACGCCATAACTTCAGAACAATTCCTCAACAAACGCGGCGAAAAACCGTCTCGGCCAGGGGAACTGTCCACCTTCACCCCAGAAAGATATTCCAGCACCAAGCGCTCGGACAGACAGACAGCATCCAAATAATTACTCGCTCGAGCAGACGTAATATTAGGTAAAATCCCCGGAGGCTCTGGGGTGAACACCTCAGCAAATGTACCGGCCAGAACATCAGCTGTTTCACGCGGATTGTCGCAGACGTCACCAGACGGCTTCCTCACAACCGGAAAACTGACTTTGGAGTTCATCGTGGTTCTCAAGTACTTAAAAAATCGCTTTCTGTTGGACTTACTCACTAACTTTTTCAAAATTAGTTTTGGCCGAATGAATAGTGGAAGAGAGAAAATTTGAGAAATCTCTGTGGATCCTGTAGTCAGCATCTTTTCGACTGCGTAAATATCTCTGCCAAAGGGACCTTTTGCGTCTCAAAAGTTTCATAATTTTATCGTTTATCCATGGCCTTGTCGGAATGAAAGTGGATTTGACCTCCTGGCACCAGCAGATATGGCTTTGTTCAACTCAGTCTCGAACAACCTCCACATCTCATCAATCGTTAGATCAGGTAATAAAAGAGAACTCCAATCAACTGATGAGAGAGTTTTCGAAATATGTCCGTAGTCGATAATCTTCCTGACCTGCTCCCGCGGAGACTGTAATGAGGTAGGTAGCTGTATCTGGAGTTCCGTTAGTAAAACGTCGTGATCCGACCTACCGAAAGGTGGAAAATGTTCAACATCAGATAACAAGTTTCTGTCCGACACAAAAACAGATCAAGTAATGAAGAAGTCTGGCCATGCCTATGTCTAGTTGGCTCATTCACCACCTGCTGGAGACTCGTCGATGTTACAAGTTCAGCGTAGGGATAAGAAGGGGATCTTATTGACGGAAGGCTTACAAGCGGCCAATCCAAGTCTGGACAGTTGAAGTCTCCGGCAATGAAGACGTCAGAAGATGATTCAGATAAATCCTTGAGATACCGAATCACACCGACATCATCAGCGCAAGATCGAGGTCTATAAATGCAGCCAACCACCATCGAAAAGAGGGTATTAGATATTTTTATGAAAATGTTATCGATATTGGGCCAATCCTGGTGAGATACGTCAATCTTGAACTCGTGAAACAGACTGTTATGCACAAACACACACACACCACGATAACCCAGTGCAGTTCGACTATCATGACGGAACAATGAGTAGTTCGATATAGAATAAGCGGAGTCTGATACAGAGGGATGTAGCCAGCTTTCAGTTATTAAAATTAGGTATGGCTTGTGTGCCTCAACAAAGGAAACAAGTTCTAAAAATTTAGATCCAAGGGACATCACGTTCGTATACATTAAAGGCCATATATTTAGGGTTTGATGTTTTTGAGACATTCTTAGCGGGTACGGTATTCACTACTTTTGGACGTCCGCTGACATACTTGATAGTCAAATCTGTTTCGCCCGATGCCTGTCTTCTGGCGAGCTCCTCCCGCGCCATCTTCAACTCATCCGCCTGCTTCCTCGTTTTATCATCAAAAATTCTTATACTTCGATATTCCCGATGTCCAAGAAGAAGAGATTTGTTCCTGAGCAGAGACTTGGTGACAACAGAGCTGGAAAAAGAAACCTTAACCCACCGTGGACGGATATTATCCTTACCCGGTAAGCGAGTAATACCAGTTATGAAATTGCTGGATGATGGGCGGACATGATCAACAACGGCCTTTACCAAACTAGAGTCTGAACTTAGGTCAGTACTCTCGGTGACATTGGTCAAAATAATATTATGCGATTTCTCCACTCTGTCTAGAACCTCAGACATATCAACACCATGCTCAGAAACTTTGACACCTTCTAGATCGGCTACCCTTCAAGCCACGGACGCTATCTCCTCAGACATCGATGACCAGTCACGCTCAAGAGCCGAAATATTACTCTTACACGTAGCAATACCCAACTCATGCTCGGTCAGAATTTCTGAGTGTTCTTGTATCTTGGCAGAACAACACGCCACCTGGGAAATAAGGTCATCCTGTCTTCTCTCAATCCGTTCCATGGTAGCTGTTATCCCACGAATATGTTCCATGAGGATCTCGAAATGCCTCAACGTAATCTGGTTGCCCTGACATGACCCCTCCTGGGACATTGTGCCCGACTTAGTAGAAGGAAGTGGTTTTGCTCCCGAAGAATTGCTACGGAGACTGCGGGCCGTTGAGACACAATATGTACAATTCCAGACGTCGTTGCCCGCTTTAAAGAACTCAATCTCTTCTTTAGCAAGATTAGCACATGTAGCATGAAAGAATTTGCTGCATTTAGAACAAGAAACTGACAAGTCGTCAGCTACAACTTTTTTGAAACAAATAGTGCATGAGTACCCTGGCATATTGAAAGGATTAGGTTTAGGCTAAAACACTCTTCACTTCCTTGGACCCGTAAGGAAGACTCATACAGAATAGGAGGGCCACGAAAACAGCAACAAAAAAGGACGGGAATGACTCAGAAAAGGAAATATATAATAATTAAAAATAGCACTCAGTTCCAATAAATCGCGCCGCCACTGGTATCAGCCAGACACAAGCGTATGCATATGTACCCAGACGAGGCGACGTTCAACAAAAAGAAACTCTGTCTGTTATCACCGAACGGGACAACATATGTGATTATGAAAACTCGCGAAAGTGAAATAAGTTGGTAAATATTATTATAATAATGGAAAGAAAATGCATTCAAAATTCAAAATCGCTAATTCAATGACTCGTATAATAAAGGTATGAATAATTACCCACGATGAAACCACCGAAATCTCCGAGCATCCAAAGTATATCACAAATAAAGAAGCAGCAAATTCGCACTTGTTAACAGTCAAGATGTGTAACAATGAATGAATAATCGAATAATTTTTATTTTACCTTTATAAAATTCACCAAGCGCGAATCGATGGAGTTGAAGCGATTTTCTTTTGGTTTTTATTTTGGTGGAAAAAGCACCCACTGCGAATCAATTATATACAGGGTGTCATATGCGTTGCCTATTTCTAACAGCTACCTTCGATCGAGCTGTTTCTGCTTACGGCTTCTTAATTCGATAAAACATTTTCGATTCATATATAGGATCTCACATATGAGTTGCGCATTCCTAGCGCTGACTTTCACCAGAATTTTTCTCAAGTTTTCGTGTTTTTCCGCGTACGGGAGCTAATTTCAATAAAATGTCATACTTCTTTTGGTTTTTTTGCGTTCTTTCGTGTTACTTCGGGATCTTTCGTGTTTTTTCGCGTTCTTTCGTGTTTCTTCGGTTCCTTTCATGTTTTTTCGCGTATCTTCGTGTTTTTTCCAGTGGTGGGATTCTGTAACTTTCGTTATCATAGCAGGCGAACACGAAAACGAAGCGAGTCGAAGCAAAATCGATTTTCTATTACCGTCTTTAGCGTTTTCGTTTCGTCATATTTACGCTCGGGATTTGGTTTTCGAAGTATAGCGAGGACACACGATGAAACAATGGCAGCGTGGCATATAAATAGACATTTGAACTATTAAGAGGTTTTCATATAAATTTTCTGTAGTTGACAATGCAGAACATAGACAACTTTTGGTATGCCTGACATTATAACCTAAAAATATTTTTTTGTTTTAAGATTTTATAACCTTTATTCGATTTCATTTCAGAACAAGTTCTATAATAGTGTTTAAGTAAATATTAATCATGATTTCCATACTATAAGATTACCGAAAGTGCAATTGAAAAAAGAGTTCCTAATTTATTAAGAGAGGAGATTAGATTTCTTCGAGAAAATGTTTTTTCGCACTCAACGGATATTTTTTGCGTTCCTTTGGGTTTCTTTGGATTCCCTTGGGCTTTTTGCGTTCTTTCGTGTTTCTTCAGGTCTTTTCATATTTTCTCGCGTTCTTTCGTGTTTTTTCGCGTTCTTTCATTTTCTTTCTGTTTCTTCACGTTCTTTCGTGTTTCTTCGTTTTCTTCCGTGTTTCTTCGCTTTCTTCCGTGTTTCTTCGCGTTCTTTCGAGTTTCTTTGTTTTCAACCGGTTTCTTTGCTGTATATTTCTGTGCGCTTCATTGATCTATGGTCTTATTGGACTACTGGCTTATGGATCTACTGGACTATAGATCTACGGGCCTATGGATTTACTGGGTTACTAGTATCTTATTAAATATGTAATCATGACTGCCAGGCCCGCCACTAGCTGTCTGAGCGCCCGCGTGCAAATACTGTTATGCCGCCCCCAATAGAGCGCTAAATCAGGGGCGTATCCAGAGAGCAATTGGGGGGATGGCGTGGCTTGCGATGTGTAGTGGTATGTTTTAGCGAGGGACCTGAACTGATCTTGAATGAAAAGCGGGAAAGGGGTTAGATCGTTTCCATCCGAAGATTTAAGGTGAAAATATCTTTCCTGGGGGATGGGTTAATTACCCCCAGTACCCCCTCCTTGCAAATACTCCCCTGCGCTAAATATGCTGTGTGTTCTCTAGAAAGGGTTCCCTCATTATGGTGAGAAAAAAATTAAAAACCTATTGAATTATTGTTATATATATATTATATTATTGTTATTTCCATTTATAGAATTGAAAAATCATAAAGATACACACTCAAATATTTATCTAAAAAAATTCACTCTTCTCGCCCCCTACTAAACGTGCCGCCCTTGTGCCGGGCACGCCTTGCACGCCCGCTTACGGCGGGCCTGATGACTGCTAACTGTATATAATGAATGGGACTAAACATTAGTAAAATCAATTGAATTTTTCAGTCATGTAGACAGTATTGATGAGGGAAGTAAATTGACAACAGGAGGATATTACTGCCCACAATGCTACAGCAAATACTGTGAACTTCCAGTTGAATGCAGATCTTGTGGCCTAACCTTAGTTTCTGCTCCACATCTAGCTAGATCCTATCATCACTTGTTTCCTGCTGCTAATTATCAAGAAATTTCTTTTGACAAACAGTCAGAAATATGCTTTGCATGCCAGAAGCTATTCAATGAATCGGATAAACAGGTAATTACGAATTATATGGCTATTTCGTAACATAAAAAAGGCAGTATTTTTGTTGAATTGATTATAAAAAGTTGTAGACACTCTTGTCCAATCACAACACTAGTCAGATCGACTAAACAGTGTGCTGATATTAGTCGCTTTCCAATCATGCGTGTGACCCCGGGGCTTGAAGATCTTGTGCTTCCCGCCCTCTATGAAGTAAAGCGATTTTACTAGAAAGTAGCAAATCGGACCGCTCCCGAAGCACTTCAGTTGATGACTGGACAGCGACTATTAGATAGTATAATAGTGTTTCAATATTCTAATCAAATTAGTTGAATCACTTGCTTTATCCATTGTCAAATCTTTGGTTGACTTCTGCATTATCTTATTGGTGCTTTTGTTCACCTGAACAGAGTGAATAGATTTGCCTAAATGTCTGTATTTTTCGAATATTTGGGTAGAACTGGTACCAATCGTTTCGTAAGGACTCGCCGATGAAGAATCCATTGGCAAAATCGATTCTGTCCGTCCGTACGTAGACACGTTTACGTCCGAACGGAATGGGCTGGAGGGCTGAAATGTTTAGGGTAGGTCGAAAGAATGAATCTCGGACGAGTTGGTTATTGGGCCAAATTTGTTCAATGGTTCAGAAGTTATGAGCATTTAAACATTGGTTTCTTTATTATCTCCTAGAATATCCGTCGGATCATTCTGTAACTTGGAAGATATGTGAATTAGGTTGAAACAATTAGGCTGGCAAAATTTCGCAAAAATCGACAGGCTAGAATAATTTATATACTATATATATATATATATATAAATACTTTCTATATCATAATATATATAAGATATCGGATTTATTTAAACAAAAATTTGTGCATTGAGGACTTTATTTATATCTCACACATTTTCAATGTCATTGTCGTAGCTTCTTTTCACGATAAGATATGATTTATTTCTTCATTTACGTTCTGATAGATCATTCAGGGTTTCAGGGTTCATCAAATTATATCTATTCTAACAGAAGAATGCTTCAAATTAAGCTCATATAAGTTTTAAAAACATCGAACCCAGTCTTCTAGATTTGTATTGTACCTTTATAGAAGTTTTTTCACATTTTTATTTCATACACCGATTCAACCTAGTTCACAAACTTAGGAGTTAATAGAATTTGACTTTGTTATAATATTTCTAAAGGTTTGTTATGATGGATGTATAATTAACATTCCATCAATATTGAAACTGGGAGCTATAGGCTCCTAAACAAGAAAAATTAGAATGCATTTTGTAACTATAATCATTTCATACTGAATTGAATAATTTCAAACTATCGAAATTATCCCTGTAATATTTTCCACATTTTTTTTTTTAAGAAAGGTACAAATAACTGTTAACAGTTTCAAACTGAATCAAAACAACAAGGAACCACAGAACGCTATTTTATTGGGAACTACCCACCACAGAGACGTTATAATAACATTTTAATGTGATAATAATTCACACTAGTTATTCTGAGAAAAATTATAACTGAAGATCAATAATGGTTACAGACATTTAAAAAAACTTTGCAATTATTAATTTATTCTCTCCTGGGGTTCGGTAATAAATTAATATTCTATGGTTAGGTATTAAAATTTCACATAATCTATGGATAACCATTATTCAATATTTATATGTTTGTTTGCATAATTAAAACAAATACTCTGATTATAAAAACCAAAAATTTACGCTTGTTGAGTAATTAATTATAGTCTAAACAGAATAGATTCATATTAATGATCTAACAAAAAATTTTTTATTAAAGAAACACCTAGATGGTTTTTAAACAGCAAATTTAGTTGATCAAACTCAATTTCTTCAAGCAAGTATAATTGCACACCTAAATCTGGGAATACTTGTAATCTATCCAAGTAAATTGTTATTGGGATTCAGTAAAGAAAATAATCAAGCAAAGTAACACCACTTTAGAACAGATATTCGTAGTGACAACATTCATTGTTGTTGAAGATTTCGAAAAAGATTTTCATATTTTTAACAGTATGATATCAAGAGACCTCATAGACCTGTTCACTGGTCTCTGTCAAGGAGAAGACACTTCAGAAATATCAGTGTTTGGAAAATCATAGATGATTTTTTCTGGCTTTGAGTGAAAAAAGAAGCAATGTGACAACGTCATGCCTTGGAAGTTTTCATAGAAATGATGGCTTTCATGATTTGGAAATCTTAAGAGGAAAATTACAAATGTATGATGATAACATCCAATAATTCTAAGGTCTTTTTGGAATTTCTCACTAGAAAGGGATGGTTTATAATCTTGAAGTAGAAAAAAATTATGGTAGAACAACAAAAATCTATGTTTATGATGTTGAATTTTTTTTGACCAGAAAATTTGTATTTTATATATTCCTTCTGAATATGGACCTCATCGGATGGAACATGAGCAAATCATTTTTTAGAGGGAAAATAATGTGGATGCTGTGGAAGGTACATTCCATTCAAACTAAACTGGACTACAGAGGGGTATTTGTCCAATGTGAAAACTTAAAATGCTTATAACTTTTTAACGCAGCTGAATATGGAAAAACCATAATGGAAAAAGTGTTTCTTTTGATCTCAAGAACCTATGGTTAAAATTAACGCAGTGGTCAAAGACTCACCCTGTATAGTGACTACTGATTGATAGTTCAAGAGATGTTAGTTGATTGATGATAATGATGCTGTTAACTCCCGAATCATTAGACTCATTTAGCTCAATAATGAACTCGTCCGAGATATTCATTTCTTCGACTTACCCTGAACATTTCAGCCCCCTAGCCAATTCCATTTGAACGTAATCGTGGTCACGGTCGGAGAGAATTGATTTTGACCACGATTATTCATCGGCGAGTCCTTACGCAATGATTGTTACAACTTTTAACCCAAATATTTGAAAAAAACGGGCATTTTGGCAAATCTATAAGGACTCTGTTCCTGTGAACAAGAGCGCCAAAAAGGGTATTTTACAAAAATACTATGAGCACTTAAGGTTATGATTCATACATAAATAAATACACAAGACCTCAAGGCAAAAAACCTGCCTTTACCACTTTTTTCTCACTTTTGAGCATGCCTCAAGAATGATATTCGAATCTAACATGAACGGTTATGTAATAGACTACGACATAACTGACCAGCAGCCTACTATTTTAACTATTGAAGTAAAACAGGCTCCAAAAGTATCCAAACAACATACCAGAATGTGAATTAAGAAAAATTCAAATCTAATCTAATACGAGAGAACATTTATTTAAACGGTGAATAATTCAAACCTTTGGTTGAGAAGTTTATTTCCAGATTTTCATACATCATCCGCAAAAATACAAACCTAGTCACCAGAAATGGTTAAAGCATCCCCAAAAATCCATGGGTTACAAATGCACTGATAAATTAAATAAATGAAAAAAATCGCATCTATAAACTAACTAAAGAAAATCCTGAAAATACAATACAAAAACACCAATATACATCCTATACAAATAAACTACTGAAACTCATTGAACATCCCAAGAGAAGATACACACAAAGAACCATTGACAAGTATAAAAACGAGCCAAAAATAATTTGGCAACATGTTAACAAAATATTCACTACAAGTAGACCTAAACCTAAAATAACGAAGATAGAAAACGAACATAACGAAATGCTTGATGATAAAAGAGAAATAGCAGAAACTTTCAATTAATTTCTCACTAACTTGGGTTCTGCTTACGTGAATAAGGTAGAAAACCATAGGATTTCATCGAAGATAAGTTTTCTGTTAGAGAAGTATCTTTCTCATACCTACAAATGCTCCACAGATAATAGATATCATAATAGAATTAAAAGACAAAAGATTACCTAAGATCGATAATATGAGAGCAGAGATTATGTCATTGATATATATCATATTGAGTATGTCAAAGATGAAATTGTCTCATATATGTTCAAAGGATGGGTTGCTGATGAACTCTTTCCTGATTGTTTTAAGAACCTATTTAAAAGAACAAATCTCAGTATCTCTGGAGCAAAGGATGGCCATATAAAGTATCTTAGCATAATAATTGAAATACATATGAGATAGGACCACCAATCCCAATACATTGTGAAATCAACTATCGAACACGGACATGGGACGAGTCAAAAATTAGGCGGGATTAAATTGCTTAGATCGGAAAGAAGAATTGGGCAATGATCGAGTCGATATTTAACCCCCAGAATATACCAACGTATTCCTAAGACGATCACAGGCATAAAAAAATTGGAAAATTTTTAAAAGTGGATTTGCAAGGCAGAGCGAGATAGATTTGATGACCTTATCATTAATAGGCTATAAATTAGAATAAAGATGAATTCAACTGTAATGAGACAATTATACCCTAATTTGGATACTGAAATTGGCAGGTTGAAGCAATTATATCCCGACATATAGACTTCTTATTTTTCATATGGGCTTACGAGAATTAAATTTAATTTTGAGCAGAACACACAGGCAATATTCTATGATCAATGAGCACCCGTTCTTGTTTGTTTGTTTAAATTGAACTGTTATTTCCAAATTATAATTGAGTGTATTATTGAGATTCGAATAAATTATTTTGACAGCAAAATGTTTACAATGGGGCTTTTTTGAATAGTTCAAAAGCATATGATTGCTTAAACCCCAATAATTTATTTGGAAATGTGAAGAGTTATGGCATTAGAGAACCTGCTCTGGATTGTATTAAATTTATTGTGAAGGAAGAAAGCAACTAATGGAAATAGTTCTAGATGAAGAGAAAACAAAATCTCAAATTAGGAATATAAAACTTGGAATTTCATAAGATAGTGTGGTTGGCCCTGGTATTTTCTACTTTTCAGGTATATTTATGACTTGGAGCTGAACAGTAATAATTTTGAAAACGAAAGCATAGCAACCATACACTATGCCTTTGCTACAAACCTTTTACCTATTAGTACAGTATGGGCAGATCTGAAACATTCTGATACATTGATAAATACACCAAACATGATATATCAATCATTATTAAATTCTTAGGATTAACCATAGATGCATGACTTAACTGGTAAGGTCTATGTGGAAGATCTCTATAAAAAGATTGGATTTGCTTTGTGTTCTTTCAGAATAATATTAAAAATCCGTTCAAGATATATTGTTATAAAGGTGGAGGTTTGGGATTAATCTAAATTAAGTTAGCATTGGCTAATCTAGATACATTTCAAATTCTATAATTAAAGTTGCTCAGATTGAAATCACTAGCTGCTGCTAAACCGTCATTTGGATCTTGACTGAAAGATAATTTTCTCAGTTTCATATGGTTGATATTATTGATTTCGAGCAAATTATTGGAATAGTCAATCTTCTCATGTGGTTCGAGTACTTCCGCAGCCTTATGCTGTTATATATAAGGAAGATTCAAACAAGGATAGAGTGATAGGATCACATGTTCCTTACCAATTTCATCATCACCTCATTTCCTTTGACTTTTTCATAATAAAATTCAATCAAAGAGACTAACTCAAACTCGATTCCGTACCCTTGTCATAAAGTATGACGAAGAGAGGTTTTTCTTTCTGTTTATTTTTTTTTTTTGTCTGCCCCTTGCTTCACCATTGGCTATTGCATTGAAGAAATAAGGCATTTCCAGGTATTTATATACAGGGTAGCCATTTGAAAACGAAACAGACGAGATTACAGACGAAATAAATTTTTTCGATAGAAATGCTCGGACAGGTCGATTTCTGTTTCGAGGGGGACAACTTAAGATGTAGGTTACGGACGCATAGCGCTTCAACCCTTGCTACTACAACCCTTACCCCCAAATTTTAAATAGGGAGGAATGGATGAGTGATACCTCATTTGAAAAGTATTTTCATACTGATTTCAGCACAGTAATTGTTTTTTCATTTTATGCATTAGTTCTCGAAATATTCTTAACTAAGTATTTGAAAATGAAGTGGTGTTTTCATGGCACTTGTAGTGTTTTTTTGTGAAAAATCGACATTTTGAGCTTCAAAACAACCATGACTGTGGCTTCCTTCCTCCAATCCACTGACATAGAAATTATTGAAAACAATGCTGGAAATTATGTGGAAGATCAGATTGTGTTTCAGCAGGATGGAGCTCCTCCACACTACGCCTTACCGGTTCGAGAATATCTGGATCAAAGATTTCCAAATCGGTGGATTGGAAGAAGGGGTCCCACTGAATGGCCAGCCAGATCACCAGATCTGTCACCACTAGATTTCTTTCTTTGGGGCCACTTGAAGAGTAAAATTTACTCTACACAGCCCGATTCCATAGAAGATTTAAGAAGACGTATAGTGAACGAATGTCGTCAAATCACTCCAGAAATGCTGCAAAATGTGCGCCATCGTTTCAAACAAAACTTATTTCATTGTATGGAAGCTATTGGTGAACAATTTGAATATTTAATTAATTGATGTGAGGTTTTGATAAATTATTTACTTTACTTTGAAGTCTTATTTCTTAGATCAATACTTCAAATCGTTCTGATACCTTACAGTTGGAGCATGATTTCAGTGAATAAAACAGCTAGTCGAACATCTGTCCCTAGTAGTATTAACACGTACGGTATGACTTCATTTGCTCAGTGGTAGATGTTTTGCAATTTCAAATACAAGTACGGAAATTTTGGTGTTTCGGAAGCACGAAATGTAAATTATTCCCAAAAAATTAATTGAAGTGATAAAATTAACTAACTCATGAATATTTCGAGAACTAATGCATAAAATGAAAAAACAATTACTGTGCTGAAATCAGTATAAAAATACCTTTGAATTGAGGTATCTCTTGCCCCATCTTCCTTATTCAAAATTTGGGGGTGAGGGTTGTAGCAGCAAGGGTTGAAGCGCTATGCGTCCGTAACCTACACCTTAAGTTGCCCCCTCGAAACAGAAATCGACCTATCCGAGCATTTCTATCAAAAAAACTAATTTCGTCTGTAATCTCGTCTGTTTCGTTTTCAAATGGCCACCCTGTATAGTTCAATGGTTTGAAATTACATAAAAATAAAAAATCATAAAAGAGCAATAAAACCATTTCTTGCTACACACGTTTCACGTGTCTACTCTAATTTTGCCATAGCAATGATCCTTGAAATATGAATGCACTCTCTTTAATCTCATTTTGTACAGAATATTTTATGTTTACAGATATACAAGTGTCCAAATTGTCGAAACGTTTATTGCATAGACTGTGATATTTTTATTCATGAGACCCTTCATACATGTCCTGGGTGTGCAACAAATCCTGCTACATTCCAAATAACGCAGACAGGTTAAGATTACTAAGTGATTTGATCTATCTCAACATTCAATGCTAGATATTGTATTTTTTACAGTAATATAAAACAATGAAGAATTGGTACTTGGTAGTTTTATTAATTGTAAATATAACAAGCAGTATGATTCCAATAAATTATCTAACTAGCACAAATAAAATATGTACTCTTAATTTTTGGTTAATTATTTCCTGGCTTTCAAAGCTTTGATCCGTTTATCAATTCCTTCGACAGTTTGGTTAATTTCATTTAAATTATTAGCAAAGCTCTCTTGAACAGCTTTGAGCAACTCGACATTGTTATTAACCGAACTAGATATTTCTCCTTGGACATTTTCTACCTTTATTAATGTAGACATAAGATGAGCAGCTGAAAAAAAGTATATGAAAATCATGGGTTAGATTTAAGTTCTATGAATAGTTAATTCTCATAATATATGACATACTACACCTTTATGATGAATCCCTTCAAGAGACTTCAATCTTTCAATTGTTTGTGGTAACAACTTTATGATACTTTCACCACTTTGGACCATATTATACAACTCTTCAACCTAAAAAAAATTGATAGTAAGTAATAGTCGTTCATTGAGCTTTGAATATAATTCTTAAAAATTAGACAAAAAGGGAAAACAATTGCACGCTGTTCTACTAGACTGAAACAAGCGCGCAAAAACCGAGGAGTTTTGTTGCTGAAATAATTCAATCTCTCTTTAGAAAAAAAAAATAAATCATGGAAACATTTGAAGTAGCTTTTGCTATATGTTATATTAAATTTTTCAAGTGAGTAAAATATTACAAGTCTCACCATTTTGTTTCTTTCATCTTCTCCATCAATTTCTTTCTTTTTTTCTTGAATTGCATCTAATTTCTGAGCCAAAGCTGTTAGGCGACCTTCTATGTGATCCAACTGTGCTGAATCCAACAATGTAGCCACAGCTGCTAAATGCTGTGCTGTCTCCAATAGACTGCCTAAAGAATTTCAAAATAAAATAAAACTTCATTTTTTTATGAATATTAATTATTGGTTAATGTTCAATAGATGCAACATAAAGATTTAAATTCAGAATAAAATCCTTATACCTTTTTCCAGAATTCAAACACAGCTTCTAATCCTGTTTTTTCAATTTGAAATGTGATTCTGTTAATGATAAATATTATTATCAAAGGACTCCTCTGCTTCTAATGACGTTAATTACTCTCAGACTGTAAGCAAATGCTTACTCTAGTGTTAAATTAAGTTAGGTTATAAAATGAATAACTGAGAAAATACAGATAATTTTTATCAAAAAAGTATTCATTTCATAACATTATAGCAGTTCGCGTCTGGCAACGATCGTGTCAACTTCAGTTCGGAAATAAATAAGGTTTATTTACAAATATAGTGTGATATTAGTGAACAGCCACCGACTCCGAGCATAAAAGCTCGGATTGATCGAGCTCAAGCTAATTAAAACTCGAAAATCGCCACCGAAAAGAAATTATAAAATCATATATAAAATCCATATATCGGATTTTCATTCAGAATTAAGAAACAAAACGAACGCGATAAAGTTGGCCAGATGTCCCACATGTCAGATAATCACTGATAGCGAGGAACTAAACATGAGCTCCACGCCTAGGAATCCGATAAACTCAAACCAAAATGATATACAGGACGTCCAGATGACAGACACAATGCAAAATAATCGCTCACCTCCCTTACTTGGATTTGATCAAAACGGACAAACAATTTATCAAGTTCCCAAAACTCACACATGGCAAATAGTCACCAACAATAAAAGGAAAAGAGTTAGACGTCAATCTTCTCAAGAGACTGCAGGGCAATTAGAAACAAATAACAGATTTCATCAACTCCAAAATGACGACTGCGGAAATAATCCATCTGATGAGCAAAGAAAAGGCAAAAACAACATGGAAAGAGAAGTTATCCACAAACCACCACCAAAATGTATATATATATATATATATTCAGAAATTGACACATTCACAGAAAAATTATAAACAGATAAATAAAGAAACAACGAGAATAGTAAACTTGACACAGACAACACTACCTGAATTAAGTGACAGAAACACTCAACTTGGGCCCCAAATATGCTATGGAAATAGAAAATTCAATCGAAAAATTGCCTAAAGAAGATCAAGACAACATACGAACAAACATAACACAAGCTCTCAATACACACAAAAACAATTGAGAAGTAGAACACAAAAGAAAAATATTGTTAAATCAAACTTCATGAAAACAAAAACATTCTTGAAAAATAACAGCGATTTACGGGTTATTAGAGCAGACAAAGGCAATAAAGTGGTAATAATATCCAAAGATGAATATAACAAAAAAATGCAAGAACTCTTAGATGACAAGACAACATACAAAAAAATTAAACGAGATATGACTGTAACAATGGAAAAGGAGAACAACAAAATAGTCAAAGATTGGTTACAAGAGAAATACATCACAGCACATGAAGCAAAAACGATGATTGTCCACAATAGTAAAATCCCAAAATGTATGGATTACCAAAAGTCCATAAAGAGAACATACCATTGAGACCTATAGTCTCATTCATACAATCACCTCTATATAAGTTGTCAAAATATATAACCAACATCCTCTCAAGAACAACAAACACCAATCCTTACTATATAAAAACTCATTTCATCTCAAAGAAACATTAAAAACATCAAAATACAAAATAACCACCGATTATATTCATTAGATGTGCGATCACTTTATACAAACATTCCCATCGACTTAACGAAACAGGCAATTAGAAAAAATTGGGACAGAATATCACAGTTCACAACAATACCCGAAGAAAATTTATTGAAACTGTTCAGTTCATCATGAACAATAGCTATTTTCAATACGAAAACAATTTTTACCAACAAACCAAAGGAGCTGCCATGGGTAACCCTATATCTAGCCCTATAGCCCAGTTAGTAATGGAATTGATTGAAGAGGAAATCATGAAACAATATGGAACAACATTCTACAAAAGATATGTTGATGACTGTATAATCGTTACAACACCAGACGAAATTACTAAGATCCTCCACCATTTCAACAATTTCCATGAATCATTAGAATTCACACTAGAAGAAGAAAACAACAACAACATAAACTTTCTGGATGTGACAATTATGAGAGAGAATGGAAAACTCCTAACACAGTGGTACAGGAAAGAGCAGAATTCTATTCACATTTTAGACTTCAATTCTAATCACCACCAGTCCCAGAAAAAGAGTACAGCTATAGGATATATTGACAGAGCACTAAAACTGACATCACCAGTGCTGCGAGAGAGGTCACTATCAGATGTGAAGGAACTTCTGCTTGCCAACAACTACCCTAAGATTATGGTTCAGAAACTTATAAAACAAAGAACACACAGACTATACAATACACAAAAAAAAAAAGAAAATCCACCACTGACAATATTAAACGGATACCCCTACCCTTCATCCAGGGTCTGTCACAGAAAATAAACAACATAATAAAACCTTTTAATAGAGAATTAGTTCACAAGTCACAAAATCAAATAGGCCAGATTTTCAGTAAAATAAAATCCTCAACACCAAAAACAAAAAGTCACACGTGATATACAGCGTACCATGCCGAGATTGTGACAGACAATACATAGGTCAGACTTCACAGAGACTTCAAGACTGATTAAACGCACATAAATACACCAAAAACGCAACCACAGCACTGAACAAACATAAAAGAACACAAAAACACGATTTTAATTACGAGGACACCAAAATCTTAGCAATCGAACCTCAACAAAATAAAAGAGAAATTTTAGAGATGATTCACATTCAAATGGCAAACGAAAACACAGTAAATGACAAATTAGACACTAAAAATCTGAGCCGTATTTATATGCCACTAGCGAATGAAGCGATCACCGAATTGAAGTAAAAGAACTGACAATCAATGACAACAGACTGAATTCTAGAACTATGACATAAAGATGACAGCACCCACTTGAAAACATCAAAACAACAAAGATGACAATTTGTGAGATATTTCGCAATAATTTTTATATATTTGATTAATGTATGCAATTTTTAGATGTAATGTCCATTTTAATTCATAATTTACGCTGAAGAAGGCGGATTGCCGAAACGTTTGTAAACAATAAACATCAAAATTAAACTTCAACCTAGAATAAACATCAAAATTAAACTTCAACCTAGATACCCAATGAATAAGTCCTTTACATATATATATATATATATATATGTATACGGTGTGTCAAACTATAAGGAAATGATGACAACTGCGACACTTCCCTGCATCATATGTCGTTAAAGCCATGGCAAACAATGTAATGAAAGTAAACCCAGTCAATTCGGAAACGTACCGAAAATTAATTCAGCACCTAAGATCTGAAGAAATCATACCATCACACCTACCAACTGAAGGAAGAAAAAGATTATAAAGTGGTTATACGGGGATTACACCATTCAATACCAATATCCGAAATTAAAGACGAGATTGAAATGAAAGGTCATAAAGTGAGAAATATCAGCAACGCCAAACACAGAGTGAGCAACGAAACACTCCCACTTCACTTCATAGTACTGGAACCTCAAAAAACAACAAAGAAATATTCAATTTGGAATTTCTTGGACAAATCAAAATCAGAGTGGAACCACCAAAGTTAAAAAAAATATTATTCAATGCACACGATGCCAAGACTATGGACACAGCAGAACATATTGCAGAAAACCTTACAATTGCGTTAAATGTGGACAAGACCATGACAGCAAAAAGTGTCGGAAACAAAAGAATACACCATCTACATGTGCACTTTGTCAAGGAGATCACCTTGCAAATTATAAAGGTTACACTGTTTACTGGGACCTGATGAATATGAAATATAAAAATAAAGGAAACAAAACGTACACACAAAATTCAGAAACAATCAATACTCCATTAGTCCAAACACTTCCCCAACCAAAAAATATAGCTTATACAAATAAATCCTATGCATAAGCCCTAGACATGCAAAACACAGATGACATACCACAACTAACAGAAAAATTAACAGAATTTCTAGAAGAATTCAAAAACATATTTACGCAATTACTCAACCAAAACAGCATGATCCTAAGCATGCTCACTACGGTCATTAACAAGCTTTCAAATTAATGGCTACCTCATTGCGAATTGCTGCATGGAACACCAATGGACTAAAAAAACCACATCCTTGAAATAGAATATTTCCTCAATATCGACAAAATCGACATTCTATTGATCCCAGAAAGTCATGCAGCCTATTATACTGATATCAAAATAACTAGTACAATGTGTACTATGCAAATCACCCAGACGGAACAGCTCATGCAAGATCAGCAATCATAATAAAAAATACCATTAAACACCATGAAAAACAACATTATATCACTAATAAAATCCAAGCAATGATACTGAACCTGGAAACCTCCAACTGGCCACTGTGTATACCAGCAATATATAGCCCTCTGCGCCATACAGTAACAACTGAAAAATACAACGAAGCCATACTAACTCTAGGCCTTCGTTTCCTTCTTGCTGGTGATTGGAACGCAAAACATACAGCATTTAGTTCCAGAGTGACTACCCCTAAAGGTCGAGCTTTATATGGAACTATATTGAGCAACAATCTCAATATTTTATCTACAGGACAACCCACCTATTGGCCCACGGACTTGAATAAAATTCCCGATTTGCTCGATTTTGAAATAACTAAAGGCATCAGCGATGTATACAGCACCGTTGAATCCTGCTACGATTTACCATCTGATCATTGTCCCATGATAATCACCCTCAGCACTCACCCGATCCAGATGAAGACAACATCAAAATTATGCACCACAAAAACTGACTGGGAACTATTTCAAAAATTGATGAAGTCATAACCCTAAACCATCGAATGAGTAATGATAAAAAAATAGAAGAAGTTGTTAAGTACCTGACAGAAACCATACAATACGCATCATGGAATGCTACACCAGACTCAAATGAAAAAGTCGAAATTCAAAATGTACCACTACATATCAGATAAAAGATATCCGAAAAACGTAGGGTAAGACGACTATGGCAAAGAAATAGAAATCCATCAGTCAAAAGGAAATTAAACACACTAACCACGACATCCATACAAGAATTAAAGAACAATAGTTTCCATGACTATACAACACAGTTAACTTCTGATGATCATTCTTTGTGGAAAGCTACTAAAAAGCTAAAATAGCCCATACTAAGCAATTCACCCATAAGAGAATCTGATGGAACTTGGGCTCGCACAAACTCTGAGAAATCAGCATTTATTTGCCGAATATTTGGCCAACGTATATAGTCCCTTCCAACACCAAAGTAATCATGACAGTGAAATTGAAGAATTTCTAAATGCTCCAAGTCGGCCATCTACTCCAATTAAGGTCTTCACACCAAGAGAACTGTACCATAAAATTAAATTGCTGAATTCACGGAAAGCACCTGAACATGATCTTATAGTAGGGGACATATTGAAAAACCTGCCACGGAAAGCTATCGTCCTTCTCACTACTATATACAATAGAATTTTAGAAATTAGCCACTATCCAATGCAATGGAAACTCGCACAAGTGATTATGGTACCCAAACCAGGCAAGCCCCCAACAGACTGCGAGTCCTACCGCCCGATAAGTCTGATACTAAAAAGACTATTTGAAGAAACATCACTGAAGGAGCATATACCAGATCACCAATTTGGTTTTCGAAAAAAGCATGCTACAATCCAACAATGTCATAGAATTGTTAACAAAATAAGAACATGCCTTGAAACTGGAGAATACTGCACTTCAGTGTTTTTAGATGTAAAACAAGCATTCAACAGGGTCTGGCATGGGGGACTTTTATACAAGTTAAAGAAAATTTTACCTGATCGTTTTTATAGAATATTGAAGACATTTTTGAGTGATCGCTACATCCAAATTAAAATACAGGAATCACTTTCAGATTACAAGACCTTAAGATCTGGCGTTCCACAGAGTAGCGCACTCGGGCCTATACTCTACCTGATATTCATATCAGATATCCCACAAACTGAACAGTCAATCATAGCAACGTTTGCAGATGCAATTATAACATCACATTCAGACCCATTATTGTCATCACAAAAATTACAAAACCATCTCGATACACTTTCTGAATGGCTTCAGAAATGGAAGATAGAAATTAACACCCAGAAATCAGCCCAGGTTACCTTCACCAATAATAAAAAGCGAGACCTCCTCAAGTTAAATTGCAAAATGCACCCATACCTATCCAGACAGAGATCAAGTACCTTGGACTATATTTGAATGAGAAACCGAGAACCCATATAAAAATGAAAAGGAGACAACTTGACATGAAGGTGAAGAAAATGTACTGGCTATTAAACGGAAGATCAAGCTGACCCTAGAAAATAAGGTGACAATCTATAAATATATCCTCAAACCGGTATGGACATATGGAACTGAACTATGGATGTTCAAAGCCCTCAAATACCGGAGTCTTTCCAATCAAAGATGATGGCAGGAGCGCCCTGGTATGTAACGAACCAGAGCCTACAGAATGATTTGGGCATAAAATCCATAAAAGATACCATTAAACCAAAAATCAATAAGTACAAAGACCGAACAACAAACCATGAGAATACTATGATAAGGAATCTCTTTACCCAACCCCTCTTAGAGAAGAGACTGAAAAGAACCTGGCCCGAAGACCTCCTAGAGGAATAATGGTACGGAGAACCATTGATGGATGGTACCCGACACAAGCCATGAAGTAGTGCATATCATTTACTTATTACTATATTTAGTAGATTGTAAATATGCAAATAAAAAAACAAACAAAAAAATTTATAACATTAGAGCGGTTAATTCAAAAACGTACCGACAATTATTTCTTCATCCAAGATCGGAAGAAATCATACATCACACATACCAACTGATGGAAGAAAGCGCTTATAGAGTGATTATACAGGGATTACACCTCTCAATGCCAATATCCTAAATTAAAGACGAGATTGAAATGAAAGTGAGAATTATCAGCAACGACAAACACAGAAGGAACAAGGAACCACTCTCACTTCACTTCATAGATCTGGAGCCTCAAAAAACAACAAAGAAATATTCAACTTGGAAATTCTTGGACATATCATTATGAGTCACGTTTTAAAAGCATTCCTGAAGATAACAAATGAAAGAATCTACCAGAAGGGTGAAGCACATATGTCCGAAACTCAATTTGGTTTTCGAGACGCCATCGAACGCGTGGGCTACTATTTGCAGTGCAGGTTCTGATTAAACGTTGACGTTAACAGTCCTGTATATATTTGCTTCATCGATTACAGCAGAGCCTTCGACAGGGTTGAGCATAATAAATTGATGTCAATACTGGAAAATGTGGGGTCTTGACAATCAAGATCTACTTAATAAGCAATAACCTCTACTACAATCAAACAGCTAACATCGGCAATGATCTCACAGAGGATGTTGAGATCGAGCGAGCGGTGAGACAGGGCTGTGTGTTATCTTCCTTACTACTCAACATCTATTAGGAGGAGATAATGGGCGCGTTCAGCAGCTCTTGTTAGGTTATGTGTGTGAAAAGAAATCTCTCAGAGATCGAACGTTGTAGTTTAAATTGTTCGTGCTTAGACTGAATATTTAATCATGGATTTTAACATGCTTTCACTGTTCTTTGAAGAGGATAACATAACGACGAACATTACGAATGAGATTGTCCAATTATTAGCTCAATCTTCGCCTGTATTGGAAGATGTAAACACAGGAATTGTTCCGAAAAATCAGAATTTTTATGAAGACACAATTCCTCAATACATCTGATCTGTTTAAAGACCATTTTAGAATGTCCCGAAGTGCATTTGAGGTATGTTCGAAAGTATATATATACATTCCTTCCCAGTCTATAACAATACAATTTTTAGCAATTGTTCTATATTATCGCCGGGATTTCAGAAGGCTCGCATAAAATTCCTTTGGAGAAAAAAACTTATATACCCTCTGCGTTATCTCAAAACAAGAAAGCTTTTTGGCTGCAGGTGACCGCTTTGGAATGGGCAAGAATACTGCTCACAATATATTTAAAGAAGTTATCAACCTAATAACTGGATTAACGCAAGCTTTTTAATTTAGCCTAATAACTATGCCAACTATCCCGAAAAATGTATTGGCTTATGGGCAAGAATTCCAAATTGAAGCTTCAAAATAAATTAGTCATTCACAAGGCAATCATCAAACCATTATGGACGTAAGGCATCTAATTCTAGGGTTGAGCTAAGCCTTCAAATATTCAAATTATCCAAAGGCTTCAATCAAAAATACTACGTTCATTGATTAATGTCCCTTTGTATGTCTCCAACCACACCATCCATGATGCTTTCAGAGTTCCATAGGTCACTACAGAAAACTCAAGAAAATATCATCAGAAGCTACAAGGAGATGCCAACCAACTAACAGGACCAACTCACGAAAGTTGAAAAAGACCTGGCCAAACAACCAAACTGGATAATCATAACTATGGAAAAGTCAATGTGCAAAACTTTCTCTTTGTCTGTACATACAACATATTCATTTAATACTTTTGAAAGTAGTGATACTTCTGTATATATCAAGAAATTCATTAAAAAAAAATTATAGCATTCACCCCACAACTTTGCTTCAAAATAAATCTAAAATTTTTATTTATTATTTTTTGCTTCATTAACAGTTACAATTCTCAAATATTTTCAATGAAATTTTTTTCAAAATAAATTAATGTAAAGTTTTACAACTGAGGATAGTTTTGTTGAGAAGCTAAGATTAAAATGTATGACAAAAAAACCGTCAATTGTATCGGAAAAAGTAAAACCGATAGCTTTACTTTCTTCGTTAACCAGTTTCTCTTCTAGCATACACGTTTTTCTCTTTTTCTTTTGTAAGCCCTGCGGCTGCTGCTACCACTTGACAATTAGACTTGACACAGTAGGAACAAACATGCAAAAAAAACAATGTCATTCTGACCTCAGATATTCAAATTTTCAACTTCAGCAGTTCTATAATATGTGTCTGTTTCAAGTCAGTACCAGTGTTTTGAAAACAATCCTCAGTTTGAATTTATCATCAAATTTTTCTAGACAATGTGAATTCTCGTTCCCCAAAAGTTATGGGTAAAGGAAAAAAAGAGGAACAAAAAATTTCTACTTTCAAAAAATGACAACCAAATATGATAATCATATATTAACATGTACATTGAAACACATGCAACAGCTGAGTTTTGTTATCATCATAGCACTTAAGTGTTAGCTAGAATGCTCCATCATTAATCTAGTTGGAAAGTGATGAGGTATTCCAAATTTTGTGCTTTTCAAAACTGAATGCATTCAGTCCTACAGAAACATCAGTGATTTTTGTTTTTAACTGAAAAAGTGTCCCTTTTCTAAATTTCAAACAGGATGACTGTAACCATTCGACTTTAAAAGTCATTTTTTATTATTCCATATTGATATAGAACAATGTTGGAACATTCTTGAACATTAAAATTAGTATTGAAAAGACGATTTACCTTTTGAAGTTCCTGCTGCTAATCTATTTAATTTTTCATTAGATGCTCCCAATACTGTCTCTAAATAATGAACTCTAGCTTCTAACTGAGTCACTCTGCTTGATTGTTTAAGTTTAGCTACTTCAGGTTTATAATTTATATGATATACTATTCCAGATTCATCAGATTGTTCTTGAGACTGTGGTTCATCTTTTGAAATTTTTGCAAACTGCTGAAGTTGATTCTCTAGCTTTCTACAACCAATCAGTACCAGTTATAAGGTACTTGGAATAACTTGATCAGATCAACCAGATCGCTTTAGATCACGTGATTTCAGAGTCAGTACACTTAATTACCAGTTATTATCATAGAGGATCAATCTGATCCAAAGAAATGCAGTTACTGAACAAACAGATAACTGATCTAAAACATTGGTTAAATCTTACCAAGTTTCCAATTTTTTTTATGTAAAACTGGTAATCATAAATATTGAAAAATTTAGATTCCTTGAATTTTGAAAATAAATGAGGAAATTGAAACTTGTGTGGTGGAATACTTACTTGAGAAGAAAACTTTGTGGGTCATCTATAGTGGATAGTATATCACTACCTAGACTTTCTTCCAAGCGCAGAGTTTTCAATTTAGACAGACAATCCTGTATTTGTTCTGGAGTGACCATACAATTAGTTTCATTATCCTTAGAAGATTGCAGTTTAGAGACATCATCAAATAATTCATTTAATTCACAGTAAAGACGATTATACTTTTGTAATGGTGACTCGTTTTGACCTTCTCCAATAAGTTCCCAACTTTCAGAGGTAGCATCATATCCAGTTCTGTTTCTATTACTGATTCTATCAGAAAAATCAGTATTTCTTTGATTGAGATATTTTCCTTTAAACTTGTTGAAAGCTTGGTCAGGATCAATGTGAATTTTTTCAATAACTTCATTATCTTTTTCATAATAAAAATCCGTTATTTGATCAGATTCAGGAAGATCTGTTGTTTCATAAACGTCAGGTTCATCATGAGCCTGAAATACAATAGATGTTGTTTACAGTATTGCAGTTTTTTGCCAAACTTACAATCCCTGGTAGATCTGCGTATTTAGAATCTGCCATTATTAATATTTATCACTTATATTGTCTACTAAGAATAAACAGGGTCTATCAACTTCTGTAGATAGAATTTTGACAATGTTTTCAGTTTAGTGCTAAAATTAGGGGGTCGCTAGTATCGCAGCAACAGGGAATTTGCTGTAAACCACAGAACACTAAAATATATTAAGATGTCACATATATAATGTGAGGTCAGGGGGATGAAAGTCTGGGTTGTATGCTCTACAAAACATGGCTACCGGAAGGAAATACGACTGAGTGAGACAGAGATATTTTCGTAAAGAACAAAGGAGATTTTTGGTAGGGTAGACGGAAGACACATAAGGTAGACAGATGTTGGTTGGGAAACACGGACTAAACTAAATATCTCTAGACATTAAATTTTTTTTAGTATCTAGACCTCATAGTAATCTTGACTTTTATACCGGTGGGATTTATTGGCCCGAATTGCGCATGTGCCACGAGCATTTTGTTGCCAAATTGTGTAATATTTATATCTTGGGAAATCGATATTGGTCCTTAGAAAATAATGTGTTTTTTTTCAATAATATTTGACTGGCGATTTAATGAAGCTTATTTATCAATTAATAGAAATGATCAGACAATTAGGTTAGTTTGCAGTTTATCGCCCAATTATTATATTTCACAAGGTTTTTTGTCGGGTTATTAGGTTAGTCGAGATTTTTATTTTTGATATTTGATCCGGGTTGAATAGGTAAGTTAAGCTTTTGTTATATAATAGAACGACTTCGATAGTAACTTGTTACTAATATGAACTATAAGATATTAAATATTTACAGTCAGTTCAAGAACGTCTAATATTACCGCTACGAGTCATTCTTCAAATACCCCGACTAAACGTACGATCTGGCAACGTTGCTGCTCATTTTAAGCGCCGTCTACAATTCACCGGTATAAAAGTCAAAGGTAATCTTGACTTTTATACCGGTGGGATTTATTGACGCAAATTGGATGCTCGCTCCTGTTGTGGTCACCTGTAGTCTTTTTCATTTATTTTATTCATTTCAATCCCTATCCTGGATTTTTGGTTGCCTTGCCCTGAAGAAGCCAATAAGCAGAAACACGTCCCGCAAGTACCTTCCATTTTCCATATTTTCTGCATTCCTACGGTTTTACCTTTTTACCTTGTTATTTTTAATGAAATTTCCATTTTTGGGCTGCATAAACCTTAAGGTAATTTATTGTTACAGAAAGTAGTGAACAATAGTTCAATTACCAAATTAATTTCCAATTTTTTGGCATATATTTATTAGCATGCAGAAGAATGCTTTAAACTGGAAAAAATAAAACCAATACCAATGCCTGTCAACAGGTTTTGTATGTGCTTATTACATTTTTGAAAAAAGATTCACTTCTACCAGTAGGTAAAATATTATAAGAATGATATTCTTTGCGAAAGCATATACTTTATTTTCATCAATGGAACCATTATAATTCAGTTAAAATCCAAAAAAAAAAAATTATTTGATCAGAAAAAGGAAAGGATAAATAAATATTGATGGTGATGATTAATGAATGAAATAACAAGAACTAACCATTTTGAATTCAATTCTTTCACAACTTTGACAACAAATGTTAGGTTATTTATCAGGAATGTTGACAGAGAATAGCTAACAGATGAGTCATACCTGGTTCCCTAAGATGGCCGTTTCCGTTCACAAGATTTTCAAAGAGAGAACCCGGTGTGCTCCTTCCTGGTATTTTATATTCTATGTATAAAAGGGCATATTCGAGGGAGCTCGTCCTGTTCTGTTCGGTGTAGTTCAAGGTAGGTCAAGAGAGGTAGTGACGTGAAGCTAGCAGGTGACCGTTGAAGTACATGAAGACAGAGGTAGTTAAGACGGACCAAAAGAAAGGTAACGTGAGGTAGTTTACATATGGAACAGAGATAAGAAATTGTATACCCATGTGGACGTAAATAAAGGCATTTTGGAATTATTTGTTATTGGAATTTATATTATCGAACCCCAAGTTCGTAATAATATTTTACAATTGAAAATGTGAAGATATTCCTCATCTGAAATAAGTGTTCAAAAATCAATTCCAAGCGAAAGACCGATCATTGTTGGTCATCGTTTTGGTCCTACTAGCGGTCATTTCATTACATGCTGTGCCATAAGCAATGGCCCCTAGAAAGACTAGAATAATGAGCGGTCTTTCGCTTGAAATAGGCTAAAATTTTGAAACACTCGGATCTGTCAGAAATGCCGTGAGTAACGAACTATTATGTCACCGTCAGGGTAACCATAGTTAGTGGTGGTTACAGCGCCAAAATTCGTCTCAGAACTCAGAACCTCGGACTAATCGGTTCGAAAATTGTTATGGAAGAAAACCGGAACATCAAACACTGAAATATACTGAAATGCGCATGCTCCTGATGGTTCTGGAACAGCAGATTTGAAACCGAGAATTTCAGCAACTAGTGAAGCGATGTTCTGATTGGTCTGTTTTAGGGGTTTTAAAATTTCAACGATTTTCGAACGACGCCATACGAGGAACCTGCTAGCGTTTGGCTTCTTTGTTTAATATTTGTGTTGTACGATTATTTGCCGCGTTAATATAGTGTTAAGATTATATTAATGACCTAGTGAAATTGAAATCTGTATTCTGTATGTTTCATTATTAAATTGCATATCAATTGGAGGTCAGAATTTGAAAGTGTGAAAAGTCGGTTGGAATTATTGATTAAAATTTTTAAAAGTAACATCGTAACGAACTTAGTGTATTTTGTTTAATGAAAGTGAATCATCTGTCAGTGCCATCAAAGGCATTAATATAATATTTGAATAAAAGTCTGATAATGTCTTCAAGTGGAAGTTTGATTTTTTATGGAAAATCCGGATTGAGTGAACCTTACTTTTTGGGATACGGAAAAACTACAATCGGATCTTCAAATGATAACGATATACGAATCAAAGTTGATGATGTATCATCCTGTATAATGGATACAAATGAGTTTGGAATTGTAAGTTATGCTTGTTTATCTAACTTCCAAAGTCTAATCATAATATTCGATTACAGACAACCTTCGTGAATGGAAATGTTAATGAAAATATACTAGTGAATAATGTATCTTCGAGAAAATATACAATATTGGAAGATGGTGATATTTTGGAATTTGGAAAGATAAAGTTGAAATACTGCAATCCATCCATAGACCAAAAGGTGTGTTTAGTTTGAAGAATTATTCAATTTTATATGAAGTATGGAGTCTATCTTGATGATAGCATAATCTCTATTAGTAAAGAAACTTCGCCGTTTTCTAAATTCATTTTATTTCTCTGATCTTTTCCAGCATCTGGAACAAACTCGAAACATCATAGGAAAGAAGATATTAGATATTACAACTAAGTCAAAAATTCCCTTGAGTGCCTCCATACCATCAAAAAGGTGAGAAATGCTTTCCAACTTATATATGCCCCTATTCAAACCGAAAGACTGGTCATTATTTTGATCTTTCTAGCGCTCATTGTTTATGACACAAGATATAATGAAATGACCACTAGAAGGACCAAAACAATGACCAACAATGGCTAGTCGGGTGAAATTGATTTTGGTAATCCTGCGGAATCAAGTGACCCTCAATGCAATGTCATTTACTATTATGTTAATTATTCTCATTTTGGATCTTTAAAAGTAAACACATCATGTAGTATGAAGTACATGCATACATAAATTAGTTAAATGCATGCTTTATCACTTTCTACATGTGTCCAAATATTCAAATTCTCAATCCTCAAATAGCTCAACAGTCTTACATTAAGTGATATTAGTTGGAAATTTTCATGAATATTCAGTATTGCTTTTGTGATTGGTTCAAATTATTAACTGAATTATCTCAATTGAATTTTTTAAATGTTAATTTTCTGTTCTTTAACAACTTCGAAAATGGAATCTTCAATATTTTCTATTTGATAAATAAATTTTGTTTCTTAGGTTACTACAAGTTGACTCTAGTCTGCGGAGATTCTCTACTGGTTCCAAACTAGTAGAAGCCAGAATTACGCCAAAATTCAAGAAAAATTCTTTATCTTTGAAAAATAGTTCACCTCTATGTGCAGCAAAAATACGGGTTTCACAGAGAATGATTTCTAGAAGATATAGTACACTTGCTTCCTTAAAAGAAAATGAAGAAGTTGACTTTGATTATCATGACAGTGAATCACCTAGAAAGAGAACTTCAGTTTTCACAGCTGCAGTTACACCTTTGAAGAATAAAAGTTTTTCTGGAAATTCAAAGTTTTCAACTCCACCATCTTCTGAAAATAATGCCTACGCAGGGGTTATTACTGATTTTTCAGGAAATGTTACTACTTCTGAAAAAGAAAAATTCCCCATGGATAACACAATGGTTGATATTCATGACAGTGCAGTATCTAAAAAGAAGGCTTCATCTGGAGTAAAGAGCCCATTGACCAATAAAAAAAAGTCCTTACTGGAAAACTCTGAATTTTCAAGTCCACTGTATTCTAAAAATAACAGTTATCCAGGTAATATGAGCGAACTTTCAGACAATATTACTACTCCCGAAAATAATGTAACTGCTGCTTCTATTACTCCATTGAATATTTCCAAGAAAACTAGGAATTCCCTGAATAGGAGTAGTAGACTTTCATATATAGATTTCCCTAATTCTTCTACTCCTAAGTCTGCCATTAAAACAAACAGATCTTCAGTGTACAGACCACTTGTAGAGGATATCACACCAGCATCCCCTTTACCAAGGTAAGGTTTAAAATTTTTTATGTATAGTACATTAGTTCATTATTAATAGTGATGTAAACCTTGGAAATTCGACATGTTTCACTGTGCTGTAGAAGCGTAGGCTTATCATTTTAATATCAAATTTATATATTTTTAGCATCCCATTTATTTCCTGAATTGACTTCATGAATTCACAAAATAGATGATACAAGAATATGATTTACCAAATTTTTTATGACATATTGATTGAAATCTGTCCTTATATCATGTTACAGATTAGAAAATTGAATGGAGCTTGATGTATCAGTACAATAATTTTACATTTTCAGATAAATCACTCCAAACTTTTGACATTAGGCTTAATGATGTTGCGAAAAATTCCCACAGCACTTTATTTATTATTTCGCTTGAAACATATACCTAATACCTTTTCTCTGTCGATTAGAGGAAGATTCGAGTTGATAGATACATGCAATAAAATTGCAATATTTTACATATTTTACATATTACATTTATGATAGATACATGCAATAAAATTGCATGTATCTATCAACTATCAACTATGCAATAAACTAACTACATCTCAGGAGTCCGAATGACTCTAGATACAGAGATTTGGTCATTTAATGTTATTGTGAAAAATAGTTGGGAAACATAGATACCGAATTAAATATGATGGTTAAACCCAAACGATTAACTCTTTATTCAGAGTCTAAGAAAATGATGGGTAAAAAGCCTTAGGCAACAAAAACCCCTCAATAAGTTCAACAAGAGCTCCAAAGCCATCTGACTTTGAGTCAGTGCTTTCATAATTATTTTGATCAAAATAGATGGGAAAAATGTGCAACATGTAAGATCAGCTGAACATACTCGAAATTTAACCGCGAATCCATCATCGGGATTCTAATCCAATCAATTGAGACCATTTTCTCCTCGATATTCGAAATTACAGACATATGGGCAAAATGATAGCGCACTGTTCTCACTAGTTCAATGAACAAGTACAAGCGTGCAAAATGCAATAACTAAACTTACTGTTTCTTTTCAGTTTTGTGTCTACTCCACTATCTTCTATCTCACACATTGATTAATATCATCAGCAAATTTATTAATTTATTTTTGCCTAACAAATACTTTGACACTCCACATCCGTTACCAAATCAATAATTTCGTTGTACTTGTAACTATATATATATATTCTTTTGAACTTTTGGCTTACAATATTTCGTTAGCAAACAATAAAGCATACAGATCAGGGGTTAGTGACGGGGTGTCATACAATTCGGCGTATCACATAAAAGCCTAGGAAAAAACCCCGTAAAAAAAAACCCTGGCTCCCCGCCTAAGTGTGAAAGTACAAAAATAAGCTGAAATATATTTGGGATTTCTTTCTTCAAGAGTGATCTTCTATTGATGGAAACAGAGACTTCTTCAAGGTGCCCACATCGAATCTGGAAATAAAAAGACAAAAGCAGAAAAAAGAACTGAATATCAAAATACAAAATTTGAAAGAGATAAAGAAAACTTCCTCAAATTAGCCTTTTTGGATTAACTCGATATTTTGAATCAAGAATTTTTCAACATAACAAGCTAAACCATAAATTTTACTAATTAGATAATCAATTAATACATAACTTTTATTGTTCCTCTTCAACGAAGATTTTTTTTTTAGTATCCGTATGTGTCTCTTGAAGGAGAATAATCTCAGCACCATGATCCTTTGTTATTTTAGAAATGTAGTCACTCTTGTCCTTAGAAATACCTTCTATATTCAAATCTATTGTAATACACAAAATTTGTCGCCAATCTGCAAGGAGGATTCTTCGAATCGGGTCTTGCGGTCCAAGTGATGATTTTTCAGATCTTCTTATATTTGAAGTCTGCTACGGAACCCATTCAAAGGGAAATCATCATCCATAGTTGAGGAAGGTTGTGATATAACACTTATTTCATTGAAAAAATAGCAGAGGAAAAATTATCAACTGACATTCATTATGACTTATGTCATAATAACTTGTAACTATGAACAGTTAACACGTGTCTGTATAACAAAGCTTGAATAATTACTTGCTTGTAGTTCAACTGCAGCGCCAAAGCTATTTGACCTGAGGTCAGTGCTTTCTAATTTTTTTTTGCTGAGGGTATTCGCTAAACCTTCGTGTCGAACAAAGAATTTCATTTGGTATCCTGTTACATTAACCTCTGCTCATAGACTATAGCTCTCACACGCAATGTAACTGACAATTCATTTATTATGAAGTTCGAGAACAAACAATAAAATAAGTGGAAATAAGGAAGTCAGACTATTCAAAGAAAATGTGGAAAGCACTGGCGTAAGGTTAGAAGCTTTTATATTATATGTTATAATAGGTCATAGTAGATTTCATGCATATAGCGTTTTTCAATGATTTATGATTTCAGATAATAATTTCGAAAATATTATTGGTTCTTGGTTAATATATAACTTCACTCTATGTACACACTCGACTTGGGATCGTAGCAAATATAGAAAAAGCTTGTTAGATCTTTTCTACACTTATTCTTTTATATATATGTTTTATGTTGATTGTATAACATAGTGCGAGGTGATTGTCAATTCATTTATTATTGCTATTATGAATAATGCATTACAGTTTTGTCTTCAATAAAATATCTCTTTTTACAGGTCGCTTTTGAGAAATTCCTCACTCAAAAAATCTGCCTTTACCCAGAGGCGATCTGTCAATTTCGACATTTCGAGTGCCTCAGATAACAGTAAAAGTCTCGACTCAGATTTAGTTCCTGAGGAGAAATCTGTCACAGGAAGAAAAAGGAAAATACCTGAAACTTCTTCAGATGCTGCTGAAGTTTTGAAAAAAATTAAAAGAACTTCTTGCCTACAATTGGACAGAGAGGTTTGTAGAACTTTTCAATATACTTTCATAATTTCAAATTGTTATAGATAAGATCTAGAATTATTCCTCGGATACTTCTTGAACTTATTAGTAATTCTCATAATATTTTTTTCTTTCTAGGTTCATGATGATAACTCAGTTCATGATTCTAGTTTATCTGGAATACACAATATGTCTGATACTTCCAGCAATTTTAGTGAGAATGTATCTCACAAACTTGAAATTGGTAATCGATCTATTCAGTCTTTCAATGAAGAATTACCAAATAATGACATTTCTCAATGTTTGACCACTTCTCCATTATCTGTGTTATCAAGTCCTAAAAGATCTGGAGTTCAAACACTAAACAAATCTAATGTGAGGTCAAAAAGTTTGAACATAGAAAGAACAACAAGAAAATCATTGAAAAAGTTTTCTGAAACTTTGGACGCCATGATAACCAATTTAGCAAGTAATGAATCTTCTCTAGAGTCTTCTGAAATGAATGGAATTCTGGAAGACTTACATTATAAATCTGATGGGAATCATAGCAAACCAAAGCACTTGGGCAGAACCCGATCTAAAAGTGTTGGGTGTAAAACAAAATCACATATTCCAAGCACAAGATCTAAGAGCTCAATTACAAACAAAAAACTATCTCTCGATAATTCTTTCAAGACTGCGAAATCATCTCTGGCGAAACCATCAATAATAGACACTTCCACAAATATTGGATCAGAAAGAATTAGGTTGTCGACTGGTTCAATCAAAGATTCGTCACTTGACCTGAGTGATGACGTTTTTGAACCTTCAATCAAACTCGAAGAAGGCTCAAGAAAATCCATGCGCCTTTCAAGAATTTCTTCATCAATCAGTTCGTCCAACTTCTCCAGAGCATTTGAAACTGATGACATTTCAAATTACAAAACACCTAAAAGTATAAATGCTTCAAGTATTGAAGAAAGGTATTCATTTTGCAGTCCACAAATGAGTTCGAGAAGCATATCTTCTGTAACTTCGATTAGAAATTCTTTATCATCTTCTCAGAATAGCTCACGTCTTGGAGATATTGACTTGGGAAACAACATATCGATGACTTCAGAATCAGTTTTTAAAACTCCAAAAGGCAGAACCCCCAGAAATTTGAAAACACCAAATAATTCTTTAAAAAAAATAAAAGACCCGACTGATGTGCTATCTACTGAAAAATTCTTTAGAAAAAGCCTGGAAGATACATCAAAAAGGCGTACTTCTACTAGTCAATCAGCCATCTCCCTTAATGAGAGCTATAAAAGTAATAATAACAGTAGTTTTGAGTCTCCCAGTATACATGAGAATCATCATATTTCTAGTGCAAAAATAACTCCTCAGCCTTTGAGGATGCCTTCTACTAGGAAGAGAACACCTAAATTACCTTATTCACCTGATGGTGATTCTAGAAATGTGACAGGAGTGAGCAAACCTATGAATACTACCAAGACTGTAAGTTCTACAAAAAAAGACCTTACAGGTGTTTCAGGTGTTGAAAAAATATCAGCTACTCCGAATGTACAAAACTCACCTAAAAATGATTTGACTGATGTTGGAGGTGTTATGAAATTATTCAAAACTCCTAAAGTTAATAAATCTCCAAAGAATGACCTTACTTTTGTAGCAGGTGTGAAAAAACTGATGAAAACTCCTAAAATTCAGAAATCCCCCAAAAATGATCTGAGCAATGTAGAAGCTGTGAAGAAGTTACTGAGAACTCCTAAAGTCCAAAAATCGCCTTACAATGATTTAACAAACGTTGGTGGTGTGAAGAAGTTGTTGAAAACACCTAAGGTTCCGAAATCTCCTAATAATGATCTGACCAATGTAGCTGGAATGAAAAAATTATTGAGAACTCCTAAGATTCAAAAATCACCAAACAATGATCTCACTAATATTAATGGTTTGAAGAAATTACTCAAAACTCCTAAGTTTCAGAAATCTCCTAAAAATGATCTGACCAATATAGCTGGAGTAAAAAAACTATTGAAAACTCCTAAAGTGCAAAAGTCTCCCAAAAATGATTTGACAACAGTTAAAGGTGTAAAAGCATTAATGAATACCCCAAAAATACAAAATTCTCCTTTGAACGACCTAACAAAAGTTGCAGGAGTTAAAAAACTTATGTCCACACCAAAGGAGCAGAAGTCTCCTAAAAATGATCTTACCAAAATTGTTGGTGTGAAGAAGCTGATGGCTTCGCCTAAATATCAAAGGACCCCAAAGAATGACCTCACAGATGTCCAAGGTAAGGATTATTTTTCAAAATGTCATTTCTTTTTCCTTTGATTGTGCAATTAAATCATGGAGGTAAAGAGGGAAGAGCCAAATCTATCATTGCGGATTTGTTTGAAAAGTGACTTATGGAATCAACCGTTCACAAAATCACAAACATGGGGCTGGAACTGCACCAATGTGTAAAATGAAATTGGAAATTTTAGTCAGTTAGAGTTATAACAAGTTGAGTCATTTGTATTTGTACAAATCTAACCCCTTTTTTTGACAATATCTAAGGGTAAAGTTGATGCATTACTGTAGGTCAGTTTAGGACTCAGTAAAGAACCCCTTCTGTTTACAATACAATTTGATTCCAAAGAGCACAGATTCGTGAAACCTTATTGTCTTTCGCAGTGGGCACAGTCCTAGACTATCACAGTATTCTGTCAGAACCTTTGTATTTCATCTGACTTGGATAATGCAGAGTATCACAGTTTTCTATAGAGGTTGGCAATAATGAATGATCGGCATAATCGATTTATTTTATAATTCTTATGTTGATATTCAATTATGGAATTAGTGACTAATGTTTTCATAATCTAGTGACAGTACTGATTAGAACTACTAATTGTGTTTTATTAAGTTGACAATGGGTACATTACTTCTTTAGTAGTAGGAGGTGTAGTGGACATTGATTTCGTTTGTCTTGTTTTATGTGAATGTTTCGGAAATTATTCCATTTAAATGTTGAAGATATGAGCGTTCAAAGAACTCTAGATGTTCTTTGTCTTCTTTCAACGCATTGTTTATCGGTTGTGGCGATTTCTATCTTTGGCTAATTTATTTTTTTTTACCCGTCTTCTCAAGATGTGACTTGTAAAAGTAATTTGAAGTTAGTACGAGGTTGCATTCTCACTAATGCATATATGTTTTATATATATATATATATATATATGTTTAAATTTCAAGGCAGATCTGTGGAGATTTCTCATCAACAACACAGATAGAATTGGTGAGAAATCTACTTACCTTCAAAAAAATATAATATTCCCAAATTTTTCAATATTTACATGGATCAGGCGCAGCTTTTTCTATATTTCTGTGACCTAGCATTGGTAACACTGCATATGCAGTCTGAAGGGAGTTAATCCAAGTCGAAACTTAATAAAAATAATCGCACGAAAATGTTCATCATTTAATTCCATTTTTGAAGAGATGAATCTTTTAAGTTAGTGTAAACAACACAAATAGCGCTTTTATGTCAAAACGTTCTGACTATTTATAACCTCAAAAATGTCAAGCTTTATGCTAGAGCTCTCATTTAGTAGATTGCAACACTAGGATTGTCCAATCCCGAAATATAAAAGATAGCCCTCGTAATATATCCTCTTTGAATCATTTATGTTATCAAATTACCTTAAATACTCTTTTATTCATTGTGTATGTTGATCTATAATAACTAATTTCGAATTTTATAGGGGTGAATAATTTATTCAAGAGTCCCAAAGAGCAGAAGGAACCCAAAAATGACTTACTGGATGTGAGAGGAATCAGGCAATTATTAAGAACTCCGAAAAATAAACCTATGGAAGAAAGCCATGATTTATCTGGAATTGATATTTTGTTCACTGAAACTGAAGAAAATGATTTTGATAAACTTTCTGGTAAGAAACCCATACGAACATATGGTAAATCACCAAAGAAAAACAAAGATGATGTAATTGGTGACAAAAACGATTCTTCTGATAATGTTATCAAATGGCTTGAAGATCAGTCAAAATTTCAACAAAATTCAGTTGCGAAAACTGCTGCTAAAAGAGGAAATAAGAAATTCGAAACGAAACCTCAAACACCCGAGGAAAATTCATTTTCATCATTAAGACAACGGAAACTGTCAAAAAAAATAAATCCTGAATTAAACACTTCTTCTGGTATCATCAGGAAACCAGCATCTACTCCTATTAAGAGCGACGCATGTTTCCCTTTGATATCAGAAGTTGCAATATCAGATATTACCTGCGAGAAAAATACCACATTGGAAAGAAGCAAAAGGAATATTGAAAATGTTGAAATAATAGTTCAACCAAGACCTAAAAGGACTAGAAGAAACGAACAAAAAAAAGAGGAAGCAGAAAACGTAGGAAATGATGAATCCTCGGAAACTCCAGTTGAAAAGAAATCTACCCGAAGCACAAGACGAACAAAAAAAGTAGACGATGGTAATAACAAGTCCTCACAAGAAACCTACTTTAAAGAAGTGGAAAAATCAAAAGACATTGAAAAAGATGAACCTCAAAAGGAAGAAAAGATAATGAAAAGAACAAGAGGAAAAAAAATTAATGAAGATATTAATGAGGAAGACGCAAAAAAAACCGAGAATATTCGAAGTCGTACAGCCAAACCTGCAGTCAATGAATCAAAAGAAAATGGAAAATCTCTTGCTCTAGATTCGAAAACTAAATCCACACCAGAAAAAAGGTCTAGACCAAAAGAATCTTATCAGCAGGAGGATATTGAAAATGAACCTACTATTAAAAGAGCTAGAAGAGCTAGGAATGCACCTAAAGAAATTGCTGCTACAACGAATGTGTCTGAACCAACCGAAATGAAAGTCAAAAGGAGTAAAAGAGGTAAAAATACCAAAACAGAAGTGGAACCAAACCCTAAGATCATAGAGAGTGAGTCCAAACCAGTTGAAGAGGAATCTGTTGGTGAGGTTGAAAAAACTATAACTACTAGAAGAGGAAGAAAGAGAAAAGATGAAAAGTTGGAAGATAAGGAAACATCCATTCCAACAAAGAAGGAAGAGAAAAATGAAAAATTAAATGGGATAGCTGGAGAAACAAGAAATACAAGGTCGAAAAAAGGAATCAATACTAAGTATAGCGAAGAAGAATGGGACTCCCCAATCAAAATAAAAAATAAAAAACGTCTAGTTACATTCAATAAAAGTGTTGAATTGCTACAAACACCTGTTGAGAAGAATAGTACAAATAATACAAGAAGCCTAAGACCAAGAAAATAAAGTTATATCAAGTATAAAATTTATTATTAAGTTTTGAGGTTCCATCACAACTGATACCAGTATATGGATTCAATAGGGGTTTTTGAAGGATCTCAAAATTGGAACAAACCTGTTTTTTATACCTATATCTCATTGTAAAAATTATAAATATATAGATATAAATTTTGATACATCTATTGAAAATAAAATTGTATATAAATTCAAGGAATGTAAGTGCTCTTAGTTTTCGAACCGTTTTTATGAAAATAATAAATTTCTACTGTTTGAAGAGAAATTTTTTCCTGAATATTTTACCCTACTACATATGTTAATATAAATTTTAACTTTCATATAATATAAAGTTTCTAAATTGAAAACTTTTTTATTTATATTTGTGATTTGTGAAGGACAAGTAATTATATGACAAGTGCCAAAAAACATTGGAATGTTGGAAAACCCATAAACTTATAAGAACAATACTGTGAATGTAATAAAAATCTTGATATCGATATATATATATACAGGGTGGCCACTTGAAAACTATACAGACGAAATAAATTTTTTCGATAGAAATGCTCGGACAGGTCGATTTCTGTTTCGAGGGGGACAACTTAAGATGTAGGTTACGGACGCATAGCGCTTCAACCCTTGCTACTACAACCCTCACCCCCAAATTTTGAATAGGGAAGATGGGGTGAGTGAAACCTCATTTGAAAGGTATTTTTATTCAAATGAGGTATCACTCATCATTTACAACTTGCGCTTGGAACTGAGTTCCATCTGAATAAGGTTGACTTTGAAAGGATGGGAATTTGGAAAATTAAATGCTGAACGCGTAAACGAAATAAATTTTTTTTGCTGCCAAAGCACGTCTACAAAGATAAGTTGGAGGAACTGAGAAAATCGAGCAAAAAGCTCTTCACCTTCTCATCAGAAAATCATACAAATGTATTGGTTTCGGGAATTGTAGGGAAGAAAGTTAAATATATAATTCATCCAAGTGTCAATTAAGTCTACACGAGAAAAATAGATGTCTCAGTTCCCCATATTCCCCACAAATGCAGGATGAAGATTCCTGAATCCCTATTCGAGCCATGTGGGCAGGGTAACGACAATGACCAGACCGCAGGCGAACGATCGTTAGGTACTATATTTTTCCTGAGTAATTTCAACCTCCCAAACCATAGTACCCTTTCTATAACGACTCAGCTGCACCATCTCCGAGTAAATTCTTTTCTTATTCTGACCCAGTCTATACAAAATTCCCCATCCCATTCTCTCCAAAGTTCCATCCTATACCTAGTTCAAAGTTCACGGGGATCATCCTTTAGCACTGATACTCTCGGTAAGACCCTGCCCCGATTAGCCAACATATCCGCCATATCTTTGTATTTCATAAAAGAGTGACTAGCCACCCACATCAGCGTAACTTGAAATCCCAACGATTTAACCCTCGATATCATTAATATATTGGCTGTTCCTATATCTAATTCGGCATAGAACTTCCCATTACTCAACTCATGAACAGCTCCCAAGAAATTTGTAATTATGACCGAATACAACATTCCTTTCACCATAATAACTTGGTGAGCTCTGAGCTCTATAAATCTCGTACATTTATGCTGAGAAAATTGACCAATGTTCCAGCAATTTGCCACAAACCTTGCGTGAATTAAATTGTGAGAATTATACAATATGCATCATATAAGGTGGTGTACGTGCTGATATGCATGTTATACTGTGATAGAAGTTTACAGTTTACATGCATATGGTTTGCAACTTTGACAGACGTCAAAACCACTTCCGGAAAAACACATGGCGTCCTTTGCTTCCTGGTCTAAGTGTAAAACATGTTCGTCGTTTTCTTCGTGGCTTTGTGAATCTGAATCTTTGTTATGCTGCCTAGAAGAAATCTTGAATGAAGGGGTGAAAACACTTTTTTATGCGCCTTACAAAAAATTCGTTATGTCATAATTTGTAGTAAATTGTTTTGCCTACAAATATGTTTACATACCTTTTGTCCTAAATTAAAGATTAAAGAAGTTATAAGCAAAAAATAAAAATTGCTGTCTGCGCCAGCTTAATGGATGTGACATCTAGAGCGACCAGCTTCCGTAGTCTTGTCCACTGAAGAACACTACGAAGGTGCCTCGATGAGTTAGATGGTTGTGTGAACATTTCAATGCAGTAAAAAAAATTTAGAAAGCCCTGACGTGAGGTCAGATTGCTTTGGCGCTCTTGTTGAGCTACTCGCGAGTAAATATTCAAACCATAACAAATCTATAAGCACTCTGATCACGTGAACAATAGTCTTTTCCCGTACTATGGGACAATGTGATGCAAATATGAACGCCTAATGAATGAACAAACCTATATCTAAAATTAAAAATAACTACTCATAATTTTCCCCAAGTTTTGTTCGAAGCTATAATTCCCTTTTCCTAAAAACTTATGTCAGTGCTTTTCTGAATTTTGACAACGTATATTATTTCAGCCACCGAGATTGAATTCTATCTCTATGATTTCCCGTTATGAAAAATTTTGATTAATATTACGCCAACTGACCAGTGGCGACTCGTGACAATATAGTATGGTGAGGCACATATGAAAAAATTTAATAATGTAATATATATATAGGGTTTACGTGGCGAACAAAGTTTATATAGTGAACTCTACTTCGTTCGTTGCATAATAAATATATTAAAAATTTTCTTCATTAATGCTTGGAATTTTTGATGAATCCTCAAATTATTTATATACATAATACTTTATTTTATTCAGCAAAAAAAGCCATTAATTTAATTGTCCCAATATATTATGAGCTTATTTTGCGATATACTGAATTGCTCAAAAATATGAAAACCATTATTATGCAGCTGTACAGCAAGAACCAACGTGGAGGTGTAGAGCATTCCTGTCAGGTGTGGGATGGGAATGATGGGAATGAAGGAAATCGAATCAGATCGAGTTGGAAATTTTCGAAATAACGAAATAAACTCTACATAAATAAAATAAACTCTGAAAAAATTAACACTGAATAAAAAAATTAAAAAGGCAGTGTAAAATAGGATTTATTCTGAAAGTTATAAATGAAAATTATTCTAAATTGAGTTCTCAATATCAAAATTTTTGTAAATCAATGGAATTCTATGATTTTTCTGATCAGCGAAATGATCTATAACCTTGTCAATAAAAATATTTTCGTCCTGTGATTTTATGAATCCTTTTTCGATCGAAAGTTTAGCCATATTACTCAGCCGCGCCTGTCCAATTGTATTCCTTATATAATTTTTAATCCTTTTCAACGCAGAGAAACTTCTTTCTGTAGAAGCAGATGTCAAATTTTCCGAATTTTGAAGATAAAAATTGAAATAGATCATCAGCAGAACGCCCTCAAATTTACTAACAAGAACTACCAATTCTTTGAAATTTCCGCGATTTAAAGATTCATTCGATTCATCGTGTCCCCTAAAAGGTAACTCTTGCATACAGAGGTGCACCGTAATATCTATTAAACTTCTTCGAATTTGTCGATTTTCATTGACTTTAGCATTGAAATTTTCAATTTCTATTTGACGCGCATTGTCTATTGCTGTGGCGATATTTTGTTTTTGCTTTCTCATAACGGTAAGCTTCCAATTAGATGAAATATGCTGAGCACTTTTCGATCAAACTCTTTCGGAATTTCCATTAGTTGCTGAGAATAAAATGCACGGCCAACAAAATATTTTTTCAAAGTAATACTTCCAGTAAGCCAGTCGTACTTGTCATACCACGTATTTTGGAATCCCCGATTTGA